>CAUYUJ010014640.1:289785-388041 GCA_963575745.1 Prorocentrum cordatum | reverse complement strand
TCCGCTTCCCCCTCCTCCTCCTCCTCCTCCTCCTCCTCCTTTTCCTCCTTCTTCTTCCCGCAGCCCTTGGGGACCAATGTCTGAGGTGTCCACACATGCATACGTCAGCGGTGAGATAGGCGGCAAGTATAGCGGAGGACGAGGAGAGCAGCAATGGCCAGCATCAACCCGACTCGCAATACAAATCGAGCGGGGCATATAGATGGGCAACTGACGCCTCCAGCCATGCATCCCCAGGAGGCGTGGGGGCACAGCGTTGTGAGGCTGCCTGCGTGATAACAGCAGCTGCGTAGAATTCGATCTGGCTGCTGTCAGGAGGGGCCATGATCGGCATGGCATTCATGCACAGGCACTGACGGTCCCCCATGGGCACACATCTCGACGTGACGGTCGGAGACGTATCTTGCAGGGAGCACAGGAACCTGACCTCGGGGACCTTCCACATGCAGGGCAGGTTGGCTTGCGGAGCAGGTGGGTTTAAAATGAGCAAAGCCGCCAGGCCCGAGGACGCCGCACACAGCGCAAGCGTCAGTGCCGCCCTCAAGCACGCACTGTCGAGCTCCAGCTGCTTCCACTCCGAGGGCGACCTGGCAGAAATTCCCCATGGCTCATCGCAGCTCCTTAAAGGCCTGCACTCACCGCCCTTGACTTTGCAGCGGGGGGTGGGGTCCCACGAGGAAAGGAGGAAACCCGCCACGAGACCAATGACACGCCCAGCAAGAATAATATCAGTAATGAACAGTAGCTCCTTATGGAATCCCTCAGTGGAGTCCGGGAAAAGCTCGAGAATATTAAGAGACAAAATTATGCTAACGGAGTTCCCCACATAAAGAGATTAACGGTTTCGTGGGACCCATTTTCTTGATGCCCTCCTCGCTTTGGCGGGGCCCCGCTGGAAGGGGGGAGGGCTACGAAACCTGGCGAAGAGTAATGCTTTCCGCGACCCTCCTCGTTCAAGCGCGGCCTCTCTGGAGGAGTGGAGGAGGGGCACGAAACCGTGTAAAGAGTATGGTTTTCCGATACCCTCCTCGCTCAGGCGGGGCCTCTCTGGAGGGATGGGAGGGGCACGAAACCATGTAAATAATATGGTTTTCCGATACCCTCCTCGCTCAGGCTGGGCCTCCCTGGAGGGGTGGGAGGGACACGAAACCATGTAAATAGTATGGTTTTCGGATACCCTCCTCGCTCAGGCGGGGCTTCCATGGAGGTGTGGGAGGGGCACGAAACCATGTAAATAGTATGGTATTCCGATGCCTTCCTCGCTCAGGCGGGGCCTCCTTGGAGGGGTGGGAGGGGCACGAAACCATGTAAATAGTATGGTATTCCGATACCCTCCTCGCTCAGGCGGGGCCTCCCTGGAGGGGTGGGAGGGGCACGAAAACATGTAATAGTATGGTTGTCCGATACCCTCTCGCTCAGCGGGGCCTCCCTTCAGGGGTGGGTGGGGACGAAACCATGTAAATAGTATGGTTTTCGGATACCCTCCTCGCTCAGGCGGGGCCTCCCTGGAGGGTGGGAGGGGCACGAAACCATGTAAATAGTATGGTATTCCGATACCCTCCTCGCTCAGGCGGGGCCTCCCTGGAGGGGTGGGAGGGGCACGAAACCATGTAAATAGTATGGTATTCCGATACCCTCCTCGCTCAGGCGGGGCCTCCCTGGAGGGGTGGGAGGGGCACGAAACCATCTAAATAGTATGGTATTCCGATACCCTCCTCGCTCAGGCGGGGCCTCCCTGGAGGGGTGGGAGGGGCACGAAACCATGTAAATAGTATGGTATTGCCTCCCTGAAGAGGTGGGAGGGGGCACGAAACCATGTAAATAGTATGGTTTGGGAGACCCTCCTCGCTCAGGCGGGGCCTCCCTGCAGGGGTGGGAGGGGCACGAAACCATGTAAATAGTATGGTATTCCGATACCCTCCTCGCTCAGGCGGGGCCTCCCTGGAGGGGTGGGAGGGGCATGAAACCATGTAAAAGTATGTTTCCGATACCTCCTCGTAGGTTTGGTATGGTACGGTGTACGTATGGTTGGTTTGGTATGGTATGGTATGTGTGGTAGGAACTATGGTATGGTATGGTGTGTGTGGTAGGAATAATATTGTGCTGTATGGAAGATGGAGCGGGAGGTGGGTGGGAAGGAGAGGGTGTTCTGGGAAAATTATGCTAACGGAGTTCCCCACATAAAGAGATTAACGGTTTCGTGGGACCCATTTTCTTGATGCCCTCCTCGCTTTGGCGGGGCCCCGCTGGAAGGGGGGAGGGCTACGAAACCTGGCGAAGAGTAATGCTTTCCGCGACCCTCCTCGTTCAAGCGCGGCCTCTCTGGAGGAGTGGAGGGGTGGGAGGGGCGCTGTCCGCTCATGTTGAAAGGGTTTGCCGAGGCCCTGGAGGACCCCTTGGTGTGCACTAGGCTCAGCGACCTTGCAGACATGTAAGGAGCTCCGGCACACAGACTCTCAATCCCACCAGCCCTCTGGGCGTTGGTGGTTTCCTCGCTCAGGCGGGGCCTCCCTGAAGGGGTGGGAGGGGCACGGAACCGTGTAAAGAGTATGGTTTTCCGATACCTTCCTCGCTCAGGCGGGGCCTCTCTGGAGGGGTGGGAGGGGCACGAAACCATGTAAATAGTATGGTTTTCCGATACCCTCCTGGCTCAGGCTGGGCTTCCCTGGAGGGGTGGGAGGGGCACGAAACCATGTAAATAGTATGGTTTTCGGATACCCTCCTCGCTCAGGCGGGGCCTCCCTGGAGGTGTGGGAGGGGCACGAAACCATGTAAATAGTATAGTTTTCCGATACCCTCCTCGCTCAGGCGGGGCCTCCCTGGAGGTGTGGGAGGGGCACGAAACCATGTAAATAGTATGGTTTTCGGATACCCTCCTCGCTCAGGCGGGGCCTCCCTGGAAGGGTGGGAGGGGCACGAAACCATGTAAATAGTATGGTTTTCGGATACCCTCCTCGCTCAGGCGGGGCCTCCCTGAAGGGGTGGGAGGGGCACGAAACCATGTAAATAGTATGGTTTTCGGATACCCTCCTCGCTCAGGCGGGGCCTCCCTGGAGAGGTGGGAGGGGCACGAAACCATGTAAATAGTATGGTTTTCGGATACCTCCTCGCTCAGGCGGGGCCTCCCTGCAGGGGTGGGAGGGGCACGAAACCATGTAAATAGTATGGTTTTCGGATACCCTCCTCGCTCAGGCGGGGCCTCCCTGGAGAGGTGGGAGGGGCACGAAACCATGTAAATAGTATGGTTTTCGGATACCCTCCTCGCTCAGGCGGGGCCTCCCTGGAGGTGTGGGAGGGGCACGAAACCATGTAAATATTATGGTTTTGCCTCCCTGGAGAGGTGGGATGGGGCACGAAACCATGTAAATAGTATGGTTTTCGGATACCCTCCTCGCACAGGCGGGGCCTCCCTGCAGGGGTGGGAGGGGCACGAAACCATGTAAATAGTATGGTTTTCGGATACCCTCCTCGCTCAGGCGGGGCCTCCCTGGAGGGGTGGGAGGGCACGAAACCATGTAAATAGTATGGTTTTCCGATACCCTCCTTCGCTCAGGCGGGGCCTCCTGGAGAGGTGGGAGGGGCACGAAACCATGTAAATAGTATGGTTTTCGGATACCCTCCTCGCTCAGGCGGGGCCTCCCTGGGCGGTTTGGGGGGGGCACGAAAACATGAAATAGTATGGTTTCCGATACCCTCTCGCTAGGCAGGGGCTCCCTGGAGGGGTGGGAGGGCACGAAACCATTCAGTAGTATGGTTTCGGAAACCCTCCTCGTCAGGCGGGGCCTCCTGGCGGGTGGGGGGGGGGCACGAAAACCATGGAAATAGTATGGTTTTCCGATACCCTCCTCGCTCAGGCGGGGCCTCCCTGGAGGGTGGGAGGGGCACGAAACCATGTAAATAGTATGGTTTTCGGATACCCTCCTCGCTCAGGCGGGGCCTCCCTGGAGGGGTGGGAGGGGCACGAAACAATGTAAATAGTATGGTATTTCGATACCCTCCTCGCTCAGGCGGGGCCTCCCTGGAGGGGTGGGAGGGGCACGAAACCATGTAAATAGTATGGTATTCCGATACCCTCCTCGCTCAGGCGGGGCCTCCCTGGAGGGGTGGGAGGGGCACGACACCATGTAAATAGTATGGTTTTCCGATACCCTCCTCGCTCAGGCGGGGCCTCCCTGGAGGGGTGGGAGGGGCACGAAACCATGTAAATAGTATGGTTTTCCGATACCCTCCTCGCTCAGGCTGGGCCTCCCTGCAGGGGTGGGAGGGGCACGAAACCATGTAAATAGTATGGTTTTCCGATACGCTCCTCGCTCAGGCGGGGCCTCCCTGGAGGGGTGGGAGGGGCACGAAACTATGTAAATAGTATGGTATTCCGATACCCTCCTCGCTCAGGCGGGGCCTCCCTGGAGGGGTGGGAGGGGCACGAAACCATGCCAGTAGTATGGTTTTCGGGGCACGAAACCATGTAAATAGTATGGTTTTCCGATACGCTCCTCGCTCAGGCGGTGCCTCCCTGGAGGGGTGGGAGGGGCACGAAACCAGGTAAAGAGTATGGTATTCCGATACCCTCCTCGCTCAGGCGGGGCCTCCCTGGAGGGGTGGGAGGGGCACGAAACCATGTAAGTAGTATGGTTTTCGGTATGGAGTGGTATGGAATGGTATGGTAGGTATGGTATGGTACGGTATGGTATGATATGGTATGGTATGGTACTGGAGGTATGGTATGGTATGGTACGGTGTGGCATTGGTGTGATAGGGTATGGTATGCTATGGTACGCCATGGTATGGTATGGTACGGTATGGTACGTATGGTGTGGTATGGTATGGTATGGTATGGCATGGTATGTGTGGTAGGAACTATGGTATGGTATGGTGTGCGTGGTAGGAATAATATTGCGCTGCATGGAAGATGGAGCGGGAGGTGGGTGGGAAGGAGAGGGTGTTCTGGGAAAACAAGAACCCCACTCAGGATGTGGGGAACAAGAACCCCACTCAGGATGTGGGGAACAAAAACATTCATGCCCGCTATGGCACTGGACTTCTCCGCTCTGTCCTGGATGTCACCTTGACTCCTGGGAGCTGCACGGAGGATCACAATGTATTTAGTACCAGGGGCCACAGGCATGTGGACCTCTGCCTGCGTGGGCATCTCTTCCTGGATGCATACTGGTTGGCACGAAATTCTCGGCATGCAAGTGGGAGGGCCCTTGGAGGCAGCCGCTCCCCTCAGCCTAGGTCCCGTCGTGAGGACAGGCGGGAGCTGCGCAGACTCCGCGTAGTGGCCTTTCTCTCGGAGCGTGCGTGCTAGCTCCGCGTCCTCCGCCTTAGCCGCCATCACCTGTTCGGGGCTCAGCGGTGCGATGACGGCCATAAGGTCCGCCAGGCACTTCGATGAGCCATGCCGAACGTGTTCAAGCAATCTAAGATGCGTGTGGAAGTTGAGACCGCAAGCCATGCACACAGTGCCTGAAACGTAGCTGGGGGCGGGGTCTAGATGGGGGTGGCACTTCGAGCGATGGGGGGCCCATGCGCCCTTGGTGGCCAACGCCGCCCCACAGTCCAAGCAGGGATGCAGGGCGAGAACCGACGGCGGACGCAGAAACGACGGGAGCTCAAGACCCTTGGCGATGCAACACTTTCGCCACCCGTCCTTGAATTCTTCGTGACGCTGATCGTCCAAAAATTTGGCCCTGGCAGCCGATTCTGCCTGCTTGCAAATTCGCTTCCAAAACTTGTTGCTGCTAGACCTCAGGAGCCACAGCCACCAAGCAGGGGGCCCTGACGGTAAGAATTCCCTGTCCAAATTCACATGTCTGCTGAGCCACATCAGGTCATCGGAACACAATGCGGACCATGACTCTGGCACTGAGGCTAACTCGTCCAGGATCGCCAGCAGACGCAGGCGCCGATTTGAGAAGCCTGGGAAGAAATCGCAGCCGCCTGAGCCTCAGTACCAGCTCGACGGGCATGATCTCACACTTGACAAAAACTCTATGGTCTGCAGCAGCCTTACCAGAGCCAGAATCGCACCCAAGACCGGCCGCCAATCTAAACGGGCTCAAATAGTTGTGCGCCAGGGTCGCCATCTGTTTCACGTTTAACTTGTGCCAGGAGAGGGCATTAAACAAAAGGTGCGACGTGCACAAAGAAGTAACATAAATTAGCTTGGCCCTTAAATTGACTAGCTTCCTGGGGAAAACAGTGCGCCTCAGTGCCCCTAGAGGACGTCGCTGCTGATGGCAACGGTGCGCCAGCTCAGGTCCCAGAGAAATGTGATGGTCCTGGTAACTTCCCAAGTGTTTGTAGGTTCTAGTGAGGCACAGGGAGACGCCTAAGGAAGGGACGAGAAGACCAGTGGCAGCCAAGGCTGCACACTCCCCTCGTGCCTTCCTGGAACCTGTGCCGCTGAAGAAGGCCATGAGCTCCGTCTTGCCCGCCTTCCAGTTCATGGTGAACCCCCTAGACTTGGTTTCTTCGTACATGATCGTGACGAGGGCGATGGCCGCCTCCTTCCAGAGCCTAGCGTCTAACAGCTCGATGCCGTTGACGAGGTCATCCATGAAGGCAGGATCCCATACGTCTTCCTCTACATGCTCGTGTTCGCGACCTCTGAAAATCCTCTGAGATGGGACCACATCCTTAGTCCTCTGAAGATACCCCAGATTTCCTAATCTACTGTTGACCGCGATGATGATTGGGTCGAAGGCTATGATGAACAGGAGGTCTGCTAGTGGCATGCCTGGCCTCGTACCTAGGCGGGGGGAGACAACCCTGGTACTCCCCCGCACTTGGAACCAATTGCATTCCATCACGTCAACCACTGCTTCCAGAAGGTGCTTACTTCCCAGTCCGTCCAGGGCTCCAGGCTTGGCGACTAGGGCATGGCACAGAGGCTCCAGACAACTAGATATCTCTAAGCCCGCCAGCGTGTTCTGGATGTCCTCACTGTTCTGGGCCATTCTGGCAACGAACCCTCGGATGACCGAGTAGAATGCCGCCTTTAGATCGGTGTACTACGACAGGTATGTGCGCTTCCTAGCCTTGGCAGCCATCATGGCCGACCGAAGATGCAAGGATGCAATGTCAGTGCCGCGCTGAGGGAGAGCTCCCTGCTGGACTACCGACAGCATGTTCACCGTTGCCTCTAGAAGTTTACTCCTGAGGAAGGCATGGTGCAACTTCGCCGTGTGGCATCCTAGTAGGATGCCTCTGTAGTGCTCCAGGGGTTCGGGGGGCCCAGATTTGTGTAGATCACATTGCCAGCCTCCTTTGAACAGCAGGGGCTCCCTGGACGCCATGTCAACTTTCACGAACAACGGTAACAAGATCTGCGTGCACTCTTGCGGAGCGACCTGGAAAAGATCATTGCTGAGCCCGTCAGGCCCAGCACCTCTCCTCTTGGCTGCCTTCATGATGTCATGCTTGAGCCTGCGGAAGGGGGTGATCATGTCCAACTCCCTGGGATAAACATTTCCACGCTCGGGGAGGGCGTTGTATCTCTCAACCAGTTCTTCCCAGCTGAGTGCCTGCCCATTCTCAACTACAGCGAAATAATCAGTGAGGGCCTCCGAGAGATCTCCAGATGTGGCCAGAACCTCGCCCTGAGAACCTCGTCGGATTTCAAGCCCCTCGACCTGGAACTTGGAGCGCTTTCCCCCAAACCTTTGCAGCTGGCATAGCACTCTCCACTCCACTCTACTCTCGTTTGAGGACCTAGCGTTGCACAACTGCTGCGCGAGGTCGTCTGGCAGCTTGTTGCGCGAGAGCTTCAAGGCCCTTCTCAGGGCCGGCTTCGGCTTGACCAGAAACTCAAGCATGTGTGCGGCTAGCTCGCTTGCCGCCAGGATCTGTTTATCCCACTCAGCGAAAGCCTGGAAAAGCTCCGAAACCAGGAGGTCCAGCTCAAGATCGGCGATGTTCTGGGGGGCCCCCGCCTCCAGCGCCGCGGCGACCAGCCTCCTGACCCCACCAGAGTCCTGCTTACCCCAGAGACGCCACGCCTGCCGCACTTGCCTTCTGAAGATGATAATGCCCAGAAGAGCCTCTGAAACATATGGCTTGATCGGAGTACGTGCGGGTTTAGGGAAGCATGCTTGTGCACCCACGTGCATGTATTGAATGATGTCGTGCAAGTGCTGATTCAGGTCGACCTGGTGGGGCACCGTGGGAAACGCTGCCAGGTGCATCCTGAAGGCTGCTGCCTTATCAGGGTCCTGGGTGCCCCTAGCGTCGTAGCCGCTCTGTTGTTGCGCTGCGTTGGTGGAGCCCTGGGACTCGAAGCGCATGAAGACAGGATAATGATCCTTGCCAGTGCAAAAGGAATCCATATCATATCGTACTTGATGTTGCCCCAATGCGGGAATCATATTCTGCTCAACCGCAATGTAGTCTATTCTGCGTGGTGTTTCAGACTTCGACGAGACGAACGTGTACGAGTCCTGGCTGAGAGAGGGGACTAACGTGTTGGCCGCGGCCAAGCCCGTCTCCAAGAGCACGTCATGAAACAGCCCGCCCGATTCGTCCTCGTCTTGCCTGAACCCTTCGCTTCCCGCTGCCTCAGACACAATGCTGCCAAGCCTGGCATTCGCGTCCAGGAAGGCCAACTGTACTTTCCATGTATGGCAGATCCCTATGAGGTCCCGCCACCACTGTTTCCTCTGCTGCGAGGTATACTCGTCTCCGTTGTGCAGCGCATGGGCAACCAGGATGACCTTCCTAAAGAGTGGGGCGCAACAGCCAACCACCAGGTGCCTCTGGGTAGCGTACAACGGCCTAAAATGTTTCTGCTCAAAATATAGCTCCTCGCCCCCACGTCGCCCATAGGGTAGGTGCAGGGAGACCCAAAGCTCAACACCCAAGTTCTTGCCACCGTCGGATCCCGAAGAAAGCACAAAGTATCCAGCAGAACACCTTTCCCCCGACGGATTCCTCGCCTCCTGCACCCCAACGATGTGGCACTGCTCTTGAGCAAACTGCAACCTGAGAACCTCTCCCGACGTTTTGGCGCGTCTTGCCGCCGTGGCCTCCGCGTCCCTGCCTGTCTTGGCGTTGAAGGTGGCAAGCCTCACGCTGATGCTGAACTGGCAAGACTTGGGGGCCGTCTTCTGCGAGGGTTGGGATCCCATAGTATCCCTTAGCGTCTCCACCGACGCTTGAGGGCGCCCAGGATACCGAAAGGTGTTGTCGGGGCCTATTGGGTACGCTTCTCTTGTGGCCATAGGTGCCTCCTTTAACCACCACCATTCGAGGTCGTTCGTGTACCTGAGTGCCTCGCGTAAGGCCGGCGGGGGTGAGCACCCAGCCGCTCGGTCCGACCGTGCAAGACTGTCTGCCAACTCATTCCAAGGATGCCCAGAGTGACCACATACATGCAAAAGCAAAGTGCCGTGTCTCCTGCGCGCACACTGGTATACATGGTATGTAAGCCAGGCCAGGTGTTGGTTCTCCGACGGGACCTCCAAACCCAAGGATATGTTGACAGCCGACTGGTTATCGCAAAAAATGACCAGAGCTGGGGGGGAGTGCACCGTGTTCGGCCCAAAGAAACCCAAGATCCAGAGCGAGCTCCATAATATCCCCATGAGCTCGATAGTCGTGCTAGTGACGTCGTCCCTTTCGAATTGCATTGCTGTGGATTCCCATGCGCTCATTTTTTGCCATCCCAGGAAGCTCACCGCGTCGTCAGGCGAGATCGCGACAGCAGCGAAGGCCCAGGCTGAGTCCCTGAGCGTCTTTCTGTACGAGGCGTCGACATAGATATGTACTGATCTCGCTCTATGTGCCCCGCGCGCAGAGATATCCAGAGCAAACTTGGCAGTGTGATGTAAGGGGATACCTCCAAAATCGTCATTGCAAAGCTCAAACCAGTTGATGTTCTGGAGTAAAACCTAATATATCCTGTCCGCTTCCTGAAAACCACAGTGCCCACTGCCATTGCTCTCAGGATACTGGAAAAGTAAAGGGAACATACGCAGGGAAGTAGTATACCCACCATCCTCCCTCAGCGCCATCACACTCCCCCCTGCAACTGCTTCGAGCTGCTCCCTGACTGGAGCGGGGTGCGACGGCGGTGGGGGTGGGGGGGGGGGGGGCAGTCACCACCGCAACTGTAATTGACGTTTGATTGGCCTCGTGTCCTCGCACCTCATGCGCAGCATGCTGTAATTCGCGAGGACGAGGCAAGAAAAGATGTTCCTTCGAGGCCTTGCCCCGCAAGCGATACCTCGTTCGGCCGTTGGACCGAGTGGAAGCTGATGATGAGTCCTCAGTGGCATCACCTGAAGTGGCTGCCGAGGAAATATTGCCTGACTGCGAATTCCCAAGACCACAACCCTTGGCCGAGATATCCGAGGCATAGGCCGACCTAAGAATCGGCCTAGTGAAACAGGTCCGAGAAAGCGTGTCCCTGGCTTGTCGGACAATTATAGGTGCATGCGCTTCAAAGCGATTCACTTCGACTGGGCCCCATGAGACCCTGCTAGGCCTTACAAGTTGGAACCGTCTTCCAGCTCGTAACCCTGGCACTGCATCTTCTTGGGGGGGGACCTGTTGGGCGAGTCTCCCATGTCCTTCTCTTTGTCCTCCTCCTCCTCTAGCGGTCGGGCCCTCGAAGCCGCAGGAGGTGCATCCGCTGCTGATGCCGCAGGCGCTGCCGCCAGTCCCGATGAGGTCGCTGCCTGCGCGTGCGATGCTGACGATGCTGCCGTTGAAGATGTTGCGGCCGCTGATGCTGCTGCTGCCCGCGCAGGGGGGAACAGCGCCGCGGGCACTGGCTGCGGAGGATCCACTGGCGATCCAGGCGACCTCTGCGCCGGCGGCGGTGTGGGGGAGCGCTGCGTCTGACTGATCAGGTCGATGGAGGCCCCCTGGATGTGCTGCAAGATGTGCACTGGCCCTGGTATCATTTCCTCCATCACCATTGGCTGCGTCGCGATCAGTAGCTCTGGATCTATCGGCAAGACCTCCTCTTTGGGCTCGCTCCTCTGCAGCTCTGCTGTCACCCTGGACACGCCTTTCACCCTCGGTGTGTCTGGAACTGCCTTCTCCTCGGCCTGGGCCCTGGTCTTGGCTGAGACGCCCATGCAGGGGGCCCTGGCTGGCTTCGGCGATGCCGACTGTCTCTTCGGCGGCGGTGTCTTTGCCACGGGAGGCTCTAGCGAGCTCGCTCTGCGCTGCGTAGGCGCCCTCGGCCCCGTGGCTGGCGCTGCACCAGGGGGGGCTGCGCCAAAACCTGGCGCCGTGGGGGCGGCGTCCCTCTGCGTGCGCTCTGGCGCCAACCCCTCAAGATCAGGGGGGCTCGCACTGGGGATCGAGAGTCCCGAGATCACCGCCCGCTGTGCCTTCTGAATCGTCTGCGCATCCATGAGCACATCACCTGCTGCTGCACCGATGCCGACTCCCAATACCCTGGCCAGGGCGAAGGCGTGGAAGTTCTGGCCCGTCTGCATCCTCGAGAGGTGCTCCTGGATGGCTTGCTGCTGGGCCTGCGCGGCTCTCATCTGCTCCGTCATCGCAGTGATGGCCGCCGCCGTTTGGCCCTCTTGCCCCTCAGTCCGCAGGCCACTGTGCCAGGCGGTGCGCGGGCCATCGGGCTCTGTAGCCTTCGGCGCCGTGGCTGCGGTGGCTGGCTGGCTGCGCGGCGCCCCTGAAGCTGCCCTTGGTGCTGCCTTCTGGGGTGGCTGATATGCCTGCGTCTGTGCCATGGGCTGAGTGGGCGTTGGCGGCGGCGGCGGCGGCACTCTGCTGGCAATGCTTCCGCCGCGGCCTTGGCTGACTGAGCTTTTGCCTCCGCCTGTGCTGCCGCCCTCTCAGCCGCCGCCTGCACCCACGGCCTCTAGGCACTGCTGGCTGCTCTGAGACCATGCTCACTTCCTCCTGGCGGGGCCATCAACCAGTCTTCATCATGATCTGGTGCATCCTCCGCTTCTCGTAGCTGCTGGATGGAGTTCTGTAGCTTCTGCACCATCAGGCAGAGCGTCGCCTCCTCGTCTAGCAGCTCCTCAACCTTAGCTCGTATCTTGCCGAGCCTCTCTTTGGCGCTGATGAATTGGGCCTTCAACTCATGCAGATGCTTCTCTGAGCCCTTGCAGGCACTCATCATGTACTTGAGCACCCCTATGTCGAACTCCAGGGCTGGATCCTCCTTCCCTGCGTCACGGACCGCGACGAGGAGGTTGGCGAACTTCTGGAGCTTCGACTGGGCCTTTGACTTGTAGATCTTCAGCTCGTCCGCCTCTTGTGGCGGCGGCTCCCACACCGTGATGTTGGCAATCGCTTCATCAGGTGCTGCAACAGGGATTTGTGCGATCAACTCTCTTATGCTGGCGGACTTCTTCTGGTCCCTTTTTCTGCTGGCCGAACGTCTGGTGGGATCGGGGCGAGGAGCCCACATGTTGCCACACGAGCATGTCCACTGAGAGTTAGGATTTCTTGTCTCGCACTGCCTGCATGTCCAAGTACCTCCACCCATCGTGCTATGGTGCGACTCGAGGAGGCGCTTGGCCTGGAACACGCTGAGGAGAAGGCGAGCTCGCCCTCGCTGCGCCCGCTGCCTCTTGTGCCAGGCTGGCTCGGGGGAGCCCCTGCGGCGCCCCGAGCGCGCCGTGGGTCGCGCGCGCCCTCTGGTGCTCAGCCGCCGGCCTAGCCGCGGGAGCGTTCACGAGCAACTATCGTGAGGGGGGCGCGGCGCCTGAGCCCTGTGCTCCGCCAAAATGGCCTGAGCCCCAGTGGCTTTCCACCTCCTCCTCCTCCTCCTCCTCCTCCTCCTCCTCCTCCTCCTCCTCCTCCTCCTTCCCCATGTCCTCCTGCTCCTGCTCCTGCTCCTGCTCCTCCTCCTCCTGCTCCTCCTGCTCCTCCTCCTCCTCCTCTCCTCCTCCTCCTCCTCCTCCTCCTCCTCCTCCTCTCCTCTCCTCCTCCTCCTCCTCCCCTCCTCCTCCCTCCCCCCTCCCCTCCTCCTCCACCTCCTCCTCCTCCTCCTCCTCCTCCTCCTCCTCCTCCTCCTCCTCCTCCTTCCCCATGTCCTCCTGCTCCTGCTCCTGCTCCTGCTCCTCCTCCTGCTCCTGCTCCTCCTCCTCCTCCTCCTCCTCCTCCTCCTCCCCCGGCCCCGGCCTCCGGCAGCCGCGACAGCCACCGCCCGCCGGCCCGCAGCGCGCGCTCCCGTGCGCGGGGCCCCGCGGCGCCGCCGTGCGCGGCCGCGAAGCGCGCGAGGCCGGGCGGTGGCGGCCAGGGCCGCGCGGCCAGGGGGCAGGGCGCGGGGGCGGCGGGCCCGCCGCCCAGGCAGGCGCCGGCGGCGTCGAGCAGCCGCTGGAGCGCGGAGAAGAGCGCCCGCTCCTCTCGACCGGGCGCTGCCATAGAACCCAGAGGTCCGGCGCGCCAGAAAAGTTTGACCTGGACCGGGCGGTGTTTGCTATTTTGTTCGGCCTTCGGGGGCCCTCGCCGGGCCCCGGGACCGTCAAGAAACAGTTCAGGACGAAAAACCGGCCCTGGGGAGGTGGTCCAGACCTCCGGTGCCCACACACCGAAAAAATTGGACACACTGTGCCCGCAGTGACGCCGCATCGAAGGCCACACATACCTCAACAGGGACCGACTGTCAAGGCATTCCGACAGGCTTACCACGGAATCCCACTAGCCAGCCACCCTGTGGGCGCGAATGGTTTAGAGCGCATTCTCTTCCAACCCCCTTCTTCCCCTTCGGGGAGTGATTCATTCGTGTGTGCAGACCCATCACCCGCCAGACTGGCGACCAATCCGGGACCATGCCAACACCCCCCCCGCCATCCCTGACAACAAACCTACTACAAAGTACACTTTGCACTACAATCTGAATCATGCGCCGGCGCCCCGCGATGACACCTCTCCTTGGACTTTGACAAGGACGGCGGAGGCGCCAGCAAACTGCCTGCTGGGTGCAATGCGCCTCCCCAGCATTCGTTGCCAAAAACCATACAAAGTGCAATTTGCACCAAACCCTGGATCATGCGTGGACGCCCCGCGATCACCCTGCATCGGTTGCCAGCAGAGACGGCGGGGGGGGGGCGGCATACTGCCTGGTGTGTGCAACGCCAGTACCCCCAAACATCCCTGGCCAAAGAACGATACAACATGCATGTTGCACCAAACTTTGGTCCTGCGCGGACGCCCCGCGATCATTTTGCAAGGTTTCTCGCAGGGACGGCAGGGGGGGGGCGGCATATTCCCCAATGCGTGTAGGCCCACCATCCGCTTCACCGAAAGGTGCAACGCATTTCGCACCCAGCTGGCGTCTGCCTTGGTTCCCGATGGTTGTCGATGGCGTTGCTTGCGCTGAGACTCGGGTGCGACTAATGTAGTGGGAGGGAGGGTGGGAGTGAGCAACAAGGCTTGCGGCTTGTGATAGCTAGACCCCCCACCCCGCACCCCCACGCCCTCCCCTGAGCCTGGACGGGGGGGGGCGGCAACCAACTGGAGCGTCCAGGAAGACCAAGGTGGCTTCAAGAGGGCCTCAGAGAACCCAAGATGACCTCAAGGTTGGCCCAAGGTGGCTCAGGATAGCTCAAGGGTAGCTCAGGCTAGCCTCCAGCATGCTCTAAGAGCCCCCAAGATCGCGCCAAGACGGCTCCAACTGGCACGGGGCCTCCCAAGGAAACAGTTGTTTTGGGCGACGCGCGCGCTGAGCGGCCGCGGCGCCGCGCAGCGGCGCCCAACGCCTCAAGAGGCGGTGCCCGGCTCAGGCGAATGAACCTAACCGAGAGGCCCAAACCCTCCCAAAACCTAAGGGGAATCGACCTGTGTTGCATTCTCGCCGTCTCCCTGCGACGGCTCTCGAAGGGTGGCTCTCAGAAGGCCCACTGAGAGCCCTAAGAGGAAGCTAAGAGGGTCTCAAGACGGCCCCACGAGCGCCCAAGAGCGCTCCAAGACTGATCCAAGATGGGTCCACGAGGCGATTTCAGGAGCGCTAGACGAGCGACGCTGAGTTGGCCTTCTTTGACCGAACTTCTGGAAGATGGCCCTAAGAGGGCCCCCAAGGTTCCCAAGAGTACCCCAAGAGGCGCCCAAGAGGCTCCGAAGACAAAGAGGCCACTGGGACCGCCAAGAGACCCCAAAGAACTCCCCAGAGGACCCCGAGAAGCTCTCAAAAAGCATCCGTAGAGACTTCGAGAGAAGGCATCCAAAAGGCCTCTGGCCTTTCTGCTTGCCCTCCTCCTCCTCCTCCTCCTCCTCCTCCTCCTCATCATCCGCTCATTCCTCCTCCCCCTCCTGCTCCCTCCGCCTTCCTCCTCCTCCTCCTTCTCCTTCCCCTCCTCCTCCTCCTCCTCCTCCGATTTCTCCTGCGTCTTTCCCCTCTTCGGGTGCGTCGGCTTCCCCAACCTTCTGTTCCACTGCATGCTCCTCCACATCCCTGATCATGGCAACTCGCCCGGGCATCGTTTCTGGATGGGCTGGTGGGGTTACGCGAAACGCATTTAGCTGTAATGTACCCGATGTTCTGTATGAAGCAAAAGATAGGATGATCAACGCGCTGTGTTTATAACAAAAAGGCGCCGTCCTTTCGATACGAACACAAAGACCCCCGAAAAATATAGCCCGACCACATGTGGTTCTCATTAACAAGAAACTCTTCGAAGATGTCGCGGTGGGCCCAGACAGCCATCGCGCTACCACAAGACACGCTGAATCCGCTGGCCCGCTTGCGGGGGCACCCATGCTGCGTGGCGAGGGCTGTCCTGCGACCTGCTCCAGTTCCAGTTTGCAATATGATCCAATGGTATAGTTCCACTTTCTGCTTGCTGCTATATTGGGCGCCCGAGTTATCCGGGGTAACTCGGGTCCGGGGTAACTCGGGTTTGGATTCCCGAGAAAGGAACCCGAGTTAGCCCTGACCCGAATTATCCCTGATGATTCGGGGCTCTGGACGCCCGAGTTATCCGGGATAACTCGGGTCCAGGGTAACTCGGGTTTGGATTCCCGAAAAACGAACCCGAGTTAGCCCTGACCCGAGTTACCCCTGATGATTCGGGGCTCTGACTATACATTGTTACTGTCCGCGCGAGGGGAGGGACCGACAAGGAACCAAAATGCAGTCCCCGAATCGCGTTGCCTGCATTTCTGGTGGGCCCTGGGGCACATACCAAGACACGGGCTTCGGGGCCCCGACGCAGAATCCCTTTCCTTCCAGGAGGTCAGAATCCTTTGTAGATGACAACAACATCGCGCTCTCCTCCTCCTCCCCCTCCTCTTCCTCCTCCTCCTCCCCCTCCTCCTCCTCCTCCTCCTCCTCCTCCTCCTCCTCCTCCTCCTCCTCCTCCCCCTCCTCCTCCTTCTCCTCCTCCTCCCCTGGAAGAAGCAGCCCGCCCACCCCTCCAGAACCCGTAGTAAACTACACCAGGCTCGCGTTCCCGAAGCCGAGGCCAGTCCTTGGTAGGTTGCGCCAGCTTCGCGCCCCCGAGGCGACGATCCTCGGCAGCCTGCGCCAGAGTCGCGCCCCCGAGGAAGCGATCCCTTGCAAATGACGCCGGCAGCCGTCCTCGCACGAGGCTCCGAGATGGCTTCAAGTCGGCGCACAGGCACCCCAACAGAGCTCTGGCACGTTCTAAAAGGGGGGGCCAGCGGCAGAGGGCGAAGCGTTGACCGATCAGGAACGAAGGGGCTCCTCTGGCCATGGCGAGCCGAGGCAACGCATGGGCTCCCGGATCGGGGTACGGAGCGGCACGAAACTCAAAGCTCCCACGGAGCCCCAAAGTGGTCCTTATACTTCAGCGCGCTGACGCGTGCCGACTGTCGCCTCTCTGTGACCGGCAGCAGCCGGCGTGCACATGACTTCTCGGAGCTCCGCGCGGACTTCTCGGACCGGCGCTGGGCCCCCCCGTCGGCGCCCCGGCGAGCTCCGCGCGCCGAAAGTCCACGCTCATGCCGTTTCTTGCTTCTCTGCCTGCGGCCCGACCCGGGTAAGGAGCCGGACTCTATACACCGACGCCTGCTCCGGGCCCGCGCAGACATGCGCACAGGAGAATGGGTCCTGGTGTATACGGGGTCCTGGTGTATATGCAATATGCATGTTTCGTTGTTTCCCCAGGACAACGGGGGGAAAAGTATGTACCACACCACTCCGACGTCGTCCCCGATGCTCAAAAAGTCCTGGGATCGAAACGCACCCCGCCACTGGCAATTCATGTATACGCTCCAGTTTCCGACAGGACACCCCGTCAGCGCCCCACTGGCGCGCTTGTTTTGTTTCTTTTCAAAAGAAGAAAGCAGCACCATGAACATAAACTTTGGCGCTCCTCGCGGAGCGCCAAAAGTTTGAGCGCCAAAAGTTTACGTTTGTGCGATTTTGTTCTTCGATTTGTGTTGTTCGCTGCGCGCCCGTCCTCCGCCTCGCCCTCCGACCCCGCGCCCGCCAGCGCGGCCCCGACCCGGCGCGCGGCGCCGGCCAGCAGGCCGCGCACGCGCCCCGCGCCGCGCGCCCACAGCGCGGCCAGGCTGCCCGCGCACCTCGGGGCACGGCGAGGCAGGACGAGGCCAGCACGAGGACGAGATCGGGTGAGCATTAGATCGAGAACCTCTGGGGATTAGAAAGAGAAACACGCCGCAGACGTAAACTGTTGCCGCTCCGCGCGGACTTATTGGGTCTGCGCTGGGGCCCCCCCTGACGGCGCCTTCCGGCGCAGGCGGGGGTCCAGCGCAGATCCAAGAAATCCCCGCGGAGCGCCAAAAGTTTGTGTTTATGGCGTTTTTTTTTCAAACGGCACAGTCGGACTTGACTGGACAGGACACCCGAGGAGACGCAAGACTCCTCGGAAGGCAACGTGGCCCCAGCGCAGGAGGGGGCATGCGGGTTGCAAAGGTCGGGATGAACAGGACACAAGGGTGCACTCGATCTGGCGTGGTCGACCTACCAATCAGGGCCGGCTGTACATTGAGGATCCATGAAATGTGGCGGCTCTGGAGGATGTCTCGGGCGCCGCGGCCTTCTCAGAGCGTTCCGAAACGCCCTGGAACGGATTGATCCTCATCCTAGCCCCGTCTGGGCGAGTCAAATTACTGGGTGCCAGTCTCGTCCAGCCTCCATCGGTAGCGACCGATCGGCACTCCAAATCGGTCGCGACCGATCGCGACCGATTCCAGAATCTGTCGCGACCGATCGGTCGCGACTGATCGGAAAGTGACGTAAGATCGGCCGCGACCGATCTCGTCGACCGCGACCAGAAAATTCTGGCACCCAGTGAACTTGAGACAGCGGCAGCTCAGAATTGGTACAATGCCCAACAACGACAAATGGATGAATCTCATCAGCGGGTCTTACCCGAAGTGACGTAGCGACCTTGCGCGGTGGCTTACGCGGGCCGCCGGCGCGGCACACTCTGTTGGAAAGGATAGCGCTTGCGCGCGACTTACGCGGGTAGCTTACGCGCCAATGTCGGCGCAGACGAATCCGTTTTCTTGCGTCGCCCAACTGCTGGCGTAAGCCAATAACGGCCGCTGTTGGGCGGGTGGCCTTCTGCCTCAAATGAGCCACGTCCGCGGCGGCATCGACAGCGAGCCCTGCTCAGAACGAGTAGGAGCTGCTTGCGGTCTTTGTGCTCATTCCTTCCGTACCCACTCTTGCCTTGCATCTTCGGGGGGCCGTGTCTGTCCCCTCGCGCCGCGAACCCGTGTCTAACCTGTGTCGAACCCATGTCGAACCTGTCGAATCCGTGTCGAATCCGTGCCGGACCCGTACCGGATCCGTGCCGACTCCGCGCCGAGCCCGCGTCGGGGCACAAGAAACCCTGAAATCTGCAGGACAGGAATCACTGGCGGCGCGCAGGAGGGGGGCGGGAGGGGGGAAGGCTTCTTAGAGGGAAGTTACTTCTTAGAAGGCGCCCGCCTTCTATCTACACACATTTACGTACATATATATATGTACATATATAGATATACTCAAGCACAATATCCTGTTGGCTCACATCGCTTCGCCATAACAGATTGTCCCTCATCCTTATTATTGTCCATGGGTGGAAGAGTGTGGTGTGCTTGTGAATGAACTTCATGGGTCCACACGCACACACATCTATACATATATATATATATATATATATATATGAGAGAGAGCGTGATCCACCGCCGCTTTACTGTGGAAATTTGCCAACCTTTTCCTCCGGAGCCCGGGGGTCTCCCCCCCCCCTCCGAAAATCCCCCCCCCCCCCCCCCGGAACCCTTCCCCCCCCCCCCCCCTCCCCCCCCTCCCGGCAAACCCCCCCCCTCCCCTAACCCCCCCCCCTCCCCCTCGAAAACCGGGGGGGGGTCACTACCGGTTCGAACCCCTCCCCCCCCCCCCTCCGGATCCGGAAAACCGGGGGGGGTCACTACCGGTTGGACCCCCCCCCCCCTCGAAAACCGGAGGGGGGTCACTACCGGTTCGACCCCCCCCCCACGCACCGCCAGCAAACGACTCCCGGTCCCTACCACCGCTCGCATCACATCCCCCACTGTTGTTCCCAGCACCACTGTCCTCACCACCACTGTCCCCACTGGTTCCACCACCGTCCCTATTGTCCCCACCAATGCCCCCACCACTGTCGCACTGTCCCCACTGTTCCCACAACTGTTCCCACCACGGTTCCACTCTCCCCACTGTCTCCACGGACCCAACCACTGCCTATCCCCATTGTCCCCACTGTCCCACTGACTCCTCCGCTGTCCCACTGAGCTGTCCCACTGTTTCCACCACTGTCCCCACTGTCCCCACCACTGTCCCCACTGTACCTCTGTCCCATTGTCCCACCGCCGTCCTCGCCACCGCCTTTACCAGTGTCTCCACCACCATTGTACCCTCCACTGTCCCAGTGTTTCCACCTCATTCCCACTGTCCCCACACCACTGTCCCCACCACCACCGTTCCCACCACTGTCCACTGTCCCCCCTGTTCCCACCATTGTCCCCACCACTGTCCCCACCACTACCGTCCCCACCACTGTCCCACTGTCCCCCCACTGTCCCCACCACTGTCCCGCTGTCCCCTCACCACTGTCCCCACCAACACCGTCCCCACCACTGTCCGCACCCCCACTCGGTTTTCGAGGGGGGGGGGGGGTTCGAACCGGTAGTGACCCCCCCCCCTTTTCATGATTTCGGGGTAGGGGTTCGAACCGGTAGTGACCCCCCCCGGTTTTCCGGAGGGGGGGGGGGGAGGGGTTCGAACCGGTAGTGACCCCCCCCGGTTTTCCGCCAGCAGCGGTAGAACACGCTCTTTCATGTGTATATATATATTATATATATATATATATATATATATATATATATATATATATATATATCCATATGATGTGCGTCGCGAACTTGACGGCTTTGGGGAAATCGGGATGCTGTTATTGCAGGGCCGATCAAGGAGGACAATTGCGTCGGTGGTCGTGCTCGCGGTCGTGCCGGTGTTCGTGTTGGACATCGTGCCGGCGGGCGTGCTGGTGGCCGTGCTGCTCGTCACGGTGGCGGTCGTGCTGGGGATGGTGCTGGTGGGCGGTCGTGCTGGCGGTCGCGCTGGTGGTTGTGATTGTGGCCGTGCTGGCGGTCGCGGGGCCAGCGTGGGCGTAGGTTTTCATGAGGTGTGAGCATGTCTGGAAGCGAAAAGCCACCCAACGGGCCGAACCAATTTTTGGTTTACGTCGACGACTGTTTTTTTTCCTTCCAAGGCCCAGAACTGGGGGTGTCCAGCGCTCTCTGGGCAGGCCAGCATCGAAGGCCGTCGTGGGTGTGGGCTTTCGTGGGGGGGGAAAGAGCATGTCCAGGGGCGCAGAGCCACCCGATAGGCTGAACCAATGTTTGGTTCACGTCGACGGCTGTTTTTTTTCTGGGGCTCGGGATGGGGGGCGTCTGGCGCCCTCTGGGCAGGCCGGCTGAAGGACCGTCGTGGGTGTGGGTTTTCGATCGGATGAGAATGGTCAGGGGCACAGGGCCACCCGACGGGCGAACTCAATTGCGGTTCGCGGCGACGGCTCCGTTTTTGAGCTCGGGGCCAGCCTGCCGGCCGGCGCACAGGATTTGTTCCCAACCATGCTGTGGTGTTGGGTTTTCGTTTTGAAGAGACGGTGCCCCGCGTTCCTCTCCTCTCCTCCTCTTTTCCTCCTCCCCCTCCTCCTTCCTCCTCCCTCCCCCCCTCCGTGCCTCTGCCTTCCACATGTCCATTCCTACACACCCCTCACGCGCTTCGTGACCCCGTAGGAGCCCCACCGAAGGCCCCAATGGCGGTGTCCACATGCGTCCGCGCCACCCATTTCGGGTCACCCCTCACACGTTTCGTCGCCCCATACGGAGCTCCACCGAACTGTGGCGGTGTCCACACGCGTCCGCGCCATCGATGTCGGCGCACCCCTTACACGTTTCGTGTCTCATAAAGAACCCCACCGAAGGCCCCAATTGCGGTGTCCACATGCGTCCGCGCCACCCATGTCGGCGCACCCGTCACAGGTGACATGCGTCCGCGCCACCCATGTCGGCACACCCTTCACACGCTTCGTAGCCCCATATGGAGCTCCACCGAAGGCCCCAATTGCGGTGTCCACATGCGTCCGCGCCACCCATGTCGGCGCACCCCTCAGATGTTTCGTGGCCCCACAGGGAGCTCCGCCGAAGGCCCCAGTGGCGGTGTCCACATGCGTCCGCGCCACCCAGTTCGGCGCACCCCTCACATGTTTCGTGGCCCCATGGGGAGCTCCACCGAAACCCCCAGTGGCGGTGTCCGCATGTGTCCGCGCCACCAATTTCGGGGCTTCCCTCACACGTTTCGTGGCCCATTTGGAGCTCCACCGAAGGCCCCAGTGGCGGTGTCCACATGCGTCCGCGCCGCCAATTTCGGCACACACCCCACACGCTTCGTGGCCCCATAGGCAGCTCAACCGAATGCCCCAATGGCGGTGTCAACATGCGTCCGAGCCACCCGTTTCGGCGCACCCCTTACACGTTTCGCCTCAGCGGCGGTGTCCACATGCGTCCGCGCCATCAATTTCGGCGCACCCCTCGCTTGTTTCGTGGAGCCATAGGGAGCTCCACCAAAGGCCCCAGTAGCGGTGTCCACATGCGTTCGCGCCACCCATGTCGGCGCACCCGTCACCAGTTTCGTGGGCCAATAGGGACCCAGTGGCGATGCCCACATGCGTCTGCGCTACCCATTCCGGCACACCCCTCGCAGGTTTCGTGGCCCCATAGGGAGCTCCACCGAAGGCCCCCACGACGGTGTCCACATGCGTCCGCGCCACTCATTTCGGCGCACCCCATCACGCGTTTTGTGGCCCCATAGGGAGCTCCACCGAAGGCCCCAACGGCGGTGTCCACATGTGTCCGCGCCACCAATTTCGGCGCACCCCTCACACGTTTCGTGGCCCCATACAGAACTCCACCGGTGACTGTATGCACAACTGCAATACTCTCAAGTGCATATGGTTGGGTCCTTCGCCAGGCTAGTTCTGTTCGAACGCGGGCGTCGCGCGTTCCCCTGCGCGTCTTCAAAGGGCGCTTGAGCCACGACGCCGCGTTCACGACAAACGCTGTCATGCGTCCTGTTGCGGTCGCCGGCGAAGGCCCCCCCCCCTGGCGAGGAGAGCCCGCAACGAACGCAACGCACTTCTGGTCGGCGCCGGGACATGCCGGAAGTCTGCGGCGCAGCGGCGGCGCAAGCGATGCACGCGCGGGTGGCTCGGTTGCGTTGGCGCACTGGGAAGTCCAGGCGCGGGGCGTCCTGGTCGCACCGAGTGCAGCGCAGCGTGTCTGCGCTGGGACGTCCGCGAAAGGCTGGCTTCTTGCGAACGGCGGAGGAGTCAGCATCAACCGCGCACTTTGCCGGAAAGACAGGGCGCAAGTAAACGAAGCCAGTGATGGAGGCGCCGGCAGCAGCAGCAGGCAGAATGTGCGAGGGACAACAGCGATCGGTGGAAGTCGCCCGCCATGATCTCAATCAGCGCATGGCGAGGCGGAACACCAACGGAACCCTGGAGCCAAAGCCTACGGAGCAGCAGCGGAAGCCTGGAAAGTCAGAGGTGTGTACGTCGTCGCTGGTACTGGGAGCCTTGGCGTTCAGAGCTCCTGACGTCATGGGGTTTGCGGGAGCCTTGGCATTGAGAGGCCTGTCGGGTGCCTCCTGGGGCCTCCAAGGCGACGCAAGGTAGCCTCCACCATTGCACAATCGAGGCAAAGTAAGGGACACAACCAAAGCAGGCATCACGAAGAAACCACCCACCTGGGTGCCGACGTACTTCTACAGTTTGCTGGATACGGCGCCGCGTGCTTGACCAGGAGATGGCGTCCAAGCCCAAGTGTTCAATTCAGGCAACACTAAAGACCAATATAGAACTGAAGCCTACAGATGTTCTATGGCACTGACGCTCTGCTGGACACAACGCCGTGTGCGGGGTGAAATCAGGGGCTGCGTGTGCTTGTTCTGTGCGTCTGTCGGCAGGGGGCGGCAGCGCGAAGAATTCCCGCGAACCCACGGATTTGAACGGCTTGTATGCCTGTTGGGCGCCGTTTGCGGGCCTCATGGGGGGCTATTGGGAGTCTCTTGGGGGCCTCTTGGGGCCTCCTTGGGGCCTCCTAGGGGCCTCCTGGGGGTCTCTTCGGGCTCCTGGGGGCCTCTTGGGGCCGAGGAGTGGAAACGTCGGGTCAGACCCCCCTTCGGAGCATTTCTTGGAGCCGTCTTGAGGGTATCTTGGACTGCCTTAGAAGCCTCTTGGACCGTCTTTGCCCTTCTTGGACCGTCTTGGGACCCTTTGGGCCGTCTGGGGGCGATCTTGGAGGCCCCATGTGGCCGTCTTGGAGCGTCGGGAAAGGCAAACGCAAGAACCTGAAAAACCTTCAAAGACCATAGAAACATCAATGCTTTTGCCTCTAGGGGCCCTCTGGGCATGTCGCTTGGAGGCCTATTGGGGTGTCTTGGAGGCCTCTTGGGCCGTCTTGGGACCAACTAGGGCATCTTGGAAGGATCTTTGGGCGTCTCGGAAGCCCTCTGGGGCCGGTCGTAATTTCGGGCATTCTCGAACTGTCTTGAGGCCGTCCAGAGCCCATCGGGTGAGGGGGGCGAATTGGGTGACGCCCATCTGGGTGACGCCCATCTGGGAGGAGTTGTCCTTTCATCATTTGTTAGGGAATCCATACATATATATATATATATGTATATATATATACGCATGCATGTTTATGCATATAAGTGTATGTGTATGTACGAGTATGCATGCTTATGTATGTATAAGTGTGCATATGTATGCACATGTGTGTAACGGTGTGTATGTGTATATGTGTATGTGTGTGCATTCGTATGTCTACGTATGTGTATGTATGTAGACGTGTACGTGTGTGTGTACATGTGTATGTATGCATGCATGCATGCATGCATGCATGTATGTATGTATGTGTGTATGTATGTATGTATGTATGTATATATGCGTGTATGTATGTGTGGATGCATGCATGTATATGTGTATGTATGTATGTATGTATGTATGTTTGTATGTGTATGCATGTGTATGTGTGTACGTATGTATGTATGTATGTATGTATGTAAGTATGTACGTATGTATGTATGTATGTATGGATGGATGGATGGATGTATGTATGTATGTATGTACGTACGTATGTATGTATGTATATGGATGTAGGCATGTATGCATGTACGCACATCTGTATGTGTATATGTATGTATGTATGCATATATGCATGTGTGTATGTATGTATGTATGCATGCATGTATGTATGTATGTATGCATGCATGCATGTATGGATGTATGCATGTATGTATCGATTGATGGATGGATGTATGTATGTATGTATGCATGTATGTATGTATGTATGTGTATATATACATAGATAGCTACGCGTATATATACACACACAAAAAACGAGGCCCGCGCCGTCTAAGAAGCAGGGTTCTTCTAAGAAGCCTTCCCTCCCCCTACCCCGCCTCCCAGACCCCCGACGTCATAATTTTTTCATGACGTCGACCCCCAGGGTTCTCGACCTATTCCCCAGGACTGGCTTTTCGTCCCGAGCCGTCTTTTGACGTTCCCGAGGCCCGAAAAGGGCCCCCAGAGGCGGAAATTATTGAAAAGTCTTCCGTCGTGATTTTTGTCATTACTCGATAGGGTCTGGGAAGGTCGCCCCGACGATTGCAGAGCGTCCGTCTCGGCATCGTCCCCGCAGGAGCACCGCCGCCGGGCTCCGCGCGTTCCGCACGCGCCCGCGGCCTCTGGCCAGAAGAGTAGGTCGGCGGCGCCCCTGCCGGCTCGGCGGCGGCCCGCTGTCCAGGGCGGCAGCCTGGGCACCGCCGCCGCCCTCCGCCGACGCCGCGGGCCCGGACCCCCCCGAGTCCTGAAGAAATCACGACGGGACACTTTTCAATATCGTCGGCCTCCGATGGGGCCCTTCCCAGGCCTGGGGACCGTCAGAAGACGACTGAGATGAAAAACCGGTTCACGGGAAGGGGTCCAGACCTCTGGGGGTCGACGTCGTGAACAAAACTCACGACGTCGGGGGTCTGGGTCTGGAGCAAAAAAGGAGGAGGAGGAGGAGGAGGAGGAGGAGGAGGAGGAAAAGGAGGACGAGGAGGAAAAGGACGAGGAGGACGACGAGGAGGAGGAGGAGAAGGGGGAGAAGCAGGAGGAGGAGGAGGAGGAGGAGGAGGAGGAGGAGGAGGAGGAGGAGGGGGAGGAGGAGGAGGAGGAGGAGGAGGAGGAGGAGGAAGGGGAGGAGGAGCGCAGCGCCTCAGGAAGGTATCCCGCCGCGCACGCGGGCGCGCGACGGACTACCCCCTGGCGCCGCCTACTCACGGCACAGTGCCGTAAGAGCAGGAGGCAATGTAGAAGGAGAGCAGCTGGAAGAAGTCCTGATGATCCGACCGATCATCCATAGAACTGTGCACCACACAAGAGAAACCCAGGAACCGCAGCACAGTGCGTTACCACTGGCAGGACTATACCCAAGTTCCTAGAACGCCACGACAGGGAAACGAGAGAGGGAGAGAACAGCGGAAGGACATAAACACACCAACAGCCAGCAGGCTCCGTGCGAAGGCAGTATGAAAACAGTGGAGGGACACAAGTACACAAACAGCCAGCAAGCTCCATGCGAAGACAGTAACGGCCTGTGCAAACAAGTACTGGTTTGGCGCATAGTTGGCGAGAGGAGGCACCGCAATGCCCGCTATTGCTGGACACTCCGGGGGCGGCAGGAAACCAAGCCCGCGGCGGTGAGGCCCGGGGTCGACTGACCGCGGCCGAGAGGAGGCCGAGCTAACATGCAAAGAACGACCCTGCGAAGCACCTCGCATGCAGTAAAACTAACAGAGAGAGAGAGAGAGGAGAAAGGCGGAGAGAGGAGGGAGCCTGCGCCACTCCAATCATTCACAGCATCGGCCTGGAGGTAGCGGTGCTGCTGGATGCGCTGATGAAGCTGCTGGCGGTACTGCCAGGGCCTCTCGAGCTGGACGTACTGATGATGCTTGGCACGCTTGTGCGACTGCCGATGGCACCGTCACGCCAAGTCGTTCTGAAACTGGTGCTACTGTTGGATGCGCCAGGATTGCTGCTGCTGGTGCTGCCAGGCCCCGTCGTGCTGTTGCTACCGATGCTGCTGGATGCGCTGGAGTAGCTGCTGACGGTACTGCCGGGCCCCGTCGAGACCTGGAAGTGCTGATGCTGCTAGATGAATTGGTGGCTGCTGGCGGAACTGCCACGTCCCGTCGTGCTGAAAGTGGTGTTGCTGCTGGGTGTGCCAGGGATGCTGCTGCCAATGCTGCCAGGTCCGATCGTACTGGCGGCAGTGGTGCGGCTGCATGCGCTGCTGTAGCTGCTGACGGCGCTGCCAGGTCCAGGGCGGAAGTGCAGGCGTCTATTCCGACACATGCTCCAATGCCGACGCTGAGAGGCGCGCCAAAGCAGAAAACCAGCCAGCTCAAGAGGCTGAGTTCGGAGTATTGGTGCTGCTGGCTGCGCTGGTGCGGCTGCTGGATGGGCCGTGAGAACCAATCAGGAAGGATTTCAGCGATGTGCTCCTCCAGCATGTCTGGAGTCGTTGCAAGCGTCGATGCTGCTGGAGTCAGTGCCGGAGTTGGTGCTGGCGTCGATTCTCAGGCGTCGATGCTGCTGGCGTGAGTGCCATCGTCGGTGCCACCATTGATGCTGTTGGGGTCGGTGCTGCCGACATCGCGGTTGGCGTCAGTACCAGCGTCGATGCTGCTGGTGTCGATGCCAGAGTCGGTGTCGGCGTCGAAGCCATGCTGCTGATGGCGTAGGTACCGGAGTCGGTGCCAGCGTCGGTGATTGCGTCGATGCTGCGGGCGTCGGTGCCAGGGCTCATGCAGCATCGATGCTGCTGGCGTCAGTGCCAAGGAAGGTGCTGGCGTCGATGTAGTCGGCGTCCATGCTGGCGACAGTGTCGTCGTCCCTACCGGCTCCAGGGCAGGGCACCTTCTGGAACGCCACGCCTATTACCCACGGGAGGTCTTGTCGGCCTCCTCATCCTCCTGCTTCACCTCCTCCTCCTCCTGCTTCACCTCCTCCTCCTCCTCCTCCTCATCATCATCATCAGCATCAGCATCAGCATCAGCATCAGCATCAGCATCAGCATCAGCATCATCATCATCATCATCATCATCATCATCATCATCATCATCATCAGCATCATCATGTTCATCATCTTCATCATCATCACCATCATCATCAGCATTATCATTATCATCACTACCAGCATGATCGTCCTCCCTCCTCGCCACTGAGCGAGCGGCCTCCCCTGCACATGAGGAGGGAGGTCTCCCCGTGTGGGGGCGGAGGGCGGCCCGTTTTGCGATGAGGCAGTGCTCTTTGTGAGGCAAACCTCTCGCGCGGGTTCGCTTCTCTGTTCTCCATGTCTCCATGTCTCCATGTCTCCATGTCTCCATGTCTCCATGGCTCCATGGCTCCTCCTCCTCCTCCTCCTCCTCCTCCTCCTCCTCCTCCTCCTCCTCCTCCCGCGCGTCCTCGCCCCGCCTCCTCTGCTCGCCCGCCCCTGCACCTCCCCCGCTCCCCGGCGCCCGCGCGCGGGTCGGCGGCGGTCGCCCGGAGGGCGCGCCACCTCCCTGCAGCCTCCGCCTCCGCCGCATCCGCCCTGCCCCCCCCCCCCTGTGCGGCTCCTCCTCCCGTGTGCGCCTCCCCTCCGCAGACGCGTGGCCCGCCTCTTGAGCCGCCGGGAACGGCCGTCCCGGTCTTCCCGTCAGCCTACCACGACGTGTCCTTCCAGGACCAAGGAGTGCTCTGAGGGCAAGAGCACTGTACTTAGAACACAGCGCCGTTGGATGAAGACGTGACGGGCTCAACCAAAACGATCTAAGAACATGTCGTGCAAACACGAAAGAAGGCTTTTAGAACATTGTTTGGTGGGCCTGGAGGCAAGCCAAGACGTTTCGCCACTGCTCGATCCCCCTTCCCGATACGGCGACGGCAACACCGAGAGACCGACCGAGTCGGCAACGCACCGATCGAAACAGTAGGCCGCAGGTTACCAAGAGGAGCGCTGAGACGCGGCAGTGACACAGCAATCGACCGAACCGAGCCGACCGAACCGCAACCGACTGCGACGCAGCCGAGCCGACCGAGCCGCGGACCCCCGTAGACCCCCTCCTCGTTGTGCTCGTCGCCACCCTGCCCCTTCCTCCCCCCTCGAGCGTGGCAGGCCCCCACTGCACGCAGGAGTGACCCCAGGCAAGAGTGGCCTCTGGCGTGCAGCTTCAGGGGGCCGCGGAAGGCCCATATCCAGGCGTGCCTAGCCAGGTGCCGGGGGGGAGGCCCTGTGGCCACAGAGCCAAGAAATCACTCCAGCGAACAGGGCTTCTCCTGCGCGCAGCCCAAGGTCAGGCTTCGCCACTCGGGCGCTGCTTCATGAGAGGGCAGTAAGTTGATGGGGTGAAGATAGGTGGTCCTCTTATGCACCTTCGGAGCACCAGGGGGCCCTATCTTGGGCCCCGTTCCTGCAACCCCAACCCCCCTCTTCATCGCCCGCAAATACTCGGCGGCGATCGAGGGGGGAAGTGAGAAGGGGCGGGCCTTCTCAGAAGGCTCGGAAATCTCCCGGCCTTCTGAGACATTCTCTGAGCCTTCCCCGGAGACGCAATCAAAACCTCTCAGAAGGCGCGAGGGCTTCGGAGAGGCCCCGCCGCCTTCCGAGAAGGCCTACTCCTTCTCACTTCCCCCCCTCGCTCGCCGCCGAAGCGCGAAACGCCCGAGCCACGTCATGCGTGGGACCGCCCAGGGGGGGGGCGCCGCAGCAGCGCGGTGTCCACGCGCACGAACAGGACGCCGCTGGGGAGGGCCGCTTTCTCTCGGGCGCGGGCGGCCCCCGACGCGGACGGCCCCCTGCGGCGGCGTCTCTCCGAGCAGGGGGGGCACGGGACAGCCGGGCAGTGCCGAGGAGTGGGGGTCACCGCAGAGGGGCGTCGCGCCGCCCCCTCTCAGGTGAAGGGCCCCCCCCCTCCCCAAAGGATCCCACGGGGCCCCCGAGGCTCCCAGAGGCCGCCCCCACGACTTGCCAGGCTTCCTGGGTCCTCGGTCGTGCCTCCTCCTCCTCCTCTCCATCCTGGGTTTCCGAGAGGAGGCGGCGACCATCCCGGTGCTGACACATCTTGGCACTGCGGAAAAAAACTGCTTCGGGCTGCGTAAGATATGCGATATATACACACGTGTTTGCATGTGGCTACGATATGTGTTTATACCTACACATACGAGAACCATCGCGCGAGCTGCGCGCGCTAGTTCTAGTTCCCGGATGTCTCGTGAGCGGGCTTGCTTCGATCATCCACCTTCCAACTTCCACGGGGACGTCTGGATCTCTTTGCGCGCACCCTCGACCTCTCGACACCTGGGGGGCCAATCGTGAATAATATATCGCTTCTAATACCACGAGGCCCTCACTCAGGCCCTTCGAGCCCGAACACCACTACCAACGACCAACGTCCTTTCCCTCTATGAACGTCAGAGTGTTAACCCCGTCCGCCCAGGATAATCTCTTTGAGTAAGAGCCGGTTGAAACGTCACGGGCAGAAATTACTCGAATGTGAAGACGTCAGGCTCATCAACCAATTCACTGGCTACTTCCGCTCAGAGGGGAGAAGAAATCGAGGTGAAGGCGAAGATGTGTCGAGGTAAACAGTCCGAATGGTCCTGGGGCTGCAAAGAGGTTGTTGCAAGGGAGCCTCAAGGGACCCGAAACTTTTCGGTGAATCAGCTATTTTTGCCTCTGGAGGCTCTCTTGGGGAGCTTTCGGGCGGGGGGGGCGCCTCCTCAGAACGAACACCTCGGGCTGAACCTTGCACACCTCCGCGTCTCGCAGCCGGGGCGCGCCGCGGGACTCCGCGGCTTCGACCTCGGACGCCCCCCCAGGGCAACCCCCTTGACCGCGTCTCGCGGCCAGGGGTGCGCCTCGGGACACCACGGCTTCAACCTTGGACGCCTCCCCCCTTGGGCAACCCCCCCTTGACCGCGTCGCGCGGCGGGGGTGGGGCGCTTCGGAACACCAAGGCTTCAACCTCGGACGCCCCCCGGGCACCTCCCCTTGACTGCGTCTCGCGGCCGGTGAGGAGGCTCAGGACACGACGGCTTCAACCTCGGACGCCCCCGGGCACCTCCCTTTGACCGCGTCCCGCGGCTGGGGGGGGCGCTTCGGAACACCCTAGGGGGAGTCGAGGTGTCGCGGGCGACGGAAGGGCCACGCATGGCCCGCCCCATCTCAGGGCGACGGGCCAGGAAAATGGCCCGCCGCCCAGCACCATGTTCCTCGTGCGTCGCCCCCCCTGGGCTAGTGCGACGCCGAGTGCCCACTAGGACGCAGCAATCCCGACTGGTCTGTGCATATATATATATATATGTATATATGTATATATATATATACATATACATATGTGTGTAAGTGTTGACAAGTACACAGAAAACATGCACATCAACATATCTGGGCTTGTTGGTGCTAGCAGGCGTGAACCCAAAACAGTCCGTAATTGCAACGTTGAGGGGAGACTATGCGGTGTAAACTGTATGGTGGAACCTGTGCCGTGTAATATGTGTGGAGGTGAACACTATGCGGCGTAAGCTACGTGGTGCATCTTGGTCATGCAGGCCATTGTTTGAAAGCTTGAGGTGGCAGCTGTGCGATGTAGAATGTGTGGTGCCTATGGTGTGGTGCAAGCTATGCGCTGTAAGCTATGTGGTGGGAGCTATGTGGTGGGAGCTACGTGGTGGGAGCTACGTCGTGCAGGCTCAGAGCACGGGGCGCCCACGAGGCGCCCGCGAGGCGACACGAGCGGCAACGTGGAGACAACCCAACATAGCCCCAAGCGCGGGGCGCCCACGAGGAGGCACGGGCAGTCGCGTGGCGAGAACCCAGCCAGCATACCCCACAAGGGCGGGACGCGCACGAGGCGCCACAGGGCAGCACGGGCGGCAACGCTGCAGAAACCTGATCTCCCCCAAGCGCAGGACGCGCACGAGGCGGAACGGGCGGCAACGTGACAAAAACCAAGAACTTCCAACCAATTACGGAAGACAGAAAACGCAAAAACAAATCCATAAGCATAGCCACAGGCTGGTGAATCTGAACTGAAGCATTGATCGCCAGTCGATCCTGGAGGAAGCCTCTTTCTCCTGGGCGCCGCTGCTGCCTGCCTGCTTACGAAGGGATGCTGGCCACGCCGCGTGTGACACCCTGCGCCCGTGGTCTGAGAATCCCCCCTCCCCTGCAGCGAGGGCAAACAGAGGGGGGGGGGGGCGGACAACCCCACCGCTTCGTGAAATCGCAACGTGAAAGTTCTGCACCGTCCTCGGGCACCACAAGCCCTGGCAAACAATCACAGCACACGTTTCAAAGGTGTCAAGATCTGGGAGCCCTCGCTGGGCCCCTGGGCGGTCAACAAGACGATTGAGGATGAGAGGCCGGTCGCGGGGAAAAGGTCGGGACTGCCAGGCGGATCTCTGGGTAGGAGGGGCCGGAGGGGAGCAACGGGCGAGGCAGGCATGGGAGCGAGGTGTAGCTTGCTGTTGCTCCCATCGCACTAAATGACCACATCCCAGGAATCATGTCGATCACCTGGAAGAGTGTCGAAATAATGTCGAAACGGTGTCGGACGAGTGTCTCCCAGGGCCCGACACGTGAAAACCCTCGAGTTTGGGGCAACTATTCTGGCGCTCGAAATTCTTTCTGGCGGTCAAGGCTAAAGTAGGTTGGAGTATCATAAATATGTAGCTGGAGCGCGAGGAGCGAGGATGGGGAACGGTGCCGAGCGGGGGGGAGTGGAAGAGGGGGAGGGGGCGGGAGGGGGAGCCGGACGCTGACAGATGCGTACCCGTCCCTGGTACCACGACGCCTGTGGAATGGAGGACAAGCGAAGCATGCATGGTGCAGATGGGACGACAACCTGAATGGAGGAGGGTCCACCTGGGTCCCCACAGCTGAAGCACACACACCGAAGTGGCACACCCAATTGTGCCCTGTGGACCTGGGCGTAAAACACCAAAACCCCGGCGACCCCCAAAACCTGCGTGTGCCAGGATCGACCCCAGCGGGCAGTGAATCGAAGAGGAGGGGGAGGAGGAGGAGGAGGAGGAGGATGAGGAGGAGGAGGAGGAGGAGGAGGAGGAGGAGGAGGAGGAGGAGGAGGAGGAGGAGGAGGAGGAGGAGGAGGAGGAGGAGGAGGAGACGAGCGTAGGGGAGGAGGAGGAGGAGGAGGAGGAGGAGGAGGAGGAAGAAGAGGAGGAGGAGGCGTCAGCATAGAATCAAGAACTCGGTAAATCGGATCGGGCCGCGTACCGGATCGGGCTGCGTCGGCGCGGAATCGAAGTCGACTCGGGCTGGGCGCTCAGGGCGCACAACGGCGCCTTGCAGGCATCGGGCTGCATCAGATCGTGGAGTCATCGGGATCGAAGCGGATCGCCCTGGCCGACGTCGACCTCGAATCGGATCGACCAGCTCGAAGTGGGCCCTGCAAGGGCACGCAAGGGCAGGGTTCGGTTTTCGGCGGTCTCCCGTTTTCGGCGGCCGTTCGGGACGATCCGGGCACCCCCGGAACGCTCTCGGCGAGGCGCAGCTGCTGGAACGCCTCCCGGGGCAGGAGCACCTCTAGGAACCGACGAAAACATCAAAGACCTGTCCGAACTCCGATCCTCCAATCTCCTCGAACCTGACTGCATGCGCGGACCGAGATGGCCAGTTCCGGAAGCGCTGAACCAAAGCAAATTGCCCTCTCTGGGGGGCGCACGTTTTACTTCAAGGCCGGCTTCCGCCTGCCATCCGCCGCCACTTCCGCCCGCGGAGGCGGCCAGCGTTTTACTTCCGCGGGCGTCCGCCACCCTGCCGCCCGGCTTCCGCCGAGGGAGGGCTGACAACTCTTTCAATCTTCGAACGCCTTGCCATCGCTCGGGCGTCCATTCCCGGTGCCTCTGTTTGTTTTCGTGCGTGCATTTTGTTCGCAAGGCGCTTCAAGCTGCTCTTCGAGGGCCTTCGCCGGGGGAGAAAAAAGCACACGCCCGAACGACGCCCGGATGCGAGGCCCTCTCTGGAACGCCTCCGATGGACCCAGCGCCCTGCGAGGGGTCCTGCCGTCCGGCACAAGCGCCAGCAAGCCCGCGAGCAGCGACCTCGGAGCCGCCCCCCCCCCCCCCCCCGTGCCTCCTGGTCGTGTTTTTTTGTTTGAACCCAAGGGACACACAAAAAAATAGGCACGAGTCCCAGGATTCACTATGTTTTCCCATACTTTCTGGAGTTTCGCCTCCACACCACACTTCCAATATGTTTCCCATATTTTTCTTGGAATCGACGATTATCTGTGTCTGTGTGCCTCCAGATGGATCCCTCGTAGGTCGTAGGTCGATCCAGCGTGAGATGTGCCGTAGAACGATGGGGTTCCTGCCGTGAAGCTTGGCGACGTTAGATCGTCAGATTTTTCCACGACGTCGGATCTTCGGGCTCCTCCTTCTCCTCCTTCTCCTCCTTCTCCGCCTTCTCCTCCTGCCTCGTCTTCCCTCCTCCTGCCTCCTCCTCCTCCTCCTCCTCCTCCTCCTCCTCCTCCTCCTCCTCCTCCTCCTCCTCCTCGTCCTGCCTCCTCCTCCTGCCTCCTGCCTCCTCCTCCTCCTGCCTCATCCTCCTCCTCCTCCGCCCGTCTGCCCCTAACGTCATCCTCCCCCCCTCCTCCCGCCTCCCTGCTCCTCCTCCCTGCTCCTCCTCCCTGCTCCTCCTTCTCCTCCTCCACCTCCGACTCCTCCGTGCTTCTCCTCCCTGCTTCTCCCTCTTCATCCATCCTCCTCGCTCCTCCTCCTCCTCCATCCTCCCCCCGCTTCCTCCTCCAGTCTACAGTCCCCGCCATCCTCCTCGCTCCTCCTCCCTTATCCCTCATCCTCATCATCCACCCTTCTCCTGACTCGTCCGCCCGCACTCCTCATCCTCCTCATCCTCCATCCCCTCTCCTGATATAGAACTCCTCCCTGTCGAACCCCGTAACGTGTTAGCGGGGCGGCCCGGGCGTTTCGCCTGAGACATTCTCACCATGTATGATTCAAAAACTTGAACTCTGCAACAACTTCACAGATGGAGGGCTGCCCGATTTGAACAAATGTGGCTGTCGCGCTGGCGCCGCGCACATGTGCTTTAAAACGTTTCGAACAGCTTCGAGGAAGGAGGGCGATCCGTCTTCAAACAGTGACTCTCGCTTCGGCGCCGCGCGCATTCGTCTTCAAAGTTTGCAACAGCTTCAAGCATTGGAAAATAAGGCTATCCATGTGTCTATCGCCTTAGCGATGCGCGCATTCGTCTTGAAACTGTGCAATCGCTTCAAGTAGTCGTGGGGCTGAAGTCGCTGGAATGCAGGGATGGTTTTCTGGCACCGTCTAGGATTGTCATGACGCGACAGTCACGTTGATCCGCGGCGCTGAAGTCCCAGGAATTGTGTTATGGCACGGATGAGGACTCTCAGACGGTTGTCTCCGAACGGGAAACTGCCCGCAGTGAAAATAACTTCTTGTAGGGAGGTGTAAGAGGGATCTTGAATGAAGGGTGTTTTGCACCATCGCTGGTGCGCCTTGAACTTACACTAGTCCTCCTCCTCCTCGTATTCCTCTTCGCTACTCCTCCTTCGTCTTTCTCCTCCTCCTCCATCATCCCGCCACTTCCTTCTCCTCTCTCCTCCTCCTCCTCCTCCTCCTCGTTCTCCTCCTCCACATCATGCACTGTTGGGCACGGGTTGGCTCCAGCAAGCGTTTGTTCCGCTGTCCCTCCCGGTCCTTACTATCCTTACATGTCTCCCTCCACAACGTCCGATTACACCGCCTACCTCTTCCTTCTTCCTCGTCCTCCTCTCTCCTCCCCCCTCTGTCTTCTTTTCCGTCCTCCCTTCTCCTCCCTCCTCGCTCCTTCCTCATTCCTCCTCCTGACTTCTCCTCCAATCTCTCTTTCTCCTGCTCCCTCCTCCTCCATCTGTCGTTTTCGTTTTCGTCGTCGTCCACCTGCTAATCCACCACCACCACCTCCTCTTCGTCCTCCTCCTTCTCCTCCTCCTCCTTCTCCTCCTTCTTATCCTCCTCCTCCCCCTCCTCCTCCCACATTCCTACTACGTGCCGCGGTGATCGGCTTATTGTTGATCCGTCACGGGCGTCTTTGCCGTGTTTGGCTCAATTTTCTTCCTGCGCCTCCTCCTCAGCCTCCTCCTCATCCTCCCCTTCATTCTCTTCCTCCTCCCCGTCCTCAGTATGTTCCTCTTCTTTCCAGTTGTCACGTCTCCTCTGTCTTCTCCCCAGCGTCCTGTCTCTGTATCTCCCTCTATCTCTCTCTCTCTCTCTTTCTCTTGCTCGCTCTCCTCCCTCCTCCTCCTCCTCCTCCTCCTCCTCCTCCTCCTCCTCCTCCTGACTTCCTTCGCTTCGCTTCTTTTCCTTTCCTCGTCGCGAGGAGGGGGGGGGGGACGAGAACGACGACGAGGACCTCGTCCTCTCCGATCCTCCTCCCCCTCGTCTTCCCCCTCCTCCTCGCTCTCAGCATCCCCTTACTCGCCACGAGAAGGAAGAGGGACGAGGCGGACGACGAGGACCCCGTCCTCCCCCCGTCCTCCTGCCCCTCCTCTCCCCCCTCCTCATCACTCGCAGCGCCTTCCTCCTCGTGACGAAAGGGGGGACGAGGAGAAGGACGGCGAGGACCTCGTCCTCCCTGGTCCTCCTCCCCCTCCTCTTCTTCTTCCTCCTCCTCCCTCCCTCCTCCTCCTCCTCCATCATCATCATCATCATCATCATCATCATCATCATCATCATCATCATCATCATCATCATCATCATCAGCATCAGCAGCAGCATCATCATCATCATCATCACGCTCAGCGCCCCCCTCTTCGTCACAAGGAGAGGGGATGGGGGAAACGAGAGACACGACAAGGACCTCGTCCCTCTTCCGTCCTCCTGCCCACACCCTTCTCTCTCCCATCGCCCTGCTCCTGGTGACGGACCACATGGGTGCTCCGTTCTTGAGCTCAGCGTGAAGGCTGGGTGCATGAAAAAGTGTAAGGAGTGGTGTGCACGCGTCTGTGCGCCTGCCAGAGGCGGGTGAACCCACGGCCAGCGGAGGCTAAAACAGCGTGGTGTGCACACACGGGGCTCGAGCGGTGAGCAACGCGGGCTTGCTTCACCTGTTCAGGCCGGCTCAGCAGGATGGAGGCTCGCTTCAATACACCACCCTGGAAAAGTAGCGCAACTCTCGCGCGCGGTCCGTCTCCCCGCGCCCCTCAATTTCAATGGTCGCGCGGAGCGCCGCGCTGCTCGATCTTTCCGCCGTCGGCCGCGGCCGACTCGACATGGAGATCAGGGTCTGGGGGGTGGGGCGGGGGGAAATCGTCGAGAACATAGTTGCAGCACTACTTCTCAGGGGGCTGTAGGAATCGAGCCGGGAGACGCGACGAGGACCGATCGGGCCTCGCTCTCGGCGCACCCCCCCCCCGTTGGCAGCAGAGGCGCAATCACACGGCGGAGGCCCTGACGCTCGGCGGAGGCCCGTTGCCCCGGCCGCACACCAAAGCGGCCCCAGGCACGAGCGTGGCACGCCCGAGGTGGGCACGGTGCTCACCAGCCAGTGTTGCCCAAGAGTGACAGCGGCCGCTGCTGGGCAGGCGGCCATGGCCTCAGATGGAGAACTTCTGCGGCGACGCCGACAGCGAGCCCTGCTCGACATGGGCAGGAGCTGCGGTCGGTCCACGACCCCGTGCTGCACCGCACCCGTGTCGATCGTGCCCACGGGCGACCTTTTGGTGCGCGACCTGCGGATCTCGGTCCCAGATCTCCGGCGACACCTGTGGTCTTCTCAATCCCGGCGCTGCTCCTCAAACTCGGCTTCTGGGGCCCAATATCGGGAACAGGGCCGTCGAACACTGCCTCCTGGAGGAGAGACTGCCCCCTGGAAAAGGGTCGGGAGCTCTGGCCGTGTTAGCAAAAAAAGATCGGAGAATTGTCTGGAGTCGCGGCTTGCGTGCTTTGAGTTGATCCCCAACCCTCCAAAGACTGCGCACCAAAGGTCACCCCAGCGAGAGGTCACCCTTGCGTGTGGCCGAATCTTGCTCCCGACGCCAGGAGGGGGGCCGCTTTGGGCCATCGTGGGGCGCATTGAGGCCCCCTTGGGGCCGCTTTGGAGGCTGCTTGAGCCGCGATGGGCCCCCGAGGCTCAAGAGAGGGGAGGAAACCACACGAGCATCACTGTTCTTGGCCTCTGGAAAAGCGCTCCTGGGGGTCCTTTCGGGACTCTGGGTTGGGCCCTCTCGGGGCCATCTTGGGCCGTCCCGGGCCCGTGCTGAACCGTCTTGAGGCCATCTCGGGGATGGACAGACCCCCCTTTGATAAAACGTGGTTTAGTGAAAACGACCTGCGGCCCAAACCTGGCGGGCGCAAGCCTGGAAAATAACGGCCACGGCGCCCTCTCGAGAACCGGAAACGGACAATTCACTAATCGACGTGTCACTGTTGGGGGCTCTGTCCACCCCCGACCACCTTTCGGGTCGGGCGAAAGGGGGGGGATAGCAAAGGGGGGGGTTGAGAATCAGCTCACGTAGCTGATTTTCCCGGCGCCTCCCGGCGCCGGAGGCGGCTAATGTATCGAGGAATGGGCCCCTCGGTGGGGCCGAGACCAGCTGCACGCAGCAGATTTCGTACCCCCCCCCTCTCCCAATGCCCCCCCCTTGCGCCCGGCCCGACCATCTTGAGCCGCTGCGAGGCCCTCTTGCACACCCGCGGGGTCCGCTTAAGCGGCCACCGCTGCACGCCCTCAGGCTCCCGCTGCTCGGCCGTCGGGCCGGGACCTGGGAGGGCGCCCACGGCGAGGCACGGCCGCCGGAAGAGGCGCGGGGGGCCCGAGAGAACCTCCTGAAGGGACTCCGGCAGCGAGCGGGGAGCGTGCGGCGCCAGCCTCGCCGCCCTGACGTGCACGCAGCACATGAAGAGGCCCAAGGACACACACAAACAAATACACACACACAGATAGCAGGATTCCCCTATATCTTTACATGTTTGGGGGGTTTTCGTCTTCCCCCTCACTTCCCATATTTCTCCATATTTTCCAGGGAGTCGACGATAGATTGTGTCTGTGTGTTTTTTCCCTTCTGAACACAGCACACAGCACACGGCCTGGAGCGTGTCGACACCGAGCTGGACGCGCAGGTCCAGAACGCAGGTCCGGCGCGACACAGACTAGCCAGGACGCAGGCCAACCTGGACGTTTTCCACACCTCCACGCAGCGCGTTGAGCGCGGACGACACGGTACGCGGCGCTGCGAGTCCACAGGGGCGCATCAGGGCAGCTTCGAACAGCCTATAGACGCCATGATCTTTTCATGACGTCGACCTCCCAAAATTTCGACCTCTTCCCCGGGACCGGTGATTCATACTGAGTCGTTTTTTGACGGTCCTGTGGCCCGGTAAGGGCCCCCAGGGGCTGGAAAGTGTGATAAACCTCCCGTCGTGATTTTTTTCAATTGCTCGAAGGGGGTCCGGGGACCTGGGGGCGAGAAGCCACCCGCGAAGGTCTCCCGCGCGGCCGGGGCGGCGGCAGCGAGGAGCCCGCGGCGCCGCCCAGCCAGGCCGCCTCCCCGCGCGCCGCGTCCGCGAGGCCGCACAGGGCCGCGTGGACGGCCACGCCTCGGCTCCCCCCCCGGGCGCGTCGGGGCGCCATGCACCCTCGTGGAATCGATACATCCGTAGGTCGGGACAGCCAGACCCCCTCGAAGCATGAAGCAAGCACGACGGGACATTGTCTAAAACTGTGTTGGGCCTATCTGGGGGCCACTACTGGGCCTCAGGACTGCCAGAAATCTACTCGGCATGGAAGCCTGTCGCGGGGAATCGGTCGAAACCTCTGGGGGTCGACGCCACGAAAAAATCATGACGTCGGGGGTCTGGGGAGGGTCGACGCATGAAGGAGGAAGACGTGGGTAATCCATGGGGTCTCCGCCCGCGCCCCGAGGACGGCGCACGGAGGACAACCACTCGGCCCTTGAGGTAGGAAGGCGCCAGTAACGTAGATTGGGATCGCGGGATCCAGGGATACCGACGTCCAACGACCGATGGCTGAAGTCTCAACGGCTGGTTTTGCGACTCGTTCGGGATACTGGGCGCCTGCCCCAAGGTTGCTGGGAAGCGTGTGTCTGTGCCATCGCGGCGACACGCCGGACACACGCCCCCGACGGCGTAAGAAGCTATTTGATACCGTGCTTCGCCTGCTGAAGGATAGGAGACTGCGGCGGCAGCAGCGGTGGCAGGACGGTAGAGGGAACCACTTCGTGGACGCTCCAGCCTCTCCCCAAAACCCAAAGTTGACGCGCGGGGGGGGGAGACTACGGTCCAGGCGCCACTCCTTCCACCCACCGCCAACATGGATCATTGGAGGGGGGGCGTTGACAGATGAATGTGGCATGAGTGTTCGCTAATGAAGTGCCCCAGGGACACACAAATAAATACACACAATTCCCAGGAATCCTGCATGTGTGTGTGCGTGTGTGTGTATATATATATATATATATATATATATGTGCGCTGCCCCTCCTGAGCGAATGTCAACCGAGGCCTGCAGCAGCGACGGCGATGGCGAAGGCCGGCGAGGGGCTTGGCATTATCGAAGCTCCGCCGCCAACCCTGGGGGCGCGCCTCTCCGCCACCACCCCCTTCCCGCGCGAGGGGAAGCGCGGGAGGCGCGGCCCTTGTGCCGTTGCACATCGGGGGCGCGCCGGGGAGGAGGGGGAGGAGGAGGAGGCGGAGGGGGAGGACGAGGAGGAGGGGGAGGAGGAGGAGGAGGAGGAGGAGGAGGAGGAGGAGAAGGAGGAGGAGGGAGAGGAGAAGGAGGAGGAGGAGCAGGAGGAGCAGGGGGAGAAGGATGAGCAGGAGGAGGATGAGGAAACAAAGGGGCGTGTCTGCCCAGGGCCAGCCTTAGCCACAAAAACGAATCTCCCGACCAGGATCCCGGGAGCGGCGAGAAAACCAGAGGCTCTCCTGAGCCCCAGGTGGCCCCCTCATGTCAGCGTCGTGGCTGCTTCGGAAGCAGTCACGACGCTGACATAGGCCTGAGGATTCTGGGACCTTCTTCGCTGACGAGACGATCCACCACCGCTCTGGAGGGCGCCTCCGCTGACGCCCCGAGAGGGGGGGGGCTGGCTCCTCGAGGATCGACGTTCCTGGTACGAGGATTTTTGGCGAGGGGGAGAAGGCGTTTGACACGGGAGCGACCGTCGTAGTATTCTAAGAAGCACGCCACGAAAACGCTACTGGAGCAAAGGCATGTTCGAAAAAACCCAAAACATCGTTCGCTCTCATACATAAGCCCGCGTCCTGTCGCAGCATTCTCTCAGCCATGAGTGCTCTAATCGCAGACTGCATGAACACCAGGAGATCATTCGAGCATCAACTAGTGGCCCTGTATGCAGATCGGGTGGCCTCGTCACCGCTGGGGGTAGGAAGCCGAAAGGAATGCTCAACCGCAAGTCTCTACTATCATCGTCCTGCTGCACGAGCTGCGCACTGGCTGCTCTAGCGCACACCTCCGCGGGCGCCTGGTCTGCATTCGGACCCCTACGCTGGGTTGTACGCAACCAAAGAAGTATGGCATGTCTCTGGCCTGAGGAGAATCCTGGACGGCGGCCTAGGAGTGGCAGGAAGTCCCCCCTCCTCATCCTCTCTCTGCACTCCAAACATCCGACGTCTCGATTGTTTCGAGACGCGGCTCCCAGACCTCTCGACCACTCCCCCAAGGACTGGTTCTTAGGATCGAGTCGTTGGTTCGGCGGCCCCGATTCCCAGTGATGGCCCCGAGAGACCAAGCACGAGGAAAAACGACTCTGTCTCGATCTTGCTCGAGCCGCTTGATGCCTGGGCCCTCCCCACCCCCTGAGAAAAATAAAAGGACCCCTAACCCTTTGGCAGGGGCCTGAGCTACAACCCCGTGCGAAAAGCAACTGGATTTTTCTACACGCCCCCCTGCAGTTTCAACGTTCAATGCGGTGCCGACTTGTTTTTTCGAACTTCCGCGGTCGCACGATCAACATTGAAACGGGGGGGCCCGGGGGCTCGCCAAACACCAGCTGCTCTTCGCACGGGGCTGTAGGGAGTCTTTTCTGCAGACGTGGCGTATCAAACCAAACCACCCAAACTCATTCTCCCCGATGCAGAGAGGGTGGGACTTGAGTGAGGCCACGTCTTCACGAGGATTGCGGGGAAACCAGAAAGGGTACCGATACCGCTACTCCCCAGACCTCTCCTGGGGTGCGCTCTGACCAGGGCTTCCAGGCGCATCCCGCGGTGGCGGCGAAGGGCCTCTCCCAGGAGGCCCAAGCAGGGGGAAACGGGCGGAGAGTAACCGTATGCCCAGTCCCCCGACGTCATGATCTTTGCCATGACGTCCATCCCTAGAAGTTTCGACCCATTCCCCGGGACGGACTTCTCTCATCCTGAGTCGTTCTCTAACGGTCCCGAGGCCGGGTCGGGGCCCCTGAGCCTGAAAATAGTGAGACCCCTTCCGTCGTGACTTCTTCATGACTCGAGGGGGGTCCGGGTGGGTACCTCTTTCCGCTCGGAGCTCTCAGGGCTAGGGGTCCTCTGATCGTCGATGACCCCCTGCCCGCCGCGCCGCTCCGCAGCGCCGCCGCGGCGTTCGCCCCGCGCTGCGCCGCTCAAGGGGCCCAGGGACACGCAAATAAATAGGCACAAATCCCAGGATCCCATTTGCTTTCCCATATCTTCTAGGTTTTCGTCTTCCCCCCCTTCCCATCTTTTCCCATATGTTCTACATTTTCGTTTTCCCCCCCCTTCTCCTATTTTCCAATATTTTCATTACGTTCTGAGTTTTCGTCTTCTCCCCCTTCCCATATTTTCCAATATTTCCACATATTTTCTAAGTTCTCGTCTTCCCTCCCCCTCCCAGATTTTCCAATATTTTCCTGGGAGTCGACGGGTCATGGTCTCTGTGTGTGATATTCTCCTCCTGCGCCGCGCGCGCCGCACCCCGCGCGGCGGCCGCGGCGCGGGAGGGCCCCAGCTCGACGCGCGGCGCGGGCAGGGCGGCACCGGACGCACGTCGGCGCAGGGAAGGAGGGCGAACCACGGCCGGGGGCTGCGAACCCAGACATGTGCTGCCCCCATCGCACTTAAGGACCACATCCCAGAAACAATTCTGGGCACTCAGAAAAGTGCCGAAACAGTGTCGGACGAGAATCGCCTCGCCGGGCCCGACACGCGAAAACCCTTTTGTTTCGGTACTTTCTTGGTGCTCGAGATTCTTTCTGGTGGTCAAGGCTAAGTAAAGTAGGATGGAACATCATAAACCCAGACCCCCTCGCGTTGTGAAAAGATCGCGACGGAAACGTGCACCTGCCCTCAGGTGCCCCCAGCTCTTCGCTTAATCTTGGAGCCCCCTCTGGGCCTCGTAAGGGGTGCTCTGGCGCCTCGGATGATCGAGACGGAGAGCCTTCTCTTCGTCCTTGGCCCCCTGGGGCCCTCACCTGGCCTCGGGACCGGCAACCAAACGGCTCGGGACCCAGACCCCCGACGGCATGATTTTTCCACGAGGTTTCGACCTATTCCCCAGGACTGGCTTCTCATCGCGATTCGTCGTTTTTTGACGATTCCGAGGCCTGGTGACGGCCCCCAGAGGCCGAAAATGGGGAAAAACCTCCCGTCGTGGTTTTTTCATTGCTTGAGGGGTTCTGGAGATGCAGAGCCAGTCCCGGGGCAGTGGTCGAGAGGTCGTCGCGTCGGGGGCCCCCGAGAGAGATCCGCCACAGGCCCCTGCATGGAGGCGAGGCCGGACGGTCTGGAGCGGTGTGGGCCAGCGGGCGCCGACATCGACGAGGCAAGCGCCCTCCCCCCCCTGCAACCTGCCCCTATAACCATCCTCGACCTGATCCCTACCCCGAAGCAGGACGCCCAGACCCCCTCGAGTCATGACAAAATCATGACGCGAGCTTTTCCACCATGTTCGGCCTTGGTGTGCCCTTACTGGGCCTCGGTACCGTCAAAAAACGACTCGGGATGAAAATTCTCGTCCCCGGGAGTAGGTATGGCAATCTGGTAAGAGGATGAGCCCACAGAATCTGAGGGACTCCTTCGGATCGGCATCAAGATGACTTAACGGAAATCATGAGGACAGGGATATGCTTCAGGCTGGTACACCCCCCCCCTACGTTGCCCCTGATTCCTCCCCCTCCCTAGACCTTGGACGTGATTTTCTCGCGTCGTAGACCTGGAGGCTTCGAGCCCCCCCCCGGGGACCAGCTTCCCAGACCCAAGACGGCATGATTTGTTCATAACGTCGACCCCCTGGGTCTCGACCCATTCCCCGGGACGTGTTTTGCATCCCGAGTCGTTTCTTGACGGTCCCGAGGCCCAGTAAGGGCACACCAAGGCCGAAAATGATGGAAAATGGGTCTGTGTCGTCTTGGGTCCGCGGGCTGGAAATAAGCGCCCCGTCGGGTGTCTGGCGTCGGCATGCAAGTTCTGGGTGTGGATTCAGCCTAACTTTTGGGTGCCTCGGAGGCTTCGCGCCTCCACGACAGGATGCCTTTGGCATCTCACAAGGGAAGTCCGAGGATCGATGCCAGGAACCTAGACCCCTCGCGCTGTGAAAAAAAACGCGACGGGAGGCTTTTCTATATTTTCGGCCTCCGGGGGCCCTTACCAGGCCTCGGGACCGTCAAAAACGACTCAGGATGAACAACTGGTCCAGGAGAATAGGTCGAAACCTCTGGGGGTCGACGTCATGAAAAAATCATGACGTCTAGGGTCTGAGATGCCTGCCACCCCATCCCGAACCAGGCCCCCCTGCCCAACTGCCGTGCCCGGGCGCGAAGGGCGCTGGGCGATCCCGCGAGAGGTCACTCCTCGCCTACGGAGCCGTTGTGACTGCCGGCTCCGCTCGGCGAGCTCGCCGCGTGCTTCTGCCTTGCCAGCCTGGCACGTCTTGACCATAGCCGCTACTCAGAGCGCCTCTGGCCCCACACCCCCGACGTCATGATTCTTCATAGCATCGCCCCCCGTGGAGGTGTCTTCTACCCATTCCCCGAGGACCGGCTTCTCATCCCGAGTCGTTCTTAGAAGCTCTGTGACGGCCCCGAGGCCCGGCAAGGGCTTCCAGAAACTCAAGATAGCGAAAAACCTTCCGACGTACTGTTTGCATGGAAGTCTTGGGGAAATTAAAAGGCACTGATACCGCTACTACACTCTGACAAGAACTTCGAGACGAGTCCAGCGGTGGCGACAATACACGGCTGCCAAAGTAAATCTCCGCGCCCTCGGCACGCCCCATGCAGAAAGAAGGCATCTCTTTTCGGACCAGGCAGGGACTGAAGAAGGGCGGGCGCGACAGAACTCTCACCCTTTGCAAATAATGTGGCGCTTTGGGGAACGCAAGCCGTGGGGGGGTCACATACGAAATAAGTCTGTCTGCAGCAGCGCAGTCAATCAGGCCCCCGGGGACTTTGCGAAACCAGGGCACTGACACTCTCTAGTAAAATGCAGCCGTAGGTCGAACCATTCCTGATTCTTCGAATCCTCCCGCTGTCGATTGCACAGCCCTGGTTTGCAGTGCCCTAGTTTCCAAGACCCTGAGGCAATCCCCCGTGGAAGGCTTCGGATACCGCAGTGTCACGTGGCCCCGCAAGGGGTAGCGCTTGCATGTGGTCGCAGGTTCCCGACACCGTCTACTGATGCTTCTCGGGAATATTTGGATGGCGGGGCATTGGCACGCGCCATATGGGTACGGAAAACAATGGGCAAGATGACCAACAGCAAATGTTGTCCCAATCGTCAGCGGCCGCTGATGAGCAAGTGACGTTTTCCCTCTGGTGGACCTCGTCAGCGACGACACAAGCAACAGGCCTGTTCAAACTGGACAGGGACTGCTGTCGGTATTCGCCCCCATTCTTTCTGTAATTCCCCATCTCGATCGTACAGGTGGCAAACGTTGAGGCGGTGGGATCAAGATGTGCCCAGCGACCTCAGCTCCTCCAACACCCTCTTCGGCTTCTCGTCGGCCTCCTGCTTGACGCCGCCGTGCTCTTCCTCGAGTGTCTTGCCAGTCTCGTCGACCTGCGTCTTCACCGACACCTCGAACTCCCTCTTGATGTCCTCGCCCGCGCTCTTCCACTGCCTGGCAGAGTCCAGCAGCGTCGCGGCCGACTCGTCGGCCGCCTTCATCGACGCGGCAACTGGGCCGCTGTTTTCGTCAAGGAGCTCGCGGAGGGCGTCTGCCTTCGGCAGCTCCTGCGTCCCGGCCGCAGCGGTGGCGGGCAGGGTCCCGGGACCTCCGGACACGTTCAGCTTCTCGGCGGGCAGCGTCGCCGGCAAGATCCTGGGCTCGTCGTGTTTCTCAGCGGGCGCAGTCGCGGGCAAGGTGCCCGGCTCTTCGCGGTTCTCAGCGGTCAAAGTCGCGGGTGAGGTCCCGGACTCTTCGGACCCGTTCTGTATCGCGGCGGCCAGCGACCCATGCGTGTCGGAGATGTCCCGGTACGCCGCGATGGGCGCCGCGAAGAGCGCCGTCAAGAGGATCGCACACAAGGCCATCGGTAGCGTAGAGGCTATCGCGCTCGCGACTACAAGCAGACCGTTTCTTTGTGGAAGGTGGACTGGGGGCCGAGCGTCCGAGCCTTGAGGCAGAAGTGGGCATCAGGACGCGATCGATGCGGGCTTCGGATCGAAAGCCAGTGCCATACATCCCCTCTCACCTCCGACGTCGAACGTTCTCTTGTGACGCTGGCCCCCAGGGAGCTCCACCCTTCTCCAGGGCCGGCCTTTTCTGCGTGAGTGGTTATTGGACGGTGATAGGGGCTGGGAAATCGCCTCCAGATACCCAAATGCAGAAAACTGAGCCGTCGCGATTCTGATCCGTCGTCTGGATGCTGCTAGGATTTAGCGGAAGTCCGCCGCCGATTAAGTCGCTAACGGTTACTCGACTCGCTCATGATGCTCCACGATTTCTTCGGATTCCTCTGGAGATCTCCGGACGGACCTCGGCGTATACGGATGAACGTCGAACTCGGTCGACTCGCCTTGAAATATTTGTCCATGAAACACAGGCCCATCCATAGGGAGCCATAGGGGAAGTGAGAAGGGGCGGGCCTGCTCAGACGGTTCGGAAGTCCCCCAGTCTTCTGAGATGTTTTCTAAGCCTTCCCCGGAGTCACAAACAACCTCTCAGAAGGCGCGAGGGCTTCTGAGAAGTCCCGCCGCCTTATGAGAAGGCCTTCTCCTTCTCATTTCCCCCCCCTCGCTCGCCGCCGAAACCATGTGTTATCCCATCTCAGCTGGCACAGTGGCGCGACTCGAACTGCCACTACATATGTCGTGTCACTGTCCCCCAACGACAGCGTGAAGCAAGCCCGATGCCTGTGGTTGCCTCTCGCTCCGTGGCGCCAAGGGCGTGTGAAACAGGGGGAAGTAGCAAAGCGGAGGAGGACGCGGGACAGGAAACGAGGCCCATGCGCTGTGGGCGGGACCCCCATGACCCCATGGGCCATTCGCATCCACTGCACAACGGCAGCCAGGAGGGGGAGAAAGAGGGGCACAGAGACACAGAGAGAAAAAAAGAGAGAACCGAGCGAGGGACAAGAGTAGCGTAGCGCGTGCCAAGATTTTACTAGCACGTGCTAAGAGAGAGAGAGAGAGAGAGAGAGAGAGAGAGGGAAATAAAGAAAGAGACAGAGAGAGAGCGAAGCACAGAGAGAGAGAGAGAGAGAGAAAAAAAAAAAAGAGAGAGAGAGAGAGAGAGACAAAAAAGCAAAAGAGAGAAAAAGAGAGGGGAACAACAATTACTAGCGTGTACGTAGCCCGCCCCCCCACGTCCAATGCCGCAAGCGGTGCCCGCACAAGTGTCAAGCACAAGTCGGAAACGTCACAACCCGAGCAAAGCCTCAAATGCCCAGGCAGCGGGGCCGCGCCCAGCGAGCAAGCGCCCAGTGCTACAGGGGGGGTGCCGAAACCGGAGGAGCAAGGAGGAAGAGGAGCAGAGCAAGAGGTTGAGCAGGGACCGACCGTCCCGGCATTCCTATACGCCTACCACGAAATAGTCCTAGAACCCAAAAGTGCTGTAATAGCAAAAACAACGTGCTTAGAACATGAGCCCGATGTGTACAAACAAGACAGCCCCAGCCAGGCATGATTAAAGAACATTTCGTGAAGACCACAAACGGTTCTTAGACAACTCTTTGGTGGGCCTATAGGAACGCCAGGACGCTTCGCCACTGCTCGAGGAGGGGGGAACAGACGCTGGGTGCACGCACGCGCCCAGAGAAGGCGGACCCGAACCCCCGCCGCCGATGCCCTTTGCAGCGGCGAGAGGAATCGGGGAGCGCGGGAGGGCTGCCCCGGGTCCGGCCAAGGACCCCGGACCTGGCCGAGCTCGGCGCGCTGCCCCGAGGCCGCCGACCGCAGCTGCCGCCTCGCCGGCCGAGGTCTGGGCAGAACGGGCCTGGGACAGAAGACAAGGGCTCCTAAGTTCGCGCTTCGCGCTGCGCGAAGCGCGAAGCGCGAATAACTTCGCGCTCTCGCGCCGCCCTCCCAAAGGGAGAATAGGAGGACGAGGAGGAGGGGGAGAAGGAACGAGGACCGCGAAGCGCGAAGCGCGAATAACTTCGCGCCCTCGAGGGAGCCCTTGAGAAGAGCATCCTTCGAGAGCACGAGGCCCTCCGCTGGCCAAGCGGGGGAGCACTCGAGGGCACCCTCCCCCCGGGGATGCACGAGGACATCCAACGGGCACGGGGAGCCTTCGGGTACGTAGCGTACCCTCCCCGTCGCGACCTCGATCTCATACCTCGGCCCGACCGCATCTCTCTTCTCGCAGAGCCGCCTTGAGAAAAGCCGTCGAGCCCAGAGGGACAACGTTGTCGTCGTCGTCGTCGCCGCCGCCGCCGCCGTCGTCGTCGTCGTCGTCGTCGTCACCCTTCAGGGTCGGTGGCACCTGCCGTAAGGCTTTCCCGATATCTTGCTCCTGGCAAAGCCGCTTTGAGAAAAACCGTCGAGCCCTAAGGGATCAGGTTGGCTGGGCCCCGGGTCCCCAGCTCTCGGGGTCCCCGAGCGACGTGACGCCGGCGTGGGCGCGCGGGGTTCCCAGACTTTCAGGCCCATGCCCACCTGCTCTTCTCAGCTGCTTCGACGCTGGAGGGGAAGGACTTCAGGTTTTTGTTTGAGGGGTTAGCTGTTGGTTGTCGAGGGATCCTGGGTGACCACTCTCCCCCTCCTGCTTCTGCTCCTTATCGTCTTTTCCCCTCCTATAAACTCTACTGCTCATCCTCCTCCCCCTTCTGCTCCATCACTTCCTCCCCCCTCCTCCCATCTCCCCCTCCTCCTACTCTTTCTCCCCCTCTCCTCTCCTCTCTTCTCCTCATTTCATCATAAACGTGTGCAAGCCGAAAAGATTGGCTGCCGCACTGGCGGGGTGGTTGTGCTCGGACGGGTCAAGCATCACCAAATAACCATGTGCTGGTTACTCAGTCTCGCAGTGTGTGTGTGTGTGTGCGTGTGTGTGTGTGTATGTGTATGTGCGGGTGCGTGTGTGTGTGTGTGTGTGCCTGTGTGCGTTCGGCGAAAACGCGCATATCCCCCCTATCCATTCTCCCTCCTTTTCCAGCCTCCTCGTCCTCCTCGTCCTCCTCGTCGTCCTCCTCCACCTCCTCCTCCTCTTTCTACTCCTCCTCCCCCCCCTCCTATTGACATGATACGTCCTCTTCTTGTCCTTTCTCCTTCTCTACCGCCTCATATCCCCCATACTTGTGACCCTTGCAGCATCATCCAGGATGATGTTGGAAGGAAGCGGGATGATTCATCCCCCTTCCTTCTCCTACCCTCTCACTGTCCTCGCTGTCATCCTGCTGCTCCTTCTCCACCTCCTTCCCCATCCCACGATGCCCCCCGTCGCCTCATCCGCCCCACCACTACCCCTAAGAACGCCCAGGGACGCTAACAAGAACCACACACACAAAACCCACCCCATAAAACTCTCGAACACTTCACTCATCGCTCCTCCGCCCCCGCCTCCTCCCACTCTGCTACTCCCCCCTCCTCTCCTTCTGTGAACCCAGAGCGGCACTTGATTGTATCACCACGTCGCTATCCACGCCAAGACGTATGTACAGGCGCAATTGCCCGGGCGTTTGGCGGACGTCCTCCCTCCCTCTTGGAAGATGAGGGTATAGATCAATCAACCGATCGATCAACGAATGACTGACGACGAGGTTGCGACGACGGATGAAAACCATCTGGGGCCCTGCTGACCTGGATCTCGAGCAGAGCAAGCGACGGAAACTGCAATGACAAGGGACACACACACACACACACTTTGTCGGCCGCAGCGCGGCAGAGGCAATCCGCACACGCGCTCAGCAAGCCAAGACACGCACAAACACACACTCACACAGAAATGGAGACAAACCGTGACGGGCACCGGAAACCCTGAACCGACAACACGTCACATCTTGGGGGCACACCTCTTGCACTTCTGCAAGCCTCCGCTGGCGGAGTCGCCCATCCACTCTCTTTCCGCCGCACCTCCGCGCCGTCTTGCGCCGATGAGGAAGCGACGTCCACTGGAGGCTTGCCAAATGGGGTCCATTTATAGATGGGCTCGGAAAATCGCACCGCCGATGCATCGGCGATACATCGCTGATGCACCGGCGACGTCGGCGATGCATTTTCGCGACGCGGACGTGGAGAAGATCGGGAACCACATCGAGCCGCATCGGCGATGCATCGGCGATGCACCAGCGACGCCGGCGCGACCCGTCGACACGATCTGCTCGGACCCCGTTTGGGAGACCCTGATCAGCTCTTCGGCTCGAATTAATGGGGGGCGAGCCTCCTCCTCCTCCTCCTCCTCCTCCTCCTCTTCCTCCTCCCCTTCTCCTCCTCCTCCTCCTCCTCCTCCTCCTCCTCCTCCTCCTCCTCCTCCTCCTCCTCCTCGCTGCCCCCCCATCATTCCCAGACCCCCGCCGTCATGATTTTTCGTGACGTCGGCCCCCGGAGGTTTTGACCCCTTCCCCGGGAACGGTTTTCCATCCTTAGTCGTTTTTTGACGGTCCGGAGGCCCGGTGAGGGCCCCCAGAAGCCGAAAATTGAAAAAAAACCTCCGGTCGCGATGTTCTCACTGCTCCAGGGGCTCTGGGTCTATCGCCCCCCCCCCCCACGCGTCCTCCGACGCTCCCTAGACTCCCCTTGACGCCGGAGGCCCGGTGAGGGCCCCCAGAAGCCGAAAATGGTGAAGAAACCTCCAGTTGCGATTTTCTCACTGCTCGAGGGGCTCTGGGTTTATCGCCCCCCCCCCCTACTACGCGCCCTCCGACGCTCCCTAGACTCCCCTTGACGCCGGGGCCCTTCCTGCCACACTCAGGAGGGGGGGAAAAAACACACAGACACAATTAATCACCGATTCTCTGGAAATATGCAAAAATATGGGAAGTGGGGGGGAAGACAAAAAAACCCAAAATGTAGGAAAGTATGGGGCATATTTTTATTTGTGTGTCTTTATTTGTGTGTCCTGGGGCCCCTGCACACGCTCCGCACGGCCCGGAGCGTCTGCCCGGGCAGCCGCCCCAGGCGAGGCCCGCCGCGCGCGCGCGCGGCGCGCGCGCGCGGCGCGCGGGCCGCCCGAGCCCCGCGCTGCCCGCCGTGGCCACGAAGGGCAGCCCCAGGCGGCGGGCGTGGCACCTGCTCGCCCGACGGCGACGGCCGCGGCGGCGGCGGAGGCCACGGCGGCGGCGGAGGCCACGGCGACGGCGACGGCCACGGCGGCGGCGGAGGCCACGGCGACGGCGAAGGCCGCGGCGACGGCGGAGGCCGCGGCGGCGGCGACGGCGGCGGTCACGGCGAAGGCCACGGCGACGGCGGAGGCCACGGCGGGGCGACGGCGGCGGTCACGGCGACGGCTGCGGCGGCCACGGCGACGGTGACGAGAATGACGATGAGGAGGCGATGGGCATGGAAGCGCTCGCGTTCGCTGCGCCCTGGACGCGTTGTCACGCAGGCGGTCCCGTCGAACAGAACAACGGGTTTCGCCAGCGGCCGCTCGATCCGCGAATCTCCCCGAGAGATAACGCGTGAGCTCTCTGCACCTGGTCTTCCACGAATTTCCATGTAGTGCGCACTGCATCCAGTCATTCCCTTCCTACAAAACCTAGCGAACCGCCCCTCCGCTGATATGCGCAATTGCTAATGCAACGCGTTGCAATTCAATATAGAAACGACCCACAACAGCATGTGCCTTACCCCTTTTCCACCTCCAATTAATCCTCCTCCTCTTTTTCCTCCTCCTCCTCCTCCTCCTCCTCCTCCTGCTCCCCCCTCTTCACCCACCCTTCCCACCTCCTGGAGCCCACCCCCGTCCACTCTTGTTCAAACCGCGCCCCGCACCGCTTTCTGGTCGGAGCGGCTGCCGCTTTCGCCACTAGAGAAGGGGGGGCCCAGGCCACGAGAGGGCGCTAGAGTCCAAGAATACAAGAGGGTCCCCGTAGGCCAGGGCGCAAGGATGCAAGGATGCTGGGGTGCAGCAGTTGTCGTCGTCGTCGGATCATGGTCGTCGTCGTCGCCGTTGTCGACGACCTTAGTCGTCGTCGTCGCCGTCGCCGCCGCCGTCGTCGTCGTCGTCGTCGTCGTCGTCGTCGTCGTCAGCCGAAACATAATCGAGGTAACCGGGGAGATCTGCGGGGGGATGCGGGGGGCTGCAATGAAGCCCGATCTGTAGCAGCTCCGCAACTTTCAACAACATACACATGCAAACCGCCAAAACTAATCAGCAGCGTTTATTCGGACCAGGAGACCGACGGGCATGGCAACGCGACGCGTTCTGCAGACAACGCAGTCGACTCTCTCTGTCGGCGGCGAGGTGAGCCCACTGTCGCGCGAGGCAGCTCACAAGGCCACTACAAACTGACTCACCAACCTGCGTTGAGGCGGGGTGGGAGAAAACGCAACGCATTGAACAAACAACGCAATCGACACGTAAACACCACCTTTGGAAAGAAAACTATTGCATTCCCACATTATCCCAGTGCGACCCTACCTAGGAGTTGAAGCCCCTAGGAAAGCAGCATTAGTAGTAACAGTAAAGCTAAGCTAATGCTAAGCTACAGCTAAGCTACAGCTAAGCTACAGCTAAGCTAAAGCTAAGCTAAAGCTAAACTAAAGCTAAACTAAAGCTAAGCTAAAACTAAGCTAAAGCTAAGCTAAGGCTAAGCTAACGCTAAGCTAAAGCTAAGCTAAAGCTGAGCTAAAGCTAAGCTAAAGCTGAGCTACAGCTGAGCTACAGTTAAGCTAAAGCTAAGATAAAGCCAAGCTAAAGCTAAAGCTACATGTAAAACTAAGCTAAAACTAAACTAAAGCTAAGCTAACGCTAAGCTAACGCGAAGCTAAAGCTAAGCTAAAGCTAAGCCAACGCTAAACTAAAGCTAAGCTAAAGCTAACTGAGCTAGGCTAAAGCTAAGCTAAAGCTAAGCTAAAGCTAAGCTAAAGCTAAGCCAAATCTACAATAAAGCTAAGCTAAAGCTAAGCTAACGCGAAGCTAAAGCTAAGCTAAAGCTAAGCCAACGCTAAACTAAAGCTAAGCTAAAGCTAAGCTAAAGCTAAGCTAACGCTAAGATAAAGCTGAGCTGCAGCTGAGCTACAGCTAAGCTAAAGCTAAGCTAAATGTAAGCTAAAGCTAAAGCTAAAGCTAACACTAAGCTGAAGCTAAGCTGAAGCTAAGCTAAAGCTAAGCTAACGCTAAGCTAACGCTAAGCTGAAGCTAAGCTAAAGCTAAGCCAACGCTAAGCTGAAGCTAAGCTAAAGCTAAGCTGAAGCTAAGCTGAAGCTAAGCTAAAGCTAAGCTAAAGCTAAGCTAAAGCTAAGCTAAAGCTAAGCTAAAGCTAAAGCTAAAGCTAAGCTAAAGCTAAGCTAAAGCTAAAGCTAAGCTGAAGCTAAGCTAAAGCTAAGCTAAAGCTAAGCTAAAGCTAAGCTAAAGCTAAGCTAAAGCTAAGCTAAAGCTAAGCTAAAGCTAAAGCTTAAGCTAAAGCTAAGCTACAGCTGAGCTAAAGCTAAGCTAAAGCTAAGCTAAAGCTAAAGCTAAAGCTAAAGCTAAAGCTAAAGCTCCCAGGGGACTGGGGGAACCGCGGGGCGAAAGCTGGGGGAACCGCCGGGGCGGTGTGCACTGCCCGGCCCCTTTAAGCTAAGAGAGTAAGAACCCTTCTAGGCAGAGCCTAGGTAGGGAATAAAGCCCACACTCACAAGCGCGGACATGAATGAATGAAAGGAGAACAAATCAGGCAAAGGTGGACAAACAGTAACGGAAGCCCGTCGAGCAGGCTTAGAGCGACCCTGAAAGTTCTGAGAGCGTTGCGGAACGCATTGGGCTGATTATTCATCACCCTAGGCATGCCTGGGAGGCGTCGCCATTCGCAGCACAGGCCGTCTGAATTGCATGGGCGGATTCTGCCTTCGCGTCCTTCTGTTAGAAAAGCCCGCGGCAAGCGTTATTCTACATCTGGCGGCGTGCCGTCACTCTGAGAAGCATGTGCGGAAACGCAGGCAAAGACGTCCGCAAACTGCGAGAAAACAGTGCCGCCTTTGGTCGCCTCGGGGCCATTCCCAGCAACCCTTATCCTCCTGCGGCTGCCAGGAAACTGAAAACACACGTGGCTGGATCCACAGCGGAGGCTGCGCTGGATGAACATGCGGAAGCCCTGCGTTACCCGCCATAGAAGGGACGAGCTCACGACAGACATCTGGTCACAAGTCTATCCAGCTCTCGTCCAGGCCGGCCGCGTCATGCGTATCCAGTTTCCTGGTAGAAAAAGCCACCCACAACGTGCACACTGGGATCTAGGACAGAAAAATATCCTTCAAGAACATGAGAACCTCTGCCAAATAAAGAAAAACACATGACATCCAGGGGTACCCTCAGGATGCACAAGAGCGCCCAACAAACACCAAGAACATTCGGGCACCCTCCCACAATCGACCTCGATCTTCTACCTCGGCCTGACTGGAACACCACAAGCGCCCAACAAACCCCGTTCCCGACATAGGAGCAAGGGAGGCAAAAAAAACATCGCAGCTCCCACCGGGCCGCCGCGGGCCTCCAGCTGAGGAACAGGGGCAGCTCCCCCCTCGCGAGGACGGCGGTGACCTCCGCCGCGGCTGGCTGGCGCGGGGCACCGTGAGTATACGCTGCTATCCGCCCCCGTGCGTGAGATGATGCCGTGCAACGCTGCCTCCGCATCCTCCTTCTCCTCCTCCTCCTCCTCCTCCTCCTTCTACTTGCAGGCCCCGTGCGTGAGATGATGCCGTGCAAGGCTGCCTCCTCCTCCTCCTCCTCCTCCTCTTCCTCCTCCTCCTCCTCCTCCTACTTGCAGGCCCCGTGCGTGAGATGATGCCGTGCAAGGCTTCCTCCGCCTCCTCCCCCTCATCCTCCTCCTTGCAGGATCAGTCCGCACCGAATCGAGCAACCATACCGAATTGACATGTACGTCGGGCCCGGCTGCACCGGCACGGAGTCGAGCTCGGATTGGTTCCGCCGCGCCAGGATGCGCAACATCGCAGTGCAGCGTTGTCTCCTCCTCCAACTCCTCCTCCTCCTCCTCCTCCTCCTCCTCCTCCTCCTCCTCCTCCTCCTCGAGGGTGTCGCCCTCCTCCCATCATCCCCCTCGTTGCGGGTAGCTGGAGTGTCTCGTCTCCCTCATCGTCATCGGCGTCGTCGTAGTCGTGGTCGTCGTGCGTGCTGCTCTGCTCGGCGCTTGTTTCCCTTGGCAACGACCACCACAACTATCTGCTTCGTCGTCGTCGTCCTTCTGCTTCCCTCCGTGATGGTCACGGCCTGCCCCATGCTCAAGCGGGGTGGCGCATGTCCTCCAACGCCGACCCACCAGGGCGAGGCACTCGCGCCAACTCGGGCAGCCCGCCCAGTCAATCACCCTGGAGAGCATGGTTCTTCTGAGAGGTGTCTCTGACCGCCACCGAATCTCACTACAGTGCGGCTGGCACAACCACTGTCTAGACCATGAGAAGGAGGAGGAGGAGGAGGAGGAGGAGCAAACGTACCATAGAAGGAGGAGGAGGAGGAGGAGGAGGGGGAGGAGGAAGAGGAGGAGGGCGAGGAGGAGTAGGCGAAGGAGGAGGAGGAGTAGGAGAAGGAGAAGGAGAATGAGAAGGAGGAGGAGGAGTCCAGGAGGAGGAGGAGGAGGAGGAGGAGGAGGAGGAGGAGGAGGATGAGGAGGAGGATGAGGAGGAGGAGGAGGACGGGGCTCTGGCGAAGGTCAGCCCTGGTGACAGCACGGGCTCGGAGGGCGCCGGCGGTCGACCTCCAGGCTCGGTCGACCGCGGCACCTGCACCGCCGCCCTGGGGCTCCCGCAGGAAGCTGGAAACATGCACGGCTGCACGCGCCCGTGGCACATGGGGAGGCCACGCGGGGGACACTGTTTTTTACGAGCGCGAAGGAAGCCCTGTGGCACGGAGTGGAGGGAAGCGAGGCGGAGGGCGGGAAAAAGCGGGGGGTCCAGGGGAGGCGCGCACCCGAGCGCGACGCCGCGAGTTCACGAACTGTTCGGGCGCCCCAGGCCGCTCGGCCAGGCGCTCACGCAGAGCGACCCGCCACTCGGCGTCGGCGCCCCCTGCGCGCACCGCCGGGAGCAGCAGGAGCGCGGCCGCCCGTGGCGGGAGGACTGAGGGACATATGTGCAGAAGGGCAGTGTGCGCAGCCAGAAAAACATCCGGCCACACGCGCCCGACTCAAGAACCCCTGATTCCACCAGCGGAGGCGTCTCGCTTTCACTTCCGCCGCCATCCGCCGGCGGACTCGCTTCCATGATGCGTCCGCCGCATCCTGCGGGCCTCCGGCCGAGGGCGAGACGGCCGCCGAAGGCGAGGCTGCTTCTGCCGCGCGCCGTGCGTGTCCAGCTCCCGCCCAGGCCAGCCACGCCACGTGTGCCCAGCACCTGGTCGGAGGTCCTCCTGCTGCCCCTTGGGCCAGCGCGCGAGTCCTGCCCATCGGCCGCAGCTGCGGGGCGGGGCTCGGCAGGCGGTGGCTCTGTGGATGCCTTTTGGCCCCCTCCGTGGGCCCGACCACGTCCGTATCCACCGCCCGCCGAGGCCCCCGAAGGCCCCGTATCCCCCAGGCAGTGGTGACGGATACGGCCAGGGAGCGTGTGCTCCGCGTGTCGCCACGGCGGGCCCTTGCGGCACGCTGTGCCCGGCGGGCGGATCGCGCGCCGCTCCGCTCCGCTCCGCGGGGCGGGAGGCTGGCAGAGGCTCGTGACACTCGAGGCGCCAGGGGGCGCGGAAGTGGATCGCGCGCCGCGCCGGAGCGCGGCGGGCCAAAACCGGAGGAGCGACACGCCACGGCCACACCTGGCAGGCCAGAAGGACATCCTTCAAAAATATGCAAAGGCTCCTAAGTTCGCGCTTCGCGCTGCGCGAAGCGCGAAGCGCGAATAACTTCGCGCTCTCGCGCCGCCCCCCAAGGGGGAGAAGAGGAGGACGAGGAGGAGGGGGAGGAGAAACGAGGACCGCGAAGCGCGAAGCGCGAATAACTTCGCGCCCTCGGGGGAGCCCTTGAATATGGGACCCTCCGCCGGCCAAACGGAAGAACACTCGAGGGCATACCCTCCCCAGGATGCACAACAACATCCAACAGCCACGAGGAACCTTGGGGCACCCTCCCCGAACCGACCTCGACCTTTTCTACTTAGGCCGGGCCGCATCCAAAAGTGCCCGACCGTAGAGATCCCCGCCTCGGAGGCTCGGCACACGCCTCCAGAGGGGCCGTGGGCCGTCAGGGTTGCCTGCCCCAACCAGACCTCGACCTTTTCTGCCTCGGCCCCCGGCCCTATCCGAAAGTGCCCTACGGTCGGGTAGAGATCCCCGCTGGTCAACCAAAAAAGGGCCCCGAACTCTTTGGGAGGGGACCTAAGTCAGGAGGGCAGAAAAGATTAGGGATCGCGGGTCTTTCCTGCAGACATATCGAACCAAACCGCAGAACTACTATCCTTAATGCGAAGACGGGAACTTCAGTGAGGCCGCGTCTTCACTGTGATACTGGGGTTAGAGGTCGTGTTATTAGGGTCTTAGGGTCAGGTTTAGGGGTCCCTGTATTCTGGATGACCCGCCTCGGGATGCTCGGCCCGTTCGGTGGCAACTCATGGAAGCCTCCCCTGCCCGTCTTGTCGGCTCTTGCGAATCGGCGCTCACCGACGCTAAATCGACGCTAACCGACGCTACATCGACGCTACATCGACGCTTATCGACGCTCACCGACGCTACATCGGCGCTGTCTCATCGACTCCCAGACGCTAATGCACGCTAGTCGACGCTGACGACAAAATTACGAGGGGTACACGAGGCTCCCATGACTTGCTACAGAATGAGTAGAACCTCGTATCGAGGTTACCTCGGGAGTCCCCGAGAGCTGTCGGGCCTGGAGGACGTGCCCGGCGCCTTGGCCGCTCCATGAGCGCTCCGGAACGCTCGGAGAGGGCTCCAAACACGCTCTCGAGCGATTCATGATGGGCCGATTTTCCACCACCACTACCATAGGTAGGAGAGGGAAGAGGAGGAGGAGGAGGAGGAGGAGGAGGAGGAGGAGGAGGAGGAAGGAGGGGAAGGAGGAGGAGGAAGAGGAGGAGGAGGAGGAGGAGGAGGAGGAGGAGGAGGAGGAGGAGGAGGAGGAGGAGGAGGAGGAGGAGGAGGAGGAGGAGGAGGAGGGGGAGGGGGAGGAGAGCACACGAGGTTCCCATGCTCTGCTGCCGCATCGGAGGCTCGGCCCACGCCTCCCGCGCGGGGCCGCGCGCGCGACGGCCAGACAGGGGGGGGGCGACCAGCACGGCGCTGCCGTTCGGCGCGGCGGCGGCCGCGCCTGCGGAGGGAGGGCTCCGTAGGGCTCGTCTTGCCACCGCCGCCGCCGAGCCGCTGGCGCGTCGGCGCGTCGGCCGCCGGCCGCAAGCAGGGCCAGCGCAGCTTGAGCCTGGCCGCGCCCTCCGCTCCTATCGTGGAGGGGTACCTGGCCAGACCTCCTCGCGTGGTGGCAGAAATCACGACGGGAGGCTTGTCGCTAGTTTCGGCCTCCGGGGGTCCTTCCTGGGCCTCGGGACTGTCAAGAAACGACTCAGGATGAAAAACCGGTGCCGGGGAAGGGGTCCAGAACTCTGGGGGTCGGCGATATGAAAAAATCGCCACGCCCTCCGCTTCTATAGTCAACTCGTACCACAAGGACGCACGATAAGGACGCAAGGGCCTCGGACGCCCATTTCGAAGCTTTTCGAGCGGGGCGCGGCCAACGAGAGTGGCCAAGGGCGGACCGAGGAAACAATGATGCACGGCTACCCGTGGGGGAAAGATGCCCATCCTTGTCATGCGGGCCGACTGTATCGGGAAGACGTAAGACTCAGGTGCGGGGGACTCGGCTTGGCCTGACGGGGCCGTCATGAAAATGACGAAGCCCAATCTGAAATTTGGCGCGAGCTCCTGCCGCAAACGTCCCACGAAGACTGGACCGTCAAAATCCGGGACGCACTCGTCAAAACACGTCGGCAAACCCGAGTTCCGGCGCACTCGAGTCTTACGTCTCCCAGATTCTACAGCCGGAAATGTGACCAACAAACGCATCACTGTTGAAGAAAGCTGGGCCAGCTTTTCGAAAAAACTTCAGACAAGCCTGGACCAAGTGTTCAGTTGTTGACGCTGGAGGGGCGAACGCGCTCAAGAAACTGGGCCAGCTTTCCGGCAAGTTGGCCAAGTAACGCTGGCCCAGCTTTTCGGGGGGGGAGGGTTCTTAATCAGACGCTCGACTATAGTAGAGAAGCCAAAAGGTACCCTTACCGCTACTCCATTGGCCTATCCTGGGGCGCGTTCTGAACAGGATTTCGAGGCGGATCCAGCGGTGGCGGCAAGGGCCTCCCAGGAGGCCCCAAAAAGGGAAACGCGAGGCAAGGGTAGCGGTATGGGCGCCTCTTCCTCCTCTGATCCAGAGGCCTCCCTGAGGAGGTGAAGAGGGAGGCAGGCGAGGAAGAACCAAACTGTAGAAAGATCAGCGTTCGGAGGTACGCACCGCCAAAAGGGAGGTCTGGCGACGATCAAATAAATCCGCGCGGACCTTCAAAACCTTGAATCTCATGGCGTGCTTTCTTCCTCTGGAGGATGAAACGGTAGGCCTCCCAGATGGGGTCGGAGCAACCAGATAGGGTTGGAGGATCGCGCCGCATCGCCAATGCATCACTTGTGCATCAGCGAATCATCGGCGACGTCGGCGATGCATCGGCGGCGTGAAGAAAATCGGGCTCTACTTACAGCGCATCGCCGATGCATCTGCGATGAGGCGCGATCCTCCGGCCCCATGCGCCCGACCCAATCTGGGAGGCCTACAGGAAGAAAGCAGGCAATGAAAACACAATTTTGGAGGTCCGCGCGGATTTCTTGGATCGTCGCCAGACCCCCCTGGCGGCGCGTTTCTCTGAAAACCTATTCTTTAATACAATTTGATTATTCCTCGACTCCCTGTCTTCTTCTCTTCCTTCTTCTTCTCCTCCTCCCGGGCACGCTTTGGCGGGGCGCCCACCTCAACAGCACAAGCGGAATCCGACCTCACCGACAGCGAATCCGATCAAAAAGCGACGAAGGAGCCAATGACATCGGCGAAAGAACCTCGGTGCACCGACGCTCCGGCATCCCACAGCTCGAGAAGGTGGAGCGTCCTCATACGCGGAGCTCATTGGCCGACCAAACGACGCGGAGCATACATCAAGCCCCTCCCACTTTGGAGGTGGCCAGGCGGTCTGAACTGGTTGCGAGCCAAGGTAATTGGCCAAGATGGGCGTGTAAGGGCAAATCCGATCAAAACCGGTACCTGGACCCTTCCTGGGTTCCATATGATGCAGATGTTTCGCCCCGGACCAATTTGCTTGAACAGAACATCGCACATAGACACACACGCACCTACCTACCTAACTACCTACCTACCTACCTACCTACCTACATACATACATACATGCATACACCCATCCATACACACATACATGGATGCATGCATACATACTACAAGCACACACCTGCACCACTACATACATACATGCATACATGCCTAAATACACACATGCATACACACCTGCATCTATACACATACATACGTACATACATACATACATACCGGCCTAGCTACCTACCTACACATATACATACATGCATGCAAACATACATGCATATATACCTACACACATACACACGTACACACATACACACACATACATGCATACGTACGTACGTACGCACGTACATATATACATATACATATACATATACATATACATATACATATACATATACATATGCATATACATATACATATATATATAAATATACATGCACATGTACATATACATACACATATACATATACATATACATGTACATATACATATACATACATGCAGACACACACACATCCGTATGTACCTAATACATACATACATACATACATACACAAACATACATGCACCCATACATATCTACACACATACATGGCCCACACATACATACATATGTATGTGGTGTTCTATGTGTGTATGGGTACATTCATGCACGCATGCATGCATACGTGCCTGTGTATGTATGATGTACGTATGTGTGTATGTGTGTATGTGTGTATGTGTAGGTGTATGTGTATGTGTATGTGCATGTGCATGTGTATGTGTGTATGTATGGATGTATGTATGTATGTATGTATGTATGTGTGTATATATGTCTATATATGTGTGTACGCGAGTATGTGTGTATGTGTGTATGCATGTGTGTATGGTTGTGTGCTGGTTTGCATGTATGGTTGCATGTATGTATGTATGTATGTATTGATTTATGTATGTACGTATGGATGTATGTATGTATGTACGTACGTACGTATGTATGTATGTATGTATGTATGTATGTGTATGCATGCATGCATGCATACATGCATGTATGCATGTATGTATGTATGCATGTATCTAGTATACGTACGTATGTATGTATGCATGTGTCTATGTGTAGCTATGCAATCATGTATGTATGGTTGATTGGTTGTATGTATGTATGTATGTATGCATGCATGCATGTAGGTAGGTAGGTAGGTAGGTCGGTAGGTAGGTATTATACGTATCTCCGAACAGTGCTTGCACGTAGAGGTTGTTCCTCTTTTCTAGGGAGCTGGGCCTGCCTGGCGGTCTGGCGGCTACGCTGTCGCCGTCGCCGCCCCGTGGCCGCCTCGTCGCCGCCCCTCGTCTGGGCCTGCCGGGCGGTCTGCCGCGGCTGCCGCCGCTCCCTACCGACGATCCTCAGGACGTGTGCTTAGCGCCAGCGTGCGAGCTGTCCTCCGAGGCCCCTCCCACGCGACGCAGGCGGCGCAGCGAGGGCCGACGCAGGCCGCGCGCCATCGGCGGATCCGAGCAGGGCAGCACGCACGATCGGGCCAGCACGCGCCCGGAGGATCGTCGACCCTCCCACTCCCGCGCCCTCTCCCACTCCCCAGACCCCCGACGTCATGATTTTTTCATGGCGTCGACCCCTGGAGGTTTCGACCTATTCCCCGGGACCCGTTCTTCATCCTCAGTCGCTTTCTGACGGGCCCGAGGCCCGGGAAGGGCCCCCGAGAGGCCGACAATGGTTGGAAAAACCTCCCGTCGTGATTTTCGTCACTGCTCGGGGGGGGGGTCTGGGACTCCCACGCCCTCTCCCACCGCCCTCCTCCGCCTGCCGCTGCCCACCCCTCCCGGCTTCGCCGCGACGGGCCTGCGGGCGGCGGCGGGAACAGCGCGCCGAGGGTCGCCCCGCACCACGGCTCGTATCGGGGGCGGCGGGCGGCAAACGGCGGGCAGCGAGGGCCAGGGGCTGGGAACCGAACGCCTGAACAGATCCACCACCTCCTTTGCCCCCTCCCTCCCCCTCCTCCCCTGATTGCCATCCTCCTCTCTGGGGGAGGGGGGGGGGCGGGGGGGGGGCCAAGTGGATCCGTGTCGCTATGCCCCTCCGAGGGGCGGCCCCGGCTCCCAGGCTCAGACTGAAGCCAGGACGAGGATCAATTCGGGGGAGGATGAATCGAGAATCTCTGAGATCTGGCCGCTCTGGAGGATGTATCGGGCGCCGCGGCCTTCTCACAGCGTTCCAGAACGCTCTGGAACGGATTTATCCTCGCCCAGGCCCCCGACGTCATGATTTTCGATCCCATTAAGTCTCGACCCCTTCCCCGGGACCGGTTTTTCATCCCGAATCGTTTTTTGACGGTCCCGAGGCCCAGTATAAGAGCCCCTCGAGGCCGAACACGGCCGAAAGCCGCCCGCTCCAGCTTTCTTGGAGCGTCGGCCCTCTGGGTGCCCATGGCCCCCGCCCGTCGCGGCGGAAGGTCTTTTGGCAGCTGCTCCGCCTCGATCGGGGCCCCCACCAGGCCACCCCCGGGCCGTCAAGCAGTGCCAGGCGGGAGGCCCGCCGCTTGGGAGGAGGAGGAGGAGGAGGAGGAGAAGAAAGAGGAGGAGGAGGAGGAGGAGGAGGAGGAGGAGGAGGAGGAGGAGGAGGAGGAGGAGGAGGAAGGGTCCAAACCCCTGGGGCCCTGGGGGCACTCGGTCACAAAAAAGCACGGCGCCGGGCGGCTGGGCTCCCAGATCCCCCTCGAGTCAAGACAAGATCACGGCGGAAGGTTTTTCTCGGCTGCACGCAGGAGTGGCCCTGGGCAAGAGCAGCCTTTCTTGTGCGGGTTGGGGGGCGCAAGGTGGCAGAGTCGAAGCGCGCAAGCAAACACTATCGCATCACGCTGCGCGATCTGGGGGGGGCCCGGTGAGTCCGCACCGAAGGTCACTCTGGCGAAGGGTCACTCTCATGTGTAGTCGATTTTCCCAATTTGAAATCTTTGGTGGCCCTTACTGGGCCTCGAGGCCGTCGAGAAACGACTCTGGAAGAAGAACCGACCCCGGAGAATAGTTCGAGACCTCTGGGGGCCGACGTCATGAAACAATCATGACGTCGGGGGTCTGGGTTGGGGGAGGCAACTGCTGGGAGGTCTCCAAGGGAACGATGAAGAACTACCAAGTCTTCGGCCGAATCGATTGTCCAGTCCAGACTTATCGGGATCCAGCGGGATCTCGCCAGAATAAACGGAATCTTGGAGGAGCGGGCCCTTCGACCATGGGTATGCCCAGCGCTAATGCCGAATGAAACCATCCAGGAGTCGCAACCGAGCAGTTCGCCCCGGAGATCACGAGGCGGGCGAGGCGACCGAAGCGACCAGGGCGACCGAAGCGACCCGGCCCGAGGCGACCGAGGCGACCCGACCGAGGCGACCGAGGCGGACCACACATCTCCTCGCGAGATGTGGGCCTACGCTGATCATCAATAAAAAGTCCCCCAAAGCCTTTGGGAGGGCACCTAAGTTAGGAGGGCCAACACACATGAGTCATTTTTCTGCAGTCGTCTCAGACCAAACCGCCCAGGCCTATTGTCCCTCATGCGAAGACGGGAGCCCAGGTGAGGCCACAACTTCATCGTGTTGTCAGGGTTAGGGGCTCTACGACACGCTGCCCAGGCCCGAAGGAGAATGTGCACCCTGGCACAGCCCGCTGCCCGCCCGTTCCCGCCCGCTGCCCTCGGGAGGGCGCGGGCGGCGCGCGCGGCGGCCCTCCACCGTCGCGAGATGATGCGGTGATCTGCGCGGGGCCTCTGGCGACCCCCTGGCGCCCTTGGCTCCACGACTTGCGAAGAAGCTGCTCGCAAATGGCCTGGATCCGCCGCGGGGGATCTACGGCCCACTACGTCGGACGTTTGCGAGTAGGCACTTTGCGAGTAGTGGAGCGCGCTCGGTGATTGGAGGCCCCACGGAGTCTCCGAGGAGTCCCCGAGGAGGGTCCCCAGGAGGCCTCCAAGGAACCACCCCTGAGACCCGACGCCGCGACTACCCTGAGGCACGCTGGAACATCGCGACTCGACCTCTGGGCCATGGCGGCAGTTCTGGAGCCCGATCGATCTGCGATGGCCTCGGGAGACACGAGTACGGGCGCAGGCGCCTGGTGCGAACAAGAGCCTCAGACATCCAGCGTCTTGATTTTTTCGAGAAGCGGGCCTCCGACCTCTCGACGACTTCCCCGGGGCCAGCCGAGTCCTCTTGTTGACGGTCCCGAGGCCCGAGGCCAAATCAGGGCCCTGAGAGGCGGAAAACGATGGAGAAGCTCCCGCCCCGAACTTCTTCGAGGCGCTGGACCCCGAACCCTCGGCGAAGACGCTCGGCGGGAACGCAGGCCGCGCTGCCGGGATCCCCAGTGCCAGGACCCCCGACGCTGTGCTTCGCCCACGGCGTCGATCCACCGAGAGGCCCTCGACACGGCCCCGAGGACCGCCGTCTCGCCCGACGGCCGCTCGGGGCCCCTGCAGGGGCCCCCGGAAGCCGAAAATGGCGACAGAGGCCGTCCGTCGTGAGGCGTGCCGTGACTCGCGGGGGCTCGAGCCGAGCGGGCTCGGCCTCGACTTCGTGTTCGCTCTCGCGCGCTCGACTTCTGCTGCTGTCGTGCTCCTTCCCCCGCGTGCTGCGCGGGGGCCTGGGGTCCTCGGGGCCCCCAGCACGGAGGGGGCCCCAGCGCGGCCGCGCGCCGCAGAGGGCCGCCGCCGCGCCCGGGCCCCCGCGCCGCCGCGCCCTCCGGGGACGCCATGGCCCGCGGCAGCCCCGCCCGCGGGAGGCGCGGCGCTGGCGCCGAGGGGCGCAGCGCGGCGCCCGCTCCGCGGTGGCGCCGCGCCCCCCCCCCCCCCACCCCCCCCCCCCCTCCTGAGGCGGCAGGGGGCCGGCTGGGGCCGCCGCCGCCGACCCTGAGAGCAGCCTGGATCCTCCTCGTCCTCCTCCTCCTCGTCCCCTCCTCCTCCTCCTCCTCGTCCTCCTCCTCCTCCTCCTCCTCCTCCTCCTCCTCCTCCTCCTCCTCCTCCCTCCTCGAGATCGTCGTCGCCGTCGCCGTCGTCGCCGTCGCCGTCGTCGCCGTCGCCGTCGTCGCCGTCGCCGTCGTCGCCGTCGCCGTCGCCGTCGCCGTCGCCGTCGCCGTCGCCGTCGCCGTCGCCGTCGTCGTCGTCGTCGTCGCCGTCGTCGTCGTCGTCGTCGTCGTCGTCGTCGTCGTCGTCGTCGCCGTCTGTCGCGGTCGCCCTCGGCAGGTATGCCTGCCGGGGTGCGAGGAGGGGCGCGCTGGCGGCGGCGCAGGCGCGCCGCGGCCGCCGCGTGGTGTTGCTGGAGTTAGGTCGGGCGTGTCCCCCTCCAGGCGGATTTTGGAGGAAAAATGAAAACAGACAAAACACATTCAAAAATAGTAAAAATGATCAGAATAACGTCCCCCGACTATTTTTCTTGGCTGATTTTGACTATTCCTCCTGTAGAGGGACACGCCCGATTTCATGTCAGAAGTGCCCCTGGCCCATGGTGCCCCCAGGACGTCCAAGAAGGTCCCCACGGCCGCCAGAGCACCCCTCATGAGGCCCAGAGGGCCCCGAGGAGCTCCAGAATAGCAATGCGAACAACTGGGGGCACCTTGCGCAAGCGCCACGGGTCCTGAGAAAGTGAATGACCGCTTGGCCCCCTCACTCTGACGACGCACGGCGAGGGCATGAGACCAGGAACCACAGGATAAGAGATCCCAGGTCTTGGAGGCGGTGGAACTCCAATCGTGGACTGGCCATGGATATCGCCGCCGCCCTCGTTGTGAACCAGGAATCGCCCAGAGTCCGAGGCCTCCTGCGCACGCCCCCCAGCAAACGCCCGCACCATCTTTTGCTCTCCCCTGAGCTGCTCGTCTGTGAGGGTATTCTGCACGGCTGCCGACGCCTGGTGAAGGGGGGCCCGGGCCTCCGACATCGGTGGCCCACCGTGGCCCTGCACCGTGGAGCCCCACCGTTCGAGAGGCAGCTGCTGGGAGGTCCTCGTCGGAAGGACTGGGGAGAATTCCGCCCCACGGAGGGGCTGCCACACCGGGTTCAGCCGCGGAGGGAAGCGAAATCAAGCCGGACTCAACGAGATTCAGCTGGGTTAAGCGGGAGCGGGCTGGATTTCGGACCAGGGCAACGTCACAACTTGACCTCCCAGGAGTTGCGTCCCAGCATCGTGGTCCCCCATCCGGGATCCGCGCAGCTGAGGCAAGCTGTTCGGGCTCTTCTGCCGCAACGGCGTCGCCGTTGCATCCCATGGCCCATGGGTGGTTTCCTCGATCTCCGCTTCACGGGGCCCGCTTTCGGAACCCATGACCTTATCTCGGGCCTGTCTCCCTACAGGCGGATTTTGGGCGACAAATAAAACATCGTCGACACATATTCGAATATGAACCAAAAATAAGATTCAAATCGTCCTCAGACTATGTTTGAACTATTTTTGAATATTCCCCCTCTAGAGGGACATGTCCGACTTAACCAATGACCTTCAAAACCAGATCCCGGACGCAAAACTGCCCCCAGGGAAGGGGTTGGAAGCTCTGGAGCCGCGCTTTGGACACAACAAAAGCACACACACACACACACACACACACACACACACACACACACACACACACACACACACACACACACACACACACACACACACACACACACACACACAAACACACACACACACACACACACACACACACACTCACACACTGACACACACACACACACACTCAACACACACACACACACCTACACCTACACCTACACCTACACCTACACACCTACACCTACACCTACACCTACACCTACACCTACACCTACACCTACACCTACACCTACACCTACACCTACACCTACACCTACACCTACACCTACACCTACACCTACACACACACACGCGTACACTTGTGTGGCGTCGCAGCCACGCGGCAGGCCGCGCGTCGTAGTGCAAGTCAAGCAGAGAGCGCAAAATAGCCCTGCCCCCTGCGCGACCACACGCGACCCACCCGCGACCCGCCCGCGACCTACCCTGCAACCCACCCGCGAACCACCCGCGACCCGCCCGCGACCCACCTGGCGTCCGCCGCATCACTCTTATCTGCAATTGTGGGATGCTACGTACCGACTTTGGCATTGGTTCCTGACACCGCGGATATCGTTCAACCTTGAACGACTGGTCGTTTCCGAAACGTCAGATCGTTCAACATCGAAGGATTCCAGGTCGCCGGCAACGTTCAACGCTGAACGCCGGCGGCGGGGTCGCCGCAGGTCGACACGACGGGCCTACAGTAACAACACACATACTTATTCACACCATCGCGGGCCGATCTGGTCGGGAGATGACGCAGGAAACTGCCCCCACCCCCGCATACATTATGTCGCGGACTCGGCGAACGCAAAAGACAGTAGGGCTGGACCGGGTGGCAGAAAAATGAGGTCCCCTGACATCCGACGACATGATCTGTCCAGTCCGCGCCCCCCTATGTTCCGCCCTACCCCGAAACGGCCCTCGCGCGGAGGCCGAACTCGCGGAGAAGCGCCGGGATTGAAAGGCCATATCGCAGGAGCTCTGGGCCTGGGGGTCCAAGCGCAATTTCTCGAGGTGCTGCGCGTTTGGGATGGAGGGGCCCCAGCCCGGCGCGCACGCACGCGGCTGCGCGCCGCCAGCTGCAACGAGGGGCGAGGGGAGAGGAGGGCGGAGGGAGAGGGGGCGAGAGAAGCGGGATCGAGGGCGAGAGGGGAGGGAGTGGGTGGAGAGGGGGCGTGGCGGGGGAGGAGACGGAGGGGGGGAGGGGAGGGAGGTGGAAGGAGGAGGCAGTGGGCAGGCAAGAGGGGGGAGGAGTGGCGGAGAGGAGGAGCGAGCGGGAGGGGGGGAGAAGAGGCCGAAAGGTGATGAGATGCGGGGGCGGAGAGTGGGAGCGGGAGGGGGTCGGAGGAGTGGGGCCTTCCGAGCCGAGGGCCGTCGCAGGGGCTCTCCAGGGGCCAGCGCGCGCCCCCGGCGCGCGCGCGCGCGCGCGCCCCAGGCGGCCGGCGGCCGCCGACGCAGTCCTTCGCGAGCTCCGCGATCACCTCCTGGCGCGCGCATGGGGCGTCGCCGTTGCCGTCGTCTGGCGCTCGCGATCGAGAGGCAAGGCTCGACGAACGAGGGAGGAGGAGCAGGAGGGAGCAGCAGGCGGAGGAGGAGGAGGAGGAGGAGATGACATGAGAAGGAGAAGGAGGAGGAGGAGGTGCTGGGCCCTTCTTGCCGTTTGGCACTCCTCCGCGCCCCAGCGGACTTCTCCTCCTGTCCAGTGCTGCTCGCCCTGCCATGTCCGATCGTGCACGCTCTGGCTTCATGTCTCTTGGGCTGATCGAGTGCTCCGCTCCGGTTCTCACGTTTCTCACGTCGCGGCCATCAAGACGCGACGGCTCACGCCAACCAGCGCTTCTCACAGGCAGAACAAAAAAGGGCGGGGAGAGGGGTATGAGGACGAGGAGTACGATGGGGGGACGAGATGAGGAGAACGACTAGGAAGTAGGAGGACAAAACGAAGGGCCAGGAGGTCGTCTCTCGCTATCAGGCGCCTGCACGCGGACGCCTCAGATCCTCTGGGCGCCGTCGTCGCTGTGGTCCTGGTCGTGGTCGTGGCCGTCGTCCTCGTCCTCGTCGTGCTCTCTTTGGCCTCGTCCTCGTCCTCCGTGCTCTCGCCGTCGCCCTCGCTGCTCCTCTGGGGCCCCCGGGAGGCCCAGGCAGCCGCCGCGAGGCCCCAGGAGGCCACAAGACGAGGGCAGGATGAGTATTCGGTGGCAACTCATGGGAGCCTCCCATACAATCTTGTCGGCTCTTGCGAATCGACGCTAGTCGACGCTAACTCGACGCTAATCGACGCTCGCAGATGCCAAATCGGCGCTCTCTCATCGACTCCCAGACGCTAATCGACGCTAGTCAACGCTAACGGCAAAATTGCGAGGGTACACAAGGCTCCCATGCTTTGCTACAGAATGAGAAGACCCTCGTATCGGCCGCCTCATGAGCGCTCCGGAACGCTCGGAGAGGGCTTCACAAACGCTCTCGAGCGATTCATGATGGGCAGATTTTCCACCACCACTAACATAGGTAGGAGAGGGAGGAGGAGGAGGAGGAGGAGGAGGAGGAAGAGGAGGAGGAGGAGGAGAAGGAGGAGGAGGAAAAGGAGGAGGAGGAAAAGGAGGAGGAGGACGAGGAGGAGGCGGAGGAGGAGGAGAAGGAGGGAGAGAAGGAGGGGGAGGAGGAGGAAGAGGAGGAGGGCCTCCCCATCCTCCCCGTTCCCCCGACCCACCTATGGTAGCGGTGGTGGAAAATCGGCCCATCAATTCACCTTCATCCAAAGCCTGGAGACCCCAGGAGGTTCCGCGAAGCACGCGGAGGCCCCACCCCAGGAGCCACCTGGAGGCACAGCGCGAGAGGAAGGCTGACCGCTTCCAAGACGAGGAGCCGGGACGTGATGCTGCCTACTGCTCCGGCGGTGCCTCGCTGGCGCCAGCTGCCAGGAGGGCGCTGGCACGCCTGGACCAGGCTCGCCGTGCGTCGGAGATCGCCATGAATGGCAGCATACACAGCATCATCGAGGCTGGCGATCCGAACATCAACCTAGCGGACACGTTGTACAAGAGCCCGCCCGTCAGTGTGCCGTTGATGCCCCCAAGACCGGTGAACACGGCGCCCAAGACACCCTGCGTCGTGGCTTCCAAGCCCCGTGGGGATATCACCGCTCCGATTGTGGGCATGTTGCTCCAGACCAAAGCGAAAGTTACCCCATGCAGAGGTTCCACGAGCAACACCGACCAAGGCGACCACGCAACAGCACGTGTGCGACGACACCAACGTAGAGCACACCCCTGGGCCCGAGCCGCTTGATGATCCGCTCCGAATGCTGAAAGATGGGTACCTCGGTGGTAATGTTCAGGCCAATCGATAGGCCCATCAAGACCGTCGATCCACCCAAATCGTCGATCAAAAGGAATACGAAGGTGTTCATACATGCATTTGCAGTGCCCATGCAGAACATGATCAACAACAGCTCAAGCAGCTCCGCATCGCACACAGCGAGGAATCGTCGAAGACGGTGGGAGTATGGCTCGACCTCGCCGGTGGCAGCCTCTGGCAGACCCCTCTCTAAAGGACGGACAGGCAAAGGTCTGGAGCACCAGAGGGTGGCGACAGCCAGAAAGACAACAGCGTAGGCGTAGAATATGCTGTCAAGCTTGAAGCCGGGCAGCTCCACGACATATCCAAGCGCCAACGAGGAGACCGAAAACATGAGACCCGCCCACAGGCGTACGCGCCCGTACACGAGCTCTGGCAGCGCGAGGAGTGCGACTGCGTCTAGCAGTGATTAGGCGGCGCTGTCTACAACGAGTGAAACGGTCCCCGAGGAACGCGGACCTGGAGCCTCGGCCCTTCCCCCAGGATCAGCCTTTCGTCCCGAGTCGCTTCCTCACGGCCCCGAGGCCCAGGGCGGGCCCCGGGAGCCCGAGAACACGGCCAAATAAGCACCCGTGCCCCTCCAGAACCCCCTCTTCTTCGTGGCGAGCTGTGCAGCACCTCGCCCACCGCCATCCGTGGCAGGGCCACAACCGCCCAGGGCCGAGGCCAGGGCCACCTGCACGACGCCACCAGGCCGGGCAGGGCGGCTGTAGGCCGCGTGCGCGCCCGCGCTCGCGGCGACGACGGCGGCCAAGCACCGCTGCGGCCTGCCCAGCCCGTCGAGGCGCGCGCAGAGCGCCGGCACGCCTGGCACCGACACAGCGCCGCGAGGCAGGCCGAGAGGGCCCCCCGGTGCTGCCCGCGGACGGCCCCAGCCGGCGGCGCAGCCAGAGCTGCAGGAAGGTGCTGGCTGCAGCCGCTGGCGAAGCCGTGGAGGGCGTGCGTGGACTTCGGCACGAGGCACGCGCGCCGCGCGCGGGCCTCGTGCGCGGAGGCGCCTCCGCGCGCGGCGCCTCCGCGCGCGGAGGCGCCTCCGCGCGCGCGGCGCCTCTGCCCGCCGCGGCGCCTCCGCGCGCGGCGCGCGGAGGCGCCGCGGCGGGCGGGGCTCTCGCGCCAGGGGTCGCCGGCATCGGGCGGCCAGCCCCGGTGGCCGCCTCGTGCCCGCCGGCCGCGCGCCTGCGGGGCGTCCACGGCGCAGCGCTGAGGCGCCCCGCAGGGTGCCGCAGGCCCGCGGGGGGGGGGGGGGGGGGGGGTCGGGAGGGTGTCGCCTCCTGCATGGAGCCCGAGGCGCAGGGGCGGCGGCCCCTGCCTGGCTGCCAAGAGAGAGAGAGAGCACGGTGAGGGCAGCGGCCAAGGGAGCCAGTGGGCGAGGAGCTCAGGATCTGGGCTCGGCCACACGCGAGGAGTGGCCACAGGCAAGTGCGCAACTCTCGGAGGTCGCGGGGGGGGGAGGGGGGGGCAGGCCCGAGGGCGCAGCCCGCTGCTGTCGGCTCGCATTCGGCCATCTGGGGAACCCACTGTGCCCGCACCAAAAGCCACTCCGGTGAAAGGTCGCCCTTACGCGTAACTGATAGAAGTCGCTGGAACTCCTATCATGGATACCACCGCCGCCGTCATCAGATGGGGAATTTCCCAGGGCCTTTATTAAGCCTCTTGAGGCACAGCCCTGAACACCCTGGGGAAACCCGAGGGTACGGATACCGCTACTCCCTGGACCTCTCCCGGGGTGCGTCCTGACCAGAATTTCGATGCTAATTCAGCCGTGGCGACGATGGCCTCCGAAGAAAACTTGAAAGGCGACAGCGAGGGAGGGAAGGGTAGCGGTATCAATACCTTCCTTCCCTTACCAGCCTTGACAAAGTCAGGGACGTGACCTCAGAAGCTGAAGCGATGCCAATCACAGGGATAGGTATCTATTTCAAGCTAGTGACTTGCTCCTTCGGACTTTCAGGCCCCGCCCCTAGAAGAAGAACAAGCGCCATAAACATAAGCTGGATATCCGCGCGGATTTCTCGGATCCGCGCTGGACCCCCCTTGGCACGCTCCGCGCTGAATCGACCTCATCGACCCCCAAACGCCTGTCGACGCAAATCGGCGCCAGAGACGGAATTAAGAGGGTATACTCGGCTCCAGCGATTTGCGCTCGAAGGGGGATGCTCGTAATAGCTGTTGCGTGCCATCGTGCTGCGCGTCGGTGATCTCAGCACTGTCCGCCGTCAATGTTTGGCCCCTGTGCAGGGTTGAGGCTGGTGCTCGAGCGGGTCACATAAATCTCGGGCTCAAGCGTGGGCTTCGCATCTGGGGCTGAACAGGGGCTGGCACCTGCCCTTTGCGACATAATATTGGTGCTAGCATCGATCTTTGGAGCACCTTTGGGCCCCCAGGGGTCAACACTCCACAGAAGTCGTTCCCCGTCAGCGCCGACCCCCATTTGAGGATCGGAAGGGATTCGCTGATTCGCGGACCCCGTCAGCGCTGACCCCATGCTGGCTTTCGGAGCACAGCTCGGGCCCCAGGCGGCGGTTCGAGACGATCCCATCCACGAAACTCGCTCGACGAGGCGAGGCTGCTGGAACGTTCCCCTGGGTCCCGAAAAACCTCGGAAGCTTCCAAAAGCACTCACATACCCCCGATAGGGCTGACCCCCCGTCGGCGTCTAAACCCCGCTGGCGAGGACCACGTTGCGTCCACTCCGCGGCTCCCCCACCCAGCCCAAATCTGCTCTCAAATTCGGCCTCTGGACCGATCCTGGGGTCCCTCCGGGCCCCCCTCTTCGAGGCGGACCTGAAGCCGTGGCAGCGAGCAGCCTCCAGTGCCCAGAGTGGACGAGGAGCCCCAGGAAGGGCCGCAGCTGCCTCGAGCGACCCTCTTCCTCCTCCTCCCAGGGAGGGGTGAGCAGCCGCGGCAAACTTTGGTACGTTGCGCTAGCGAGTTCTTGCCATCTCTCGGACGTCCACTTCCCGTGCATTTTTCGGTGTCGTGCGTGTGTTTTTTCTGCTCGATGGTCCAGGATAGCCCTCGGTGGTCCTCGCCGAAGAAAAAAAGCACACGCCCGAGCGATGCCAGGGAGTTGTGGCAGGAGGGAGGGGGAACGAAGAGGGGCCGAGGTGGGGGGGGAGTGGGGCAAAAGGAACTGGAGGGAGAGGGTGAGGGAGAGGAGGAGGAGGAGGAGGAGGAGGAGGAGGAGGAGGAGGAGGAGGAGGAGGAGGAGGAGGAGGAGGAGGAGGAGGAGGAGGAGGAGGGGGAGGAGGAGGAGGAGGAGGAGGAGAGAGACGAGCGCAGGGAGGGATCCCCAATCCACACCTACCCCACCCTGCCCCAAGCGGCCTCTGCGCCTGGCGGGGGAAGCTCGGGCGCGCCTGCTAGGAGGAGGGAGGAGGAGGAGGAGGAGGAGGAGGAGGAGGAGGAGGAGGAGGAGGAGGAGGAGGAGGAGGAGGAGGGGATGGAGAAGGATCGGGAGCAGGACGAGGGGCGCGCGGGGGGCGGGCCGGCAGCCCGGTCCTGGATGTCCGCCACGGACAGGCGTGCCCGGGGGAGCTCGACGGTCTGCCTCGCGGAGGGGGGGGGGGGGGGGGGGGGGGGGGCGCGGGGGCCGGGAGGGGGGAGGGGTGCCCCACGGGGCGACGAGATCTGCGCACATCCACTGCCTGTGGCCAGGAACGGTGTTTGAGCCCTCCAAGCCAGGGAGGCATGTGCACCGTTCCCAGGGGGTCCTCCTTGGTGATGTAGAGCTTCGCGTCGCTTGGCACCGCATTGCGTCTGCATTGCTTCGCGATGCTTTGCACTGCATTGCATTGGTTTGCACTATCTTGTGCTGTTTCGCCTCGTGACAAACTTGTTTGCGCAGCATTGCATTGCCTTGCATTGGTTTGAATTGCCTTGTATTGCTTTACAAGTGTTTGCGTCGCATTGCATTGTTGACGGCCGCAAAACTCGCACCACATAGATGAACACGTTCACTGCGAACACATAAGTTGCTCCACGCGCCTAGCACCGCACAGCTCGAACAACATATATTGCACCGCATAGCATGAACCACATATCTTACACCATATAGCTTGCACCACGTCAATGCTTAAAACCTATTCGGATCTACACCCCCTGACTTAATGGGCCCCTCTTTTCCGGATTGCAGTGTGCAGAGAATTCTGCCCCATCGCCCATCCCAACTAAACCGGTATCACCCGAGCTAAACCAGCATCCCCCCCCTCATCCTTTGCAGCAAATGCTATGCGCGCGCACTCGTTTATCAACAACCATCAGGTTCCATCAAGTCCGTTTCAACATATGGGACGAAGTGCACGCGCGCGCGTCGTCGCGCGAGCATGCCAAAATCATGTAAAAAAGCTCAGGCGTCGTAAAAGATGTCGAACTTGAGTGTCCTAAAGCATATAAACACAGATGGTTGTGCAACATGAATTTACAACACTTTCCTGCAATTTCTTGAGAAAACCGTTGGGTTTCCAACATTTTCATTCGACTCGGCCAAGCGAGCCCGTCGGGCCGCACGTCGAAATCATTCGAACGCCCTTGCGCGCGTGCCGGGGGGGGGGGGGGGGGCACGATCCGGACGTGGGGTGCACGTGGCCGAACTGGGCACGGCGGGCAGCCAAGGGGGAGGGGGGCGCGCGGGCAAAAGGAATCCTGCAATCGCCTGCTTGTACTCACCGGGCGTCTCCTCCCGGGTTCGGGCCCTGGGGCCTCCGCAGATCGAGCGGGCTCGATACAAGCAACAAGAAAATGAGGCCCAAGTTCCAGCCGTGATCTGCAACTGTGATTTTTGTTTCGCGCCGCCATTGGATCTCAGGCTGCCCCCTCTCATCCTCGCACGTAGCCCACGGCGCGCAGACTCTCCGAGCAGGACCACCCCTAAGGCTGCAACCCCACGGTGGCGGCCGGCGCAGCAGCCCTCGGCGTCCACCTTTCTCTCGTCCTCTGGCTGCTCCCCTCGTCACCTCCTCCTTCTCCTGCTCCTCCTGCTCCCACCCCTTCCCCCGTGCTTCCCACGCTGCCCTTCTCTTGGAGGTCCCAAAACCGTGTGGTGACAGAGCTGGTGGTGACCTCGAAATCCCAAAAGTCCTCGGCGCAGGGTCCGTCACCACTCGGTCTTGGGACCCATCCCAAAACCGTGCGGTGACCCCGAATCCCCACCGCCTCACCACACGGTGTGGTCACCACCCCGTTCGGGGGCCCCCGATTCTCGGCTGACGCGCCGTGGGCCCACCAGAACCGCGGCCCAGCAGCAGGTCGACGGCTCTCCCCCTGCCAGCTCTCTCTCTCTCTCTCTCTCTCTCGCGCGCCTCTCCTCGCCCGCGTGGGGGCTCGAGACTGGCCCCGCCACCCCACCGAGAGCGACATGGAGGGCCGATGGAGGGAACGTGGGGATGGGGATCCTTCCTTGCCCCATCCCTCCTTCCATCCCTCGTCCCCCATGCCTGTTTCCTCCCTCCTGCCCTCCCCCCTCCCTTCCCTCTTGCTTCCTTCCTTCTGTAGCCCCTCCTCCTTCCCTCACATCGAGCATGACTCTGCGAACCCGCGCGTGGCATCATCACGGAGGGCGGATGGAGGGAACATGACACGGCCCACCGGCAGGAGGGCGGATGGAGGGAACATGGGGGAACCAGAAGGTACTGATACCGCTACTCCCCGGACCTCTACCCGGGTGCCTTCCGACCAGGACTTCGAGGCGAATCCAGCGGTGGCGACGAGGGCCTCCGAGGAGGCCCGAACAGGGGAAAACTGGGGAAGGGTGGAGGTATGGGTACCTTTTCCTCCTCTGGGAGCAAGCGAGGAATGGCGCACAGGCTCCGCGCTCGGGCTTCGCTTAAGATGGCAACGAGCGCGCAGAGAGCACCGAGCCCCGAAGCGAGAGCCCGCGCTCGCGCGGCCCCTCTTTCTGCGCGGCGCAGGGGCGGGCGTGAGAGAATATGGGGGCTACACGCAAGTGTTCGGTGGCAACTCACGGGAGCCTCCCATACCATCTTGTCGGCTTTTGCAGCTCGACGCTAATCGACGCCAGTCCACTCGACGCTAACTCGACGCCAAATCGACGCTAGCCGACGCTAAATCGGCACACCTCATCGACTCTCAAACGCCAGTCCACACGAATCAACGCTCAACACGGAATGGCGAGGGTACGCCAGCCTCCCATAATCTGCTGCCGAAGAAGTGCTGGCCATGCTGCAAGACGATGGAGGAGGCAGGGGAGGAGGCAAAGAAGAAGACGGGTACTCCGGATTCCATTAATAAAGTAGGGGGGGGTTACATTTTGGGGGGGGTCTGATTGGAGCTGTCTTGGAGGGCTCGGGGGGGTCTGGGCAAAGGGCCGCCCTGTCATGGATGGTCTGGGGGGGCCTAAGACTTCTCGTCTGGGAGGGTTGTGACCCCCTCCCTTTTGTTGCGAACTCTGGAGTAAACAAGCCGGGCGAGGAGAGGCGACGGAGAGGCGACGCCGGACGACGAGGCCGCCCCGCCAGGGCGGCGCCTGAAGCGGTGTGCGGGGTGCTCGCGCGGCGGGTTCGGCGACACGCCTGACCCGGCCCCACCCCTAGCCTCTCCCCTGCTGAGGAGGAGGAGGGGAAGGAGGAGGAGGGGCAGGGAGGGAGGGAGAGGGAGGAGGCCAAGGGGGGGGGACGACAGGAGGGAGGGGTGAGGATGACGAGAAGGCAGGAGGAGGGAGAGAAGGCAGGAGCGAGGAGGAGGAGGAGGAGGAGGGTCACCGAGGACAGCCCTTTGGAGCCACCACGGCCCCCCAAATAGCCGCCGAATTCCGAAGGAGTTGCGCGACAATTTTTCCTTGTTTGAAAGCATGCAGTGCTGGGCGCGTAGGCCAGCCTGTAATGCCCCCTGACGAGCATCCATGCTGAACCAAACATTACCGCGGCCGTCGCCATCATCACCGCCAAAACCACAAGATAACAAATGTTACAATCATCGTCGGGCTGAGGTCAGGTCAGTCTGCGTCGCCGCGCATCGACTCTTTACCGAAGCTGAGCGCCGCGAGCTCCCAACAGCATTCGTCGACAGCTGTCAAGAGCAAAACCGCCGAAATGGTCCTTGAAAGGGCCGCCAGGAGAGCCGCCGAAAAGGCCGCCGAAATCGTCGCCGAAATCACCACCGAAATTGCCGCCGAAATTGCCGCCAAAATTGCCGCCGAAATCGCCGCCGAAATTGCCGCCGAAATTGCCGCCGAACTTGCCGCCGAAATTGCCGCCGAAATTGCCGCCGAAATGATTGCGAACTCCGCCAAAATAGCCGCCGGAATTCAGCCGCCGAAATCGCCGCCGAAATTCAGCCGCCGAAATTTTCATTGCCCCGTCGCAAGCGAAATCGCTGTTCCAGTAAGCGCGATGACGCCGCAGACACAGGCATAGAGTCACAGCCAAGGTCAAATTCGGTCTTTTCTCGGCGGAACCATCTGGAATTTCGGCGGCAATTTCGGCGGCAATTTCGGCGGCAATTTCGGCGGCAATTTCGGCGGCGATTTCGGCGGCAATTTCGGCGGCAATTTCGGCGGCAATTCTGGCGGCCCTTCCGACGGCTCTTTCGGCGGCTCCTTCGGCGGCAATCTCGGCGGCCTTTTCGACGGCTCTTTCGGCGACCATTTCGGCGACGTTGCTTTTGCCAACTGTCGACAATGGCTGCCGGAAGCTCGCGGCACTCGGCGACCCCGGCGGGCCCTGAGAGGGCCCCCGAAGGGCCTCGCCAGAAAGCGTCTGCGAAGTAGCTCAAGCCATGCGTGATTTGCACGCGATAGCATGCGCAACGTGCAATGTGAATGCCTCGCATTATACGTCAGCACGCTCTAAGGTGCGTCTGGGAACCACCGCGCGGCAGGGCGCGCCTGCACACTGAAACTCTAAGAAAAACCTCAATTTCGTCTGGAATGGATTTCGGCGCGCGCCCCTTTTCGTCTCCAAAGAAAGAGCCACTATGAGGAGGGCGGAGGGGCAAGCCAGAGGGAGCGAAATGGAGGAGCATCCGTGGGCAGTCGGAAGTCGAAGAGCACTGCGCTCCAGAAGCACGCCGCCACCCCCAGGTCCCTCCAGGTGTGGCGTCGTCCTCCGTCTGGCCAAAGGACCACTCCATGCCGGCGACCTGCAGTGCGGGAGGAGCGTCGGGGTGCACATTCGGAGAACCTGGTCTGTCTCATCGCGCCGCTGTCCGCGTCGAGCCCATGCTGAGCGTGTCGACTCCGCGTCCAATCCGTGTCGAACCCGCATTGGATACAAGAAGCACATGAGAGAGTCTGCAGCAAATACGCAGCCTCCCCTCGAACACGCAGCGTCCGTTGTTGGCGGTAATGAACAATTGCGGCGCGACGGGGCTGGCCGTCTAAGACAGCCCAGGGCTTTTCAGGAGGCAGCGACCTTCCTAGAGAAAGGCCCGGAGGCTTCTAAGAAGGCTCCTCAGAAGCCAGGAGGGCCCCGAAAACAACCCCCCTGCCTTCTCAGAAGGCCCCCTAGCCTTCTCCTCGAGGCCGTCCCCTGATCCTGGTCGTCCTCATCGGTACCCAGCACGGCGCCCAGAAGTGGACGGATCGACGGCGCACGCAGAGACTGCCGGCTCCCCGCGCTCTCGCGGGAGAAATCGAGGATCGAGCATCGAGGCGAGGATATCGACGAACTCCCTCGGCGCCTGGGAAGGGCGCGCCGACGAGACATTAATCGACGGCGCAGGCAGGTATCGCTCATGTTTGTTGCTTGCTACGGGGCCAGGAGAATCGGGAGCCGAACATCGGGTTGTCTGTGTCTTCTGCCAGTGCCCATCTCTCTTTAGCGTTAGACCGGGCACGTCCTCCTACAGACGGACTTTGGAAGAAGCATGGGAAATAGTGAACACATGCTAAACAATAGTCCAAACATAATCGAAACATCGTCACCTCACTGTTTCTGCTAGAAAAAATCCGGAATATTCCGCCTGTAGAGAGACAGGCCCGACTTAAATTCAGCGTCAACCTTCTGGGGCTCTGATTCGCAGGGTAGTTGGGAAGAGGAGGAGGGAGGATGAAGGAAGAGAGAAGAAGAGGGGGAGGGTAAGGAAGAGAAATAGCAGGAGGGGGAGGAGGGGAGCGACGTCGACTCGACTCACGCGCACATTGCGCCACTCGGCAAGAAACAAGTTAAACTTGGCGGGCGCGAAAGAACATCAGGTGCACCGCCATTGGGCGAAATACAAGTAGGCGCAATTTAGCCTGATCGCGTGAATATTTTGCAATGCCACAGAGGTAGACGAAGCCATTCACTCCGATTGCGTCGCTGTGCAGAAGCGCCAACCCAACCAGAGCAAACGGCGCCGCAATGTTTATCGTGCAGGGGGGCCTACTCATTCCGCGCTCCTCGCGACGCTCCCTCGCTCACCCGCCCCCTTTTCCCCCCCCCCCCCCGCCACCCCTCCTTCCTCACCATCCCCCCCCCCCGTGCCCGACCAGCAATGCATCTGCCCCGTTCACCTCTGATACAGCCATAGTGCAGCAGGGACTCGACCACAAGGAAGCTTCCACAAGAAACCCAACCCTGGGACCCCAGGACGTCCATTGATCTTCGGCGTGTGAACGTCATGCTCTCCGTAGCAAAACCATCGAAACCAAAGACACCCAGGGCTTCTTAGGGGCAAGCAGGGAGTTTCTTGGCATGGGTTTCCTCTGTAGCATTGTGGGGGGGGGGCGGGCGTCCGAGAGCTCCTGAGACCTCGGGAAGCTTCCCGAGGCCCATATTGGCATCGACCCCCTCTCTTCACTCGTCGCCCAGATGGCGCCGTCGGCAGGGGGTTGGCCGGGCCCCTGCTGCCCGTCGATGTTGACTCCCGCCGGGGTGGGATCGGGGCAGGACCCGAGTCCGAAAAACGCTCGTCCTGGGTGACACTGGTCCTGAGGGAAAGGGGTCCTGAGTCGGGGGAGCGCCAACATGGATCAGCGATCCATGGATTCGGCGCGCGGTCGCCAGATCCATGGATCGGGGGAGGTGCCCTCCCCAGAATGCGGCCGGTGCCGCCTCGCTCGGCGGCGGGAATCCGCGACTTCCCATGGAAACGAGACCCGTCGCTAAAGGACTCCCCCGTGATCCATGTTTGCGATCGCCTGGCTGAGGTTTTTGGCAGTTTTCGGGCTCTCTGGGCCCTCCACGGGCCCCAGGACTGTCACAGAAGGACTCGGGAGGAGTGTCACCTCCTGGGGGAGAGCCCCGGGGCCCAGGACCCGTTTGGCCCAGGACCCGCCTCCCCCAGGCTAAAGCCTGCGGTGGCCCCAAATCTCCATCGACGACTCATCACACGGTGTGGTCACCTCACCACACCCTTCGGGGGTTCCCGCGAAGATGGATCGAGCTAGACATCAAGCTGGATTGAGTCAGGCGGAGCTGGGGTGGGCCAGACCATGGCGAACTAGCAAAGAAATACTGAGGCCAATGCTAGATACATGTTATCAGGTGGTTGCAGCCAATACGGAACAGGCATAATGAGGTGAACTCGAATGAGCTACGACGATGCTCCTTGCCTACGAGCATGTAGAAGGAAGCAGCAACGGTACATTGTAGTCAGCTGTGGCAGAGATTATGGTGCAAACGGCGTGAGAAGGTGGGAAAATATCGGGAAAAACGCGATTGCTGTCTAATCGGTTGGAGTTGGGTGCAAACGCGAAGTAGTACATCTATGCACGTTGCGAACAAGGAGCAGGGAGTCAGGACTCACGGGGGGGGGGGGGGCAGAAGTCCCTACGACTGGCCACCGAATGCGCCAGCGGTGTGCCCATCACCGTAGGCGGCAACCGTGCAGTTACTCATCCGATGTTTCTCCACCTGGTGCAACTACTGCCCACGGCCTGCCCACCTTCTCCCTTGTATATGGAGCGACCCTGGGACACACACACACACACACACACACACACACACACACAAATACACACAAATACACACAAATATCAAGATTCCCCGTAGTTCCCCACATTATCAGTGTTTTTGCCTTCCCACCCACTTCCCATATTTCTTAATCTTTTCTGGGGAATCGACGATCAAGTGTGTCTGTGTGTTTTTTTTTTCCCTCCCGAGGTATACCTGGACCCCGCGCTGATACAGGAACGCACCGGCCAGCCCAGCGCAGCCCTGCTCGGGGGGGGGGGGCGCTCCGAGGCGTGGCAAAACAAAAGACCAAGCGGCGAGCCATGCACGCGCACAGGTCCTGGTCAGGCCCACCCCCTGGCCATCGCTCGGACGTCCATTCCCTGTGCTTTTTTCGGTTTCGTGCGCGGGTTTTTCGCAGGATGATCCAGGATGCTCCTGAATAATACCTGCAGAGGAAAAGTGCACACGTCCGAGCGATACCAAGACCCTGGGCCCAGGATCGGTGCATACACCCTCCTGGCTTGGCCAGGGAGGCACTTTTACCGAGCTTGGGCTCAGGATGGGCCGGATCAGGATCGGTGCATGCGTGCAGATCCCTTCGTCCGAAGAATGGGGGCACCTCGAGGGGAGGGGAACGCAACTTGCTCAACACGAGCAGGAGAACACCGGTGGGGCGTCGCCTTCAACTGGCCCCACCGACGAACTCCCTGCCTGCGGCTGCCCCTGTCACAGGCCCCATCACCGCTCAAGCTTTCGGCCCCATGCCAGAGCGCGGCACCTCCACGCCGGCGTGAAAGACGCCGCCGAGCTTGACCGGGCACCGCCTCAGTGGGGGGGCACCAGGCGCGGGGCGGCAGGGGAGCCCCTGAGAGTAGCAGGCGGTAGGCACCGAAGCGGGAGATCGGACCGAATCGAGATGTGCGTCAGGTCGGGCTGCATCGGCATGCAATCGAAATCGGTCTGGATCGGCTCCGCCAGGATGCACATCAACGCCATGCAAGCATCGGGCCACATCGGATCGTCGGCATACCAGAATCGGATCGGATCGGGTTGGCTGAAGTGGCTATTGCAACGGATCATGTGGATCGAAATAATCCTTGCGCAGGTGGACGGAAGGCGAACGACAGCACAGGGGGAACATAACGCTGCGGACAGGGAAGGCGACTAGGTGGCAATGGGACAGGGAACGCAGACACTGGACAAAGTTCTGGCAGTGAGCTCGCTATATAATCCAAGAGTGTTGAACCGATGCGCTTGTTTGCGTGCGTGCTTCCTATGTGAATTGCGCGCGCGAGCATACGCTTACATGATGGCGTGCTACTGGTCGTTTTAGAATGTGCTGCTGCTGCTGTGCTGCAGTCTTCGTATCCATGGCGCTGCTCGGGCAGCGCACCAGCCTGTTGGCCAGGAAGCTGTTCAGCCTCTGAATGCTGTCCGCCTGTATGCGCGGGAGATCGGGTAGTCAGGTACCCAGGAATAGAAGACGAAGAAGAAGAGCAAGAAGAAGAAACAACCGCACAAGCATGGGCCTTCGGAAGTCTGGGCCGCTTTCTTGGATCGGCGCTAGATCCCCGACAATGTGTTCATTACGCACTTTTGTCTCCGACGGAGACAACCACCTGCAACTCGCACCCCCGTGCGGTAGCTTCGTGGGGCGTCGGCGCGCGCAAAGGTTTTTGACACCGCCTCGATCGTTCAACCTCGAACCGATTGCGACCCCGATCGTTCAAGCTTACATTCCGTCAGGTACAGTGGCGTTAATTACCGTGTCCCTCGGTGTTTCCACGTCGCAGAACTCAACCTTGAGCGCCTTCGCCAGCGTCGCTGGCGCGCCAACGCGGCACGAATCTGCCGTGCCCGTGCAGCATGCTCCGCTGGCTACTCGCAAGCCTGGCTGCTGCTGGGCAAGCAACGCAAGCCTGGCTGCTGCTGGGTAAATAAGAATGGCGAAGCGGGCGGTGGCACCGGCGCAAGGTGCCACCGTGCGCCCGCTCCTGGCTGCACGACTCTGCCGGTCGCCCGATCCCAGCCAGCCTCCTCCTTACAACTGGACCTGGGACAGAAGAGCATCCTTCAAGAACACGAGGCCCTCCGCCGGCACAAGCTGAAGAACACTCGAGGGCAGATCCTCCCCCAGGATGCACAAGAGCATCCAACAAGCACGAAGAACCTCAGGGCACCCTCCCCGAACCGACCTCGGTCTTATACCTCGGTCCGACCGTACTCCTTCCCTCATCCAGCTCTCCCCCCTCTCCCGAGGCTATCCACGGCGAAAGCAATTGCAACCCAACGCCGGCCAAGCCGACAGGCCGCAACGAGCCTAGCTTGCCGTCGCTCGGACGTCCATTCCCCGTGGATGTTTCGTTGTCGTGCGTGCTTTTTCCGCAAGATGCGCCAACATGCTCCTCGATAGTCCTCGCCGAGAAACAATGCACACGTTCGGGCGATGCCGAGCCAGAAGGGCGCAGCAATGCAACGTCGACACGAGAGCCGACCGAACCGAACAGTCCGAACGCAACCGACTGCGACGCAGCCGAGCCGATCGAACCGCGGACACCCTTCTCCGCACCCCCGCTCTCGCGCCCTGCTTCAGCGTGAGACCCACCTTCGAGGCCTGCTGGCTTGATGGGGCCAGCACGCAGCGGCTTCGCGCCCGGTGGCTCTGTTGGGCTGTCCCTCTCCGAAGACCCTCGGGTCGGACGAACGGGGGGGGGGGAGCAGGAGGCGCGAGGAGGAGGAGGAGGAGCAGGAGGAGGAGGAGGAGGAGGAGGAGTGAGGAAGGAGGAGGAGGAGGAGGAGGAGGAGGAGGAGGAGGAGGAGGAGGAGGAGAGAAAACGAGGAGGAGGAGAAGGAGGAGGAGAAGGAGGAGGAGGAGGAGGGAGGAACGAGGAGGAGGAGGAGGACTAAGGAGAGAAAACGAGAAGGAGGAGGAGGCTGAGGAGCGAGGGGAAGCGAGGAGGAGCGAGGACGAGGAGCGCGGACGAGGAGCGAGAACGAAAAGGAGGAGGAGCACGAGGAGGAGAACGAGGAGGAGCACATGGAGAGTTAGCAAATCAGCCAACGTAGCTGATCCTACGGGCGCCTCTCGGCGCCAATGTATTGAGGAAGCCGCCTGGCGGCGAGGCCGCAACCAGCTGCCTGCAGCAAGTTTCGCACCCCACCATCTCCCTACAGTCGGGCAGCTGAAAGAAGGAACACGGAATAAGGAACGAAGCCCCATTTGGAGCACCAGAAGTGCCTGGGTGCACGAAGAGGCCTTGAGGAACAACCACGGAATGACCTACGGAGCAGCGAGCCCCTCCCGAACCCAAAGCGATCTTTATTTCAGCGTCTTGACTTTATCCCCCCTGGCCTCGTGCGACCATACAGAGGCCTCCTCGATAGGGTCCGAATAGATGGGGTCGGAGGCCCGCGCCGCATCGCCAATGCATCACCGATAACTACATCGACGCTGCATCGACGATGCACTGGCGACGCGACGTCAGCGAGGCACCGGCGACGTCGGCGTGGGGAAACACGGCCTCCACATCGAGTCGCATCGTTGATGCATCGGCGATGCGGCGCGATCCTCCGATCCCATCTCCCAGACCCCCGACGTCATGATTTTTTCATGACGTCGACCCCCGGAGGTTTCGACCTATTCCCCGGGACCGGCTTTTCATCCCGAGCCGTTTTTCGACGGTCCCGAGGCCCAGTAAGGGCCCCCAGAGGCCGAAAACTGTGAAACGCCTCCCGTCGTGACTTTTTCATGACTCGAGGGGGTCTGGGCTATACTCGGACCCCATCTGAGAGGCCCAGAGACCATAGCGATCCTCGTCCTCCTCTGGCCATCGCTCGGACGTCCATTCCCTGTGTATTTGTTCGGCTTCGTGCGTGGCTTTTTCGCAGGATGATCCAGGATGCTCCTGAATAATCCCCGCCGAGCAAAAACTCACACGTCCGAGCGATACCAAGTCCTTGCTTCCGGGTCACAGCTCGTTGTCTCGGGCCACCGCTCGGCACAGCCCGGGCAGCAGTGGAACCCAGGAACGCCCTCGGCAAGAGGGGCGCAGCCGTTGGAAGAAGCATCGGGGGGCTCTGGGACCCCGCCCGGCCAAGGCCTCGAACCCCCATGGCTGGCTATCGCTCGGACGTCCACTCCCTGTGTTTGTTTCGGTTTCGTGTGTGGATGTTTCGCAGGATGATCCAGGATGCTCCTTCATAATCCCCGCCGAGGAAAAGTGCACACGTCCGAGCGATACCAAGCTGGTGGCAAGTCATGGGAGCCTCCGACGTCGTCTTGCTGGCTCCTGCGGATCGGCGCAGGCCGACGCCAACCGACTCCGATCGACGCTGATTGTGCCGGTATCGCCGCTCGTCGGCGCTGTATCGGCGCTCTCTCATCGATTACCAGACGCCAGCGCGCTCTAGTGCACTCTGCAGACGGAGTTGCGAGGACACCCAAATCTCCCATGAATTGCTACGGTCGGTCCTAGGACAGAAGAACAACCTTCAAGATCGGACCTCGGACAGAAGAGCATCCGTCAAGAACATGATACCATCCGCCGGCAAAAACAACCCAAACCATAAGATCATTGAAGGGTACGCTACCCCACGATGCACAAGAGCCTACAATAAACCCAAAGAACACCAGGCTATCCTCCTCGAACTGACCTCGGTCTTATACCCTGGTCCGACCGTGCCAAACTTTTTTGCCCGACGCGCCCCTGGTTGCACCACGCGCTGGCACTTGCGGTGGCACCTCAAAGGAGCCTCCCATACCACCTTGCCGGCTCTTGCTGATCGACGCTAGATGGACGCTGATCGACGCTGATCGACGCTACATCGACGATGAATCGACGCTAATCGACGAGAGCCGACGCTAAATCGGCGCATCTCATCAACTCCCAGACGCTTGTCGACGCTGATCGACGCTAAAGACGGAATTGAAAGGGTACTCCAGGCTCCCATGATTTGTTACCGAAGCAGCGGTCTGCGTGCTTAGGGCTGCCCACCCCCGCGCCCCCCGAAGGCGCCGCGCACCCAAAGGTCACTCCGGCGCAGGGCCAGTCTTACGTGCACCCGCAGATGGGACAGCAAAAGACACCGATGCCGCTGCTCCCAGGACCTTTCCTGGGGTGCGTTCTGACAAGAACTTCGAGGGGAATCCATTGAGCAGGGACCGACCGTCCCGGCATCTCTATAGTCCTACCACGAAATGTTCTTCGAACCCAAAAATGTTCCAAGAACACAAACAATGTTCCTAGAACTTCAGCCTTATGTGTTAAATCAAGACAGCCCCACCCAGAAATGTTCTAAGAACATGTCGTGGAAACCACAGAAGGTTCTTAGGACATTGCTTGGTAGGGCTATAGGCGAGCCAGGACGCTTCGCCACTGCTTGAACCCAGCGGTGGCGACGAGGGCCTCCCAGGAGGCCCAAAAGGGGGAAAACGAGGGAAGCGTGGCGGTATGGATACACCTCTTCCTCCTCGGAGCTGGCTGCACCCCGCGCTGGCACGGCGGCTGCCTCACTGCAGCGCCCGGCGCGTGGCCCGCGCCGCGGCCGGCTGCGGGGCCGGTGCGTGCTGGTGCGCGCGCGCTGGTGCGTGCCGGTGCGGGCTGGTGCGCTGCCGGTGCGGTGCGGCAGGAGGCCAACAAGAAGCGGAGACGAGTCAAGGGTAGCGGCATCAGTACACGTCGTTTCTTTCTATTCGTGCTCATTTCCGATTGTGCTCGTTTCTAATTGTTCCTGGCCCCCGAGTGGCCAGGAAGAGGCCCAGGATAGAACAAGTAGAAATGAAGGATCTTGGCCCCCCCAAAAAAGCAAAGAACTCTCGAAGAATGACAAAGGAACAATGTGTGCCCTTTCTTTCCTCGGAGGGCCGACCCGACGTCGGCAAAAGAGTGGGCAGCACGCGCGCGGGCGGTGCTCCCACGCCTGGGACACGTCATAGATGTGCAGGAGGACCGGGATGCCCCAGCGCAGGGACCCGGCGAGCGGCACCTCGCACGGGGAAGGTTGTTCCAAAGAGTGTCAGCCAGTATGGAGCCAAAGCAATACAGTCGGGGCGTTGACCTAAGGAACCCTAAATAAGGAACGAGGCCCCTCGTTCCCATAAGTGAAGTTTTGATTTCTCATGGAGAACGAAAGGGAAATCCAAGGCAAACTGTACAACTATCAAGGAACACCGAGCCCCTCCCCAACGAAAAGGCTTTCTTCTTCAGCGCCCCGACTGTACACGTTCGTGCACCTTCCATGTGCCATAGTGGTGCTGCAAGCTGTGTCATGCAATCTGTGCATGGGACAATATATGCGCTGCAAGCTACGGGCAGAAGTCCGTGCAATGAAGGACATGCGGCGCAAGCTGTGTGGTGCCACCAATCGTGTGTTGCAACCTTCGCAAACTATCTATATGTATGTACATATTGTACAAGCTGTGTCATGAAAGCTTTGTGGTGCAGCGTGTGTAATGCAATGTATGCTGTGAAAAACGATGCGTTCTGGCAGCGAGCGAGGGGGGGAAATGAGAAGGAGAAGGCCTTCTCAGAAGGCGGTGGGACTTCTCAGAAGCCCTCGCGCCTTCTCAGAAGTTCTCTGCGTCTTCGGGGAAGGCTTAGGAAACCTCTCAGAAGGCCCGGGGACTTCCGAGCCTTCTGAGAAGGCCTCCTCCTTCTCATCTCGCCGCCAAGCGTTGGCAACGACGTAACAAAGTCTGCGTGTGGCGCAGCACGCGCGTTGCCAGCTACCGGACACAGGCTATGGGATGCGGCCCAATCTTGCGCAGCCTGCACGGTGCGAGCCGGGTGGTGCCCCCGGCGGGCGCACGGGGCACCCAGCGGGCGCCCAGTGGTGGCCGCGGGCGGTCACGAGCCGGCATCCCGCCGCGTCCACAGACATCCCGACGTCGTGACCTTTTTCATGACCTCGACCCCCGGGAAGCTTCGACCTGTCCCCCGGGACCAGCTTCTCATCCCGCGTCGGCCTCTGTTCACGGTCCCGAGGCCCGGCACGGGCCCCCAAAGGCCGAAGAAGTGGTGAAGACTCTCCCGTCGTGCTTTTGCTTCCATTCCTCGAGGGGGGCCTGGGAATCTGGGAGGCCGGAACGAGCCTCCTCCTGCATGTCAAATCAGGTCGAACCTCCTCGCCGCACTCCGAGGCCGAACATTGCGAAGATTCTCCCGTCGTGCTTGTTTCATTGCTCGAGGGAGTCATGCGTCCACCCCAAGGGATCCCTGGGCGCCCACACAGCGCCCAACGGGGGGGCCACCCACCGGGCACCAGGAGGCGAGGCGGGGACTTGTCCACATCCACCGCCTGGGAACCGACGTCCTTGGTGTATTACCGATCTCAACCACTTTTACCTGGCGACGCGTTTCGGACTCTAGGTCCTCTTCTGGGCCAAAGGGCTGCGGTGTCCCACGCGCGTGCCGTGCAGTGCGCGAGCAAGGCAGCAAGAGGTCAAGAGTGCGGGGGTGAAAAACCCGTTTTTTTTCACCCCCGTGCCCCAGCGGGCTGCAGGATGTGGATCTATTTCGGCCCCCGGGGGCCCGAAGATGTCCACATCCACCGCCTGCCGGGGCTGCGAAAGCTGACCCTCCGAGCGGTGGTTCTGTAGAAAACTCCCGCCTCGGACAGGAGGCAAAGCCTCGCCGCACCCGGCCCCAGCGCTATAGGGGCGTGCGCCCACGAGGCGCGCGCTCGCTGGTATGGTCACCACGCGCGGGCTCTGGGCGAGACTCCGCCGAGCCCTTTCGAGGAGCCGGCAAGGCGAGCAAAGAAGACCAGGGGAGGCACCGCTCCCCCAGAACCCCCCCTCGAGCAATGAAAAAATCACGACGGGATGGTTTTCACAACTTTCGGCCTCTGTGGGGCCCTTGCCGGGCCTCAGGACCGTCAAAGAACGACTCGGGATGAAAAAGCGGTCCCAGGGAAGAGGTCGAAACCCATGGGGGTCGACGTCATGGCCACGAGGTGCCCAAGACAGAACAGCAACTGGGCATCGACTGAAACCTCGACAGACCAAACCAATGCATGGGGCGCCGGCAAGCAAAGGGAACCGACTCACTCATAGCCCAAAAGCGGGGCCAAGCGCATGCCAGAACGGGACGCGTCCAGCCCCGCTGCCCGAGTACGCACAGTGGACACATGCGGAGAGAAGCCCTGTGATAAGAAATGCGGGGGCGCGTCTCGTCGATCTTGGGCTCCGTCAGGTTACACACTAATGCAGTGCCCCTGGGCCCGGGGATAGGGGGGGCAGAATTTCAGCGGGGCACGTGCTGGAAGGCTGGTTTTCAATTTGATGTGCCCGCCGTGATTTAACTTGACCAGGGATCGAGCAGCATGTGGGGTTACAACACATCCCATCTTCATAGGCCCCACCAGCCCTCGATGGTCAGGTGGTTTAGTGGGTCACCACTTCCAACTAACATCTTCCCCTTCGAGTCTGGGTTTACCTCTCCCCTCCCCCCCCTCCCATGGGCCTGGCCGGGGGGGGGGGGGACACGAACAGTTAGAGCGTCCACGATGGCCCTGAAGGCCCCGAGATGACTACAAACGCACGAAGCCGGCCTCCGTACGCAAAGAGTAGCCATGTAGCCATCTGTCGACCTATCCTCCAATATGCCTCCTGAAGACCCCAAGACTGCAACAAGACGGCCCTGGGTGATCACTAAGTTTCCTGAAGATACCCTCGGCAAACCAACACTTTTCAAGCTTACTGCTTTTGTTCACGGGCGTTCGCTTTCTTGCCGTTTCGTAGCCAGTGTGGTACTGAGGCCTCGAATTGTTTCCAAGGTCGCCAAATGGCAAAACATAGCCTCAACTTTAACTTAATGCTTTAACCTCAACGGGGACGACAGCTGGCGTATGAATCAATCCTCCATGGGATTGCATGAGAACGCAACACATCAACAATGATCTATATGAACCGGATTAATGGCCGCTATGACGCTGACATCCGTAAGCATGACCACAATTGCACCCACAAGCATGGTCAATCGGATTATCGGATTTCGTTTCTTGGCTCCCGTCGCCGCAGCAACCGGCATCACTAGCCATCGCCGGCGCCACCGCTATCGCCAGCTGCCCCTACACTGCCTATAGCACCTGGCGGCGTCTCAACCAAATCACTGCTACCACAAATGCCACTGGACGCCGTGCTTAAGCGAAACCAGCGGTCCACACATTATCACTAAGCCGCCGCAGACCTAATCATCTGACATGGCATAGCCTTCTCAAAATCGATCTTGCCACCACCGTGACGATCACCACCGCCGCCGCCGCAATCGCTACCGCCATTTTTTCTGCGCCGCACCCCCACCGCCAACACCGTCAACATGATTATAACACCATCACATCACACCCGTAACCGCGACTACCATCGAGACCCGCGCAAATACAATCACTCTCCTTTGGAAACAAGAACATAAACATAAACTTTCGACAGTCCGCGCGGATTTCTTGGATCTGCGCTGGGCCCCCCTCCCTGGCGCGCGGAGCGCACTGGGGGCGCCGCCAGAGGCGCCGCCAGGGCGCTCCAACACAGATCCAAGCAATCCGCGCTCAGCGCGAAAAGTGTATGGCCATGGCGTTCTTGCTTCTCCGGTCCTCGTGTCGCTGAGACAGGTGGCGCTTCGCGGTCAAAGCTGCGGCGGGCTGCGCGGTGGCGAACTGCGCATCTACGCTTGCGGATGCCACGACAATGGACACCCTAACAGTCCTATCATGGAATTAAAAATGTGTTTAAAATGTTACACAGGTGTTGTACATTGTGTAAACAGTCTTAACACATGTTCTAGACATCCGGAATTGATTTGGCAACATGCTTCCTCTCCATTGATCGCCCTCACACATCTGCGCCTGGCCCAAAGTAAAGCAACGTGGCCGCCGCGGCAGGCGGCGCGGGGAGAGGCCCGCTCGGACGGCAGGCGCGCCTCCCCGGGCGGCACTCCGGCGGCCTCCGAGGCTCCCGTCGGACGCCGTGCAGGGTGGGCTGTACGACCAGAGAGGCCTCCGATCGGCCACGCGCAGAGGGGGGTGTAGGGGGAGGAGGAGGAGGAGGCGGGAGGAGGAGGCGGGAGCAGGAGGAGGAGGATGAGGAGGACGATGAGGAAGAGGAGGAGGAGGAGGAGGAGGAGGAGGAGGAGGAGGAGGAGGAGGAGTAGGAGGCGGAGGAGGAGGAGGAGGAGGAGGAGGCGGAGGAGGAGGAGGAGGTGAAGGAGGAAGAGGAGGAGGGGAGGGAGGAAGCCTTCTGAGATGCAGGCCTGCTTCTTAGAAAGCGCGGGCCTTCTCTATACATGTAAGGCCGGCGCCTTCTAAGAAGCAGCCCCCTTCTAAGAAGCCTTCACCGCTCCCCCTGCCCCCGTCTGCGCGCCGCCAATCCTAGATGGGGTCGGAGCAGGTGGGGTCGGAGGATCGCGCCGCATCGGCGATGCACCGGCGATGCACCGGCGACGTCGACGATGCACCGGCGACGTCGGCGTGGAATAAATTGGGCTCCGCATCGAGCCGCATCGCGGGTGTGCATGGGAAATCGGCGATGCGGCGCTATCCTCCAACCTCATCTACTCCGATCTTATCCAGCAAACCTACAGAACACCACCATCCCAGACCCCCGACGTCATGATTTGTTCATGACGTCGACCCCCAAAAGTTTCGACCTATTCCCGGCACCGGTTTTTCATCCTGAATCGTTTATTGACGGTCCCGAGGCCCGGAAAGGGCCCCCAGAGGCCGAAAACTGACAAACCTCCCGTCGTGATTTTTCCACTCGAGGGGGTCTGGGATCGCACTTCCATCACCACGGCCACCAGCCACCGCCACGACGGCCACCACGGCCGGAAGAGGCGCACCGCAGCGAAGCACAGAGGGGGGCAGCGAGCGCCATGGAGGCCGACATGGGCGCCGCCGCGCGCCCAGCCGGGCTGGAGCAGCGGCTGCCTCGGCAGTGCGCTCGCTCTCTCCCTCTCTCTCGCTCTCTCTCTCTCTCTCTCTCTTTCTCTCTCCTCTGGGCAGCCCCAGAGCCCATAGAGGGGGCAGGAGGAGGTTGGAGCCCGTTTCTAGGTTCCCAGACCCCCTCGAATGAAAACATCGCGACGGGAGATGTTTCACAATTTCCGGCCTCCGGGGGCCCTTACTGGGCCTCGGGACCGTCAAAGAACAATCAAGAAGAAAAGCCGGTCCCGGGGAGCAGGTCGAGACCTCATGAAAAAATCATGACGTCGAGAGTCTGGGTCATTCGCGATAACGCCCGTGACCGGCCCCGCCCACTTCCCTCCCCGCCCCCCCGCGGTCACGTCACAATTCGCGCCAGCGCCGCGTGGGAATTTGCAATTCCTAAGCATTCGGAGTCGGCGCCGTCGCGAAACGTGACGTGGCCAGCCTAATCCCCCCCTCCCCCAACCCCTGGACACGCTCGTTATCGCCAGGAGACAAAAAATATCTCTTTGCGGCGAAACAGAAGGTCAGAAGATTAAGAAGCATACCCTCTCATTGAAAAGTGATGTTCAGCCCAAGTCGGGGCAATTAAGCCAGATCAGGCCACATTCAGCACAAGATGGAGCGGGATTCTGCAGGTCTGAGCGGGAACCGGCCAGAGAAGGACGGCCCTCGACAACAGATGTACAGGCCCCGGTGTTGAATTGACCCTCCCAGGAACTGCAACCCCCGCGACAGGGGGAGAGGGGGTATCCTTGTGCTGAGAAGGCATGGGGCCCAGCCGAGACAGGGGCGGCAGGGCCGGCTCATTTGGAGGCAGTTTTGCCCGCGCCTCCGCTAGAGGCGGAAACCAACCTCAGATAAGGCCGCCCAAAGGTTTGTTTTTCGTAACAGGCCAGATCCCTTCCCAGGGACCAGCACCTTATCCCGAGTCCCTTTCCGACGGTCCCAGGGGTCGGTAAGGGCCGCCGAAGGCCAAAACATTCCGTCGTGGCGTCTTCGCAGCGCGAGAAGGTCTGGGCCGGTGCGGAGGAGGGGGCCTTCGGCTTGGCGCTCGCTGGGGCCGCGGCCGCTGGTGACCGAGCTTGGCTGGCTGGCCGCCGACCCTGCGGAGCTCGACGCCAAGGAAATGCCGCGGCTGGCGGCCAGGCCGCGCTGGTCGGGCGTCCTCGCGGGCGCCCTCGTGGCCTCCGTCTGCTGCTACTTTCGGAGGGCGCAAGCCATGGTGCAGCCCGATGTTTTTGGCCCTGGGGGAGGTCTCCAAAGATTCCTGTTGGTATCCCGCACTTGCGGATAAGAGTTGACCACCTTGACCTTTTTTTGTGGTGGAGGAAAGCTCTCTCTGACCCTCGGCCCTGGTCAACCCCTGGGTAACGTCACGACTCGTGCGAACCGAGCTGGCTTTGGTTATTTTTATGGGCCTGCCCAGACGGCGCGCGGGCGCGAAACGTGACGTTCCCGGCCCCCCCCCCGCTCCCGCCCACCCCCCGGTAACGCCCGCGATCGCCCAGGAAAATAAAGGTCTCGGTTTTTCGAGACACGGGCCCCAGACCTCTCGACCACTTCCCAGGGACCCGTTTTTTCATCCTGGCCCGCTTGGAGCCTGTTCTTTTTAAGACTCTGGCAAAGTTACTTGCATGGAAGGTGTGGGGGGGGCTGAACCTGAAGCAGGCCACAAACGACTTGAGGCGCGGGAATCACGCAAGTCGAAAGGCACTGGCACGCTCGTACTCAATTGAAGAGGGGCGAGGGGAGGGGGGGGCGAACGCCATGCAATCAAACTTGCCTGGGCCTAAAGAAAAACAAGCTCTGGTTGACGGCCCCGCGGCCCGGCGAGGGCACGGAGAGGCCGAAAGCCATCAAAAAAAACCCGTCTCGATGCTCTGAAGGCGCGGGATGTCTGGGACGAAGGATTGCACGAAGGATTGCAAAAAAACCCTGGATTGCAAAAAAAACCCTTGGTCGAAGGATTGCAAAAAAACCCTGGGTTTTTTTGCAATCCTTGGTTTTTTTGCAATCCTTCGTTTTTTGCAATCCTTCGTGCTGGGCCAGCTCGGCCCCCCGGCAGGCTCCAACCGCGGCCCACCCCCGCCGTTCCGGGAGCAAGTGACATTTTTCAGCATCTCTGCAGTCGCAGCGAATGGCATGCCCCAGGAGACGCTTAACCGCTGGATCCGGTCTCGTTCGCACACGTTGTGATGTACTCTCGGTATGTGATCTTACTGCAAGGGTGCAAGGCCCCCCCGCCGCGCGACGAGACGGGGCCCCCCCAGCGGCCCCGGGCCGCCGCAAAGCGGGGCGAGCTCCTCCCGGCGGCCGCGGGGCTCCGGCAGGCGTCGGGTGCCGGGGCGCCGCAGACGAGCAGCTCCTCCGCTCTTCGGGGGGGGGCCCTGCCCACCCAGAGGGCCCCCATCAAGCCACGAGACGATCACGGCGGGCGGTTTTTGGGCCCGTGTCGCAAGGATGAGCGATCAGGATGCAGGGGCCTCGGATGCCCAGTTCTACGCTTTGCGAGCGGGGAGCGGCCAACGAAAGCGGCCAATGATGGACCGAGGACGCAAGGGATGCAAGGGTACCCTGAGGAAGGTTGCCCATCCTTCCTGTGCGGGTTGACCGTACTTTCACCCTCTGGGGGCCCTCTCCAGGCCTCGGGGCAATCAAAAAGCGATCCAGGACGAGAAACGGGCCCCAGGGACGAGTTCGAGACCTCTGGGAGTCGACATTCTGAAAAAATGATGTGTTGTCGGGGGTCTGGGGACGACGACGATGACGACGACGACGACGATGACGACGACTGGGGACACGCAAAGGTACCGATACCGATGCTCCCCAGACATGTCTCGGGGTGCGCTCTCACCAGGATCTCGAAGCGAATCTAGCGGCGGCGACGAGGGCCTCCCAGGAGGCCCACACAGGGAAAAGCGAGGATCGGGCGGGTGGCAATGGAGAAGGGCCCTAAAGGGGCCCTTCAGGGGCCCTTTTGGGCACCACCTGGCTCCAAAATGGGCCACAAAGAGCCCTCTGAGGGCACTTTTCTTCAACCCCCCTTTGGGTCACCCCCCATTGCCACTCGCCCGACTCGTACCCTCGACGCCATGATTTTTGGATGACGTCGACCCCCAGAGGCTTCGACCTCTTCCCCGGGACCGGTTTTTCATCCTGAGTCGTTTTTTGGCGGTGCCGAGGCCCGGAAAGGGCCCCCAGAGGCCGAAAACTGACAAACCTCCCGTCGTGATTTTTCCACTCGAGGGGGTCTGGGATCGCACTTCCATCACCACGGCCACCAGCCACCGCCACGACGGCCACCATGGCCGGAAGAGGCGCACCGCAGCGCAGGGTACCTTAGGGTGCCGAGAGTACCTTGTTTCGTTACTCGAGGGGGCCTAGGGAGAGCAAGGTTTCTCTTCCCCTCCTGAATTGCAGTTTCGTGGGGCGGGATGGCCCAGACTTCCGCGCTTCGCGCTCCGCGAAGCGCGCAGCGCCATCCTCTTCGCGCTTTTGCGCGCCCCCCTCCTCCTCCTCCTCCTCCTCCTCCTCCTCCTCCTCCTCCTCCTCCTCCTCCTCCTCCTCCTCCTCGTCCTCCTCCTCCTCCTCTCCGGAAACAGGATGTGGGACTCGCGCCTCGCTCTGACATCGCCCAGGACCCGCGAGGCGCGCAGCGCGACTGACCTCTTCGCACACTCGTGGTGGCCCCGGGCCTGGGGGCGGATCTTCCTCATGCCTCCTCCCTGCGCTTCTTCCGGCTCGGCCCCGAGAGCCCCTCTCAGACCCCAGAGAAGGATTTTGGGGCAAAGCACTGCCCCTGTGGGGAGGGGCTTTCCGCAGATCTCTGCATGGGGCCCACGGACTGCACAGATTAGTTCACCGGATGTCCGGGTAGAAGGTCAGAGTGTTTGCATAGAGATCGTGATATATCCATGTGATTTTTAGCACGTATGCAAGTAGACATGCATATCTACATATAGAGCGAGGAAGATGTGGGCCTTTCTGAGGCCCACGAGAGGCTTCTTGTCGCAACGGGTGGATCGCCTCGGAGATTCGGGGTGGTGCTAAAAAAGGAAGAAGCCAAGACCTGCGGCGTCAACACACAACAAAACTAAGCGGGCCGGTTTGGCCAAGTTCTCGACTCCTGAAGGCCCGCCTCCGGTCCTGGGGCCATCAGCAACATCAGGAACACATCCCCTGGTGTGGAAGTGGCTCGGGAGCCCATGTCACACACGCAAAGCAAGCCCTCAGACGTTTGCGCCATCTCTCTCCGTCCATGGACAGCTTCGTGCGAATAAAGCTCTTGCTGGGGTGTCGGCGTTTGCGAAGTCACAGCAGGCCACGGGTTGAATCGAACCGATGTCTCCTGTGAGAAGCCCACGGGAGCATGGCCGCGATAGATGACCTTGCGCTGGAGGAAAGGGCTCCTACGCAAGGCAACCGCGCTGCCCAGGCTCACGCGAAGGATGCTGTGCAGCTCCTCGCTGAAATCCATCCCAGCGTGGCCGAGAGAGCCGATCGTGATGTTCGCCATGTGCTCCCAGGCTGGCATGAGCGGGCGGAAGGACCCTGGACACCCGGTGCAAGCACTGCCTGGCCATTGCTAAGCTTGGTGACGCTCGGCAAACCCTCAGTTGCCCTGGAGCCCCCACTGTTGTTTCCTCCATCCTTGGACGGCCCCGAGGACATCTGTGGGCGGGAGTCGCCTCCCACAAAATCCATCCGAGGGCTCCCCGTAGCGGGTGGAGGACACCCAGCTTCAGTTGTTGTGTTCGTTGTGGTAGCTGGGCCCAAAGTTGCGGGAGGAGCTTTGCCAAGCCATGTGGCACCCCATCCAAGACAGGCAAAGAGGCTCTTCGTAAGTATCGCAGCGGTCTGGGCCCCCCAAAATAAGGTCTGACAGGTCATTCACTCTACATGGGAAGCACAAGGACATAATAGTATTATATGTCCTCCTTGGAGGCGCGCGTCCGACCCGAACAGACTTAGGCGTAGCTAAAGTTTCCTTGGAAACGCGGAAGACCTCCAGACGACCCAGACAGGATGCCTAGGCGGCCCCATGGCCCCAAGATTTTTCCACGACGGCCTCAGACGGGCACGAAGATGACCTCAAGAAGACCCCGTGGCCCCTGCAGGATCCAGACGCAGCGTCGACATGGCCTGGGGGCGAATCCAAGATGGCCCAAGATGTGAGCGTTGCCCTGGAGACCAGGTGCGGTGGCCCCCGAGCAACCCCGAGGTGGCCAGAGCATTCCGAGAGTGCAACACCATGATCTTAAGATGACCTGGGGATGATTTCAAGAAGACTTCAAGATGGCCCGAACACGTCATACATTGGCGGGATTGGGTCCCACCACGGGATTTATCCGGACCCCGTTTCTTATGGGTGGGATTTACGGTTGACCGGACTAAAACTACATTATTAGACATCAGAAGGGGGAACTACTCGCCAAGGATCCCGCCGAGACAACGCAAGAGGGCTATCTTGATAGGCTTCTGGGTGGGGAGGGGGGTTCAACGCATCCTGCCCCTCAACCCCATCGGGGGCCGTTGCCAAGAGGGCTGCGAAGCAGGTGAGCACACAATGCCAGCGGGCCCGATTCAGACAATTCACGGGACTTTCGGAGCGGCGATGTATAGTATACATATCCTGTAGTCTATCGGTTCCCGAGCGGTGTGGCCAGAACGTGCCTGCCACGACGTATATACTAGAAGATTTCTCTGTGCGCGCGTCGCGCCGACCACAGACCATGCCAAGAGGCGGAAGGTCGATCCCAAGCCTGAGTGCCAAGCCGTTGCCACAACTGCTGTTTCGTCGGCCTTGTCCCAGCTCCCGTCTGTTCCCGTTTATGAGCAGCGTGTGTATAGCAGCATTGCGGAACCGCAGTCGGGCTCGTGAAGCCCAGGCCGAGGAAGCGTGATTGCCCTGGGTGACGCCCCATCGCGGCCCCGGCGGGCTCCTCATCCTGGCCAGGGTGACAAATGTCCCTCTGAGGGGCGCCACCCAACCGTTTCAGACTTCCGAGTCTCTTCCCATCGGGGCTGTCCTAACCTAACCTCCACGTCTCTGCGTCTCCGCCTCTTCTTCCTCGTTTCATCCTTGTCCTCCCCATCCTCATTTCGCCCTCATATGCCCTCATCATCGTCAGCTGCTCCTCCTCCATCCTCCTCCTCCTCCCCCTTGCTACTCCCTCATACTCATTACCCT
>CAUYUJ010014640.1:237285-287285 GCA_963575745.1 Prorocentrum cordatum | reverse complement strand
CCCCTCCACTGGCCATCGCTCGGACGTCCATTCCCTGTGCTTTCTCGGCTTCGTGCGTGGCTTTTTCGCAGGATGATCCAGGATGTTCCTTCAGAATCCCCGCCGAGAAGAAGTGCACACGTCCGAGCGATGCCAAGTCCAGGACTTCTGCCCCTTCCTGCTCTCCCAGGGGGGCGGGCGGAGGCAGGGAGGCGGGCGGGCGAGGCGGTGGGACATCGGGCCGATCGCCGGGGCCCTGCCCGTCAGACAGCAACTCGTCGAAGCGCTTGGTCGTGCTCGCGGCGCCCACTGGCGCGCCGAGTCGCCCCGCAGGGCGGAGAGAGCGGATTGACCGCACAGGGCGCGATTGGGCGCTGTTGCTCGCTGTCGGGCGCCCTTTGAGCGCTGCTCGGCGCTGCTGGGCGCTCTCCGGCGCCAGTGAACGCCACTAGGCGCCGCTCTGCACTCAATCCAAGACGAGCGGGAACGCTCGGGATTCACAGTCAAAGTCCATAGAGCAAGGACACATGGCGAGGGTGCCGGGCACTCGGGAGCCCCACTTACCACTCGGAGCTCCTGGGACGTCAGCATTGGCTCGGGATGGGCACATCAAGCAGGGACGCAAGGGTAGCCTTCACGAAGCAGCATTATGCGGCAACCCAATGGGAGCCTACCATACCAGCATGCTGCTCTTGCGAATCGACGCCAATCGACGACAGTCGACGCAACATCGACGCCAGATCGGCGCTCTCGCATCGACTGACTATCCGACGACAATCGACGCTGGAGCACTATAAAGACGGAGTTGCGAGGGGATACTAGGGGGAAAACAAACCTACCTCGCTTTTGACCACCCTCGCTTCCAAGAGATACCAAACGATGCCAAACTACGGCCTGTACTGGTCAGGCCGCCTGACGAGGAGGCGCGTGGTATGACTTGATTTTGCCTGGAAGCGAAAGCGGGGTAGGTAATTCACGCTCGGAGATACAAGACTCCAGTGGCATGCTGCCGGCGCAGCGCATCATTCCTGAAGGGCTCGGCCGCACTGTCCAACGCCCATCCGCCCGCCAGCGGGGAGGCCACACAAACTTGATGTAGCTCCCGTCGTACTCCAGAGATAATCTCGAGCACCCCGAAAAACAAGTACCAGAACAATGCCTGCCCGTTACGCTGGCGGAGTGCCGAACGAGCACCGCCTCCCAGGATCGCCGACGCTTAGACACCCTTCCAGTTTCGATACTTTCCTGGTGCTCGGAATTCTTTCTGGTGGTCGAGGATTACCCAGACCCCCGGCGTCATGATTTTTCCCACCCCCAGAAGGTTCGACCTATTCCTTCCCGGGCTCCGGTTTTTCCTCCTGAGTCGTTTTCTGACGGTCCCGAGGCCCGGGAAGGGCCCCCAGAGCCCAAGGCAATGAAAAAACTCCCGTCATGATTTTTTCATGACTCGACGGGATCTGGGTAGGTTTCGGTCGGGCATGTCCTTCAACAGGCGGATCTTGGAAGAACCATTAAAACAAACTGAAACCATACTTCCAAATAGGCAAACATAATCGAAACATCGTCCCCATATTCTGGTGTGGCTATGCGTGAGTTGTTTGTTGCTCGATGGGGTCTGGTCACATTCATCGCCCCCCGTCTGGGGAAATCAAGAGGCACCTATACCGCTACTCCCCGGACCTCTCCTGGGGTGCGTGCTGACCAGGATTTCGAGGCGAATCTGGCGGTGGCGACGACAGAGGCCCAGGAGGCACAGAGAGGGGAAAAACCAGGGGAGGGCAGAGGTGTGGGGAATCACCTCTTCCTCCTCCGAGCTTCTCCCCTCCCCTCTAAAACAGGGCTAGGATCGGGATAAATCGCTCCAGAGCGTTCAGGAGCGCTCTCAGAGCGTTCCGGAACGCTGTGGAGCGGCCGCGGCGCCCAATACATCCTCCAAACCCGCCGATTCTCAGAGATCTCGAGTTACCCCGATCCGATTTTGTCCCGATCTTCGCGTCGTTCTACCCTCCCCCAGGGGTCTGAGAGGAGCAAGGCGAAAAAAGCAGGCTGGAACCGCACAAAAAAAAACCCAAACTCGGAGCCCGCTCGCCTGCCCCCCGCGGCCCGCCAGCGCGGCCCGCAGCACCGCCAGCTCCTCCGCCGCGCCGCGGGGGGGGCGCGCGGCGCCCGCGGCCAGGCCCGGCTCTCGACGCTCCGGGGGAGCGCGCCCCGGCAGGCGCCATCTGCCCCGACCCCCTCGAGTCATGGCAGAAGCACGATGGCCGCGAACCGAACCGAGAACCGAGAGCCGGGTCTGGAACCGAACCGGCCGAACCGAACCGGCCGGCCAAACCGAACCGGCCGAACCGAACCGGCCCGCTGTGCGAACCGAACCGGCCGAACCGAACCTGCGGAAACCGAACCGGCCGAACCGAACCGGCCCACCAGGCGGAACCGAACCGGCCGAACTGGACCGGACCGTCGTGCTTTTGAAAAGCACGACGGGAGGTGTTTCGCTAATGTTCGGCCTCCGGGGGCCCGTCCCGGGCCTCGGGGCCGGCACAAACCGGCGTCCAAAAACGGCGGTCAGGATGAACAAAACCGGTCCCGGGGAATATAGGTCGAAGCCTCTCTGGGGCTGGTCATGAAGAAATCATGACGCCGGGGGTCTGGGTGCCTAGACATCCGGCGCCTCGGAAAAAATCGAGACGGGTTTTTTGTTTTGATCGTTTTCGCCCTCTTGGGGCCCTCACGCGGGCCTCGAGACCGTCAACAAAGCGACTCGGGAGGAAAAGCAAAAACAGCAAAAAACGGTCCCGGGAAGGGGTCGATAGGTCGGGGGCCCGTGTTCCGAAACGATCGAGGCGCTGGATGTCTGGGTAATGGCCCCTAGAATCGCCCAGCCATGAGCAGCCAACATCGAACCGGGAACTCGGTCTGGATCGGACCAGGGCCGAGTCGGCACCGAATCGAAGTCGAATAGGACTGGCAGCGCCAGGCCGCATCGGCACTGAATCGAAATCGAGTAGGACTGGCAGCGGCAGGATGCACAAGCATCGGGCCGCATCGGATCGTCCGAAGTTCGGAACCGAATCGAATCGGGCCTGCCAGAGCCGATATCGAATCGGATCGATCAGATCGAAACGGACCCTGCCCAAGAGGGCCAAAGTTGGCTCCCCAGGATGGCGCCAAGAACCCCCCAAATGGGGAAACCAAGGGTACCGATACCACTACTCCCTGGAACTCTGCCGGGGCGCCTTCTGACCAGGAGTCCCAAGCGAATCCAGCGGGGGCGACGAGGGCCTCCTAAGAGGGCCCACCAGGCGGAAACGAGGGAAGAGTAGCGGTATCGGCACGCGAGCGGCTTCTTACTCGGCGTTTCGACACTGGGCGGAAAGGGGGGGGGAGGGGGGGGTCCAGCTATGGACTTCTGCATAGTACGACTGTGTGCAACACTGCGCCCTATGGAGGAGACTCCATCCGCCTGAATCAGGCGCCAGAAACAGCCAAGATCTACTCCACGGGGGCAGAGGGGGAGGGGGTAGGAGGGCCCGCGCCGATCAGCAAAACAACGCATCAGAAAACAATACCCCTTTCCTCCCCTGAAGAAGCCCCAGGATGGCCCCAGCATCGTCGCAAGATTGCCCCAAGATGGCCCCGAGAGGCTTCTGGAGAGGACCAGGGCGGCTGGCCTGGCTCGGCGCTCTCATCTTTTGTCCCCCGGGATGCCTCGGTCCCTGGGGATTTCCTCGCCACCACCACCACCACTGAAGCCAAGCATCTGGAAGGGCTCATGAACAGAAGAGCGCGCGAATGGCAGCCTTCTAGATGGGGTCCGAGTAGATGGGGTCGCAGGATCCTGCCGCATCGCCGATGCATCGGCGATGTGGCTCGATGTGGAGCACGCCGACGTCGCCGATACATCGACGATGCATTGGCGATGCATCGCCGACGCATGCACGATGCATCAGTGATGCGGCGCGATCCTTCGACCACATCTACTCGGATCCCATCTGGGAGGCCTAGAACAACCCTTCGCGAACTACGAAGAGAGAGAGAAAGAGAGAGAGAGAGAGAGTAAGAGAGAGAGAGAGAGACGGAAAACGGAACGCCTCGCGACAGCGAAGCGGCAGAGGGAGTGCCCGGCTGCGAGACAGGAGACGGGTTGCGAGACAGGAGAAGAAAGAGGAGGAGGGGGAGGAAACGAACCAGGAAAGGGGGGTACTGGCGCCGGGGAAGAATACCGACGGAAACTGTTTGGCGCAGTTCGGCCTCCAAAGGCCCTCGCCGGGCCACAGACAAGCTCGTGGTGAAAAGCTGGTCCCCGGGAAATGGGCCCACTATGGGCATCTACATCGTCTGTATAGCTAACTAACCTTGTTCAATCAGCAACGGTGTTGCTCGCATTGGCGGGCGCGTTTTGAACGAAGACACGTAATCAAACGACAATGATTCAACACCACACGCAAAACACACGTTCCCGTCTGATCAGGGGATCCAGCATGGAATACGTTAAGTCCTCAAACAATACAACATCATGATGCCAATGACAGCTGTCCGGATGATACAGAGCAGCTAGATGGTACTATGCACGATGTGGGTTTGGCTCTAGGAGGAGCGGGCTTGCAGGTGGTCGCGGGCGCGAGATCACCCCGAATCCTAAGCGCGGTGTTGCTAGGGCGCCACGCAGATCCCTGATGGCCCACACTTCCGAGGGGCGTCAAGACGGTGTTCATGCTGCCCGCGCTGCAGGAAATAATCCAAATAACATGCGCTAGCAGAGGCGTCTGGCGAACGCGCGCCCGACACGCCTCCGATTTAGGGTTCGTTGAGTGACCTGAAATGGCGTTGAGCAATCTCAGGTTGCGGTGCTCCCTGTCATGGCGGAACAAGAAAAATATGGCCGAATTGCGCCCGCCGCATCTTGCTATCATTACTACGCACGCGCATCGCGCGCTCTGAGGCTCTAGTCGCTCACAAGCAATCGGGTCATCGGGTGTTGGTCGTCGCGGGGTCCACTTGGGAATGTCTTGCAGCCTCGCGGGGCCACCTTGGGCCCCTCTTGGGTTTTCTTGGGCCGTCGTCGAGCCTTATTGTGACATCTCTATGCGCTCTTGGGCCGTCTTGGTCTCTCGGACCGCCAGCTTGCGACCAGGGGTCAGGGGGGGGGAGAAGGCGGAGGAAGAGGAGGGGGAGGAGGAGGAGGAGGAGGAGGAGGAGGAGGAGGAGGAGGAGGAGGAGGAGGAGGAGGAGGAGGAGGAGGGAGGAGGAGCAGCAGGATGTGGAGAAGGAGGAGGAGGAGAAGCAGGAGGAGGAGGAGTCCGGCGCCCAGGGTCGGTCTCCCGAAGGCCGCCCGTGCATTGCGCGCGCCCAGCCAACGAACTACCGCCCGGAGAGCAGCAACAACTGCGCAGGAAGGGCACAGGGGGTGACCGCGTCGCCTGTGAAGACTCGCGGCCCAGCGGTTCCGACATGGTGCGTTGGGAGCCAAAGGCATCCCAGTCGGAACAGCTGGCACGGCATACCGAGGAGCACAAGCTCCCCAGCCCTGGGTGGGCACAAGGCCCCTTGGGACTTACGTGGCACAAGCCACCGCCTCCCGAGGAAATGCCGATCCCTGAGGGTCAGATCACAACGAAATGACCGCACAGGCGCCGCTACCCGCCCTCACCCGCAGGGCCAGGCTGAGACTGGGGCCGTGCTACACCCAACGACGGGAGACCCGTCGATACAGTTTTCGCAACGTCCACCCCAAGCCCCAGAGCCCGCAGTTCCAGAAAAATCGGCCGGTTGCTCCCCGCCCAACCTGCAAATTAAGTGCCGTGTACAGCGTGCCCCGAAGGTGCTCGGCACTGACACTATGAAAACAGGTACCAGGCCTCACCTCGGGGCGCAGGAGGAGGAGGAGGAGGAGGAGGAGGAGGAGGAGGAGGAGGAGGAGGAGGAGGAGGAGGAGGAGGGGGAGGAGAAGGAGGGAGGAGGAGGAGGAGGAAGCGGAAGAGGGAAGGAAGGGAGGAGGATGAGGATGAGGATGAGGAGTAGGAGGAGGAGAAGGAGGAAGAACGCAACAGGCTGACGCATTAGGTCCGCGCAGCGTCAAAACAAGAAGGAGGAAGAGGAGGAAGAGGAGGAGGAGTCCCACCCGTCGGAAGCGGCGTCCTGGCCGAACGCCCGCCGGAGCAGGCCATGCAAGTGAGAAGCCCTGCGAGGAAAAGGGGGAGGAGGAGGAAGAAGCGGGAGAAGGAGGAGGAGGAGGAGCAGGAAGAGGAGGAGCAGGAGGAGGAGGAGGAGGGGGAGGAGAAGGAGGAGGGGGAGGAGAAGGAGGATGAGGAAGCAGGAGGAGAGAAGAAGAAAGAGGAGGGAGGAGCAGGACCGAGGAGGAGGAGAAGAAGAAGAAGAAGAGGAAGGAGAGGAGGAACGAGGAGGAGAAGGAAGAGGGAGGATGAGGAGGAGGAGGATGAGAGAGGAGCGGAGGAGGCGGATGGACTAGCATAGCAACGAGGAGGAGTACTGAGGAGGTAAGAAGGAGGAGTGGAGAAGGACGAGGGCGGAGGTAGGAGGAGGAGGAGGAGGAGGAGGAATTAGGATGAGATGTAGGCGGAGGGAGCTGCCGGATTGAGGTTGTTAGGGGAGTATTCTGTAGTTTGGGGGAGAAAGGAGGAATGGGTGGGGGGGGAGGATGAAAGATTATGGCTGCTTAGTATTATGTTTTGGATGTGTGAGGATTAGCAGGAACTAGGATAAGGAGGAAGAATAGGAGGAGGAAGAATAGGAAGGAGGAGTATGACGATGAGGATAAGGATAAGGAGCATGAGGAAAAGGAGGCGAAGGAGGGAGGAGGAGGAGATCAAGGAGGCGGAGTATTACTGTAGCGGTACGAAATTCTGATAAAGAAAAGGTAAGGTTGAGAATGTAGGTTGGGAGGGTGAGGATAAGGATCAGCAGATGATGTATAACGGTAGGAGGCGGAGAGGAAATGTCTTAGGAGGATGTAGAGGTATGAACTGCTTATGTAATCATTAAATAGGCTTAGATGAGGAAGGAAGGAGGAGGACAAGGCGGCAAAGGGAGGATAAAGGACGCAGGAGTGGGAGGTAAGTAGGAGAGGGGCGGTGGAAAGGAGGAGGAGGAGCAGAGCAGGGTTACAGTAGTATTAATGATCGGAAGAGTAGGGACTATGCGTAGGCGAGGTGGGTAGTTTGATGGAAGGAGTAGGAGGAGGAGGAGGAGGATGATGCTGCAGGCATCCTCGGCCTTGCGCGTGGTCTGTGCCGATCCCTGACCGCGCGTGAACCCGTGCAATCAGAGCCCTACCTCGAACGATCATCGATCGAGAGCGATGAGGTCGTGAGTAGCGCGCGCCGTGCAGCCTGTCGTACGTGATCGTACCCAGGCAGTCGCAAATCGTGAGACCCCTCGAGGGCTGGGGGGGACACCCCACTGGCCTCCCAGTGCCGAGCCCCCGTCGCTGCGGGCGACGGGCAGGCCTCCGAGGCACCCGCCCCGCCCCGAGGAGGGACCCACACTCCAGCAAGCGACGGACGAAAGGGGAACGACGCAGGAGAGAGGGCGACGAGGCAAGAGGGCGAGGCCAAAGCAGGAGAAGAGCAGAGGAAGCAGCGGAGGGGAGTGTGGGTCCCCGAATTCTGGAAGATGGCCACTCCGAGAAGACAGTGAGGACAGTGCCGACGGGGAGCAACGGTGCGAGGGTCACTAACGGCGCACCGCCGGGCAGTCCCCACTCGCGCCGCGCCCCCCGCTCGGCGCGGCCTAGAGGAACGGGGCCTCGGGCATCGAGGTCACGTGGCAGTCAGGTACTCGGTGGTGGTCAGCGCGGGCGTGCACACAAGGCCGCGAATACACCACATAACATCATCAAAGAACGAGAGAGAGCGCGCCGAAGTCGGCATCAGGTCCGTGGGTGCGAGGAGGACGTCCGTCATACAATGTCATTCTGCGAGAGTTCCCGTGCTCTGATGCGGGCAAAGAGGGCAGCCCGACGAGCCTCCCACGGGGCGGGGCCCGAATCTGGCTGACTTACTTCGCGCCCTTGCCCTTGCTCTTTTGCTTCGTCTTGTCGAGGATGCGCTGCGCCATGGTCTCCAAGTGCCCCTGAGGGGCGGTCCCGAGCTTGAGCTTCGCGTCCTCCAGCTGGGCTAGCTTGATGATCGACTGCTCCACCTCCAGCTTGCTCAGATGACGCTCGGGCGGACCCCCTTGAGCGTCCGCCAGCTGCACCGTGATGTCCCCGCCGATCGCGAACTGCAGTCGTGTGTACTCCTCGTTGTAGCACTTCTTCAAACGGAAGTGCCTGATCACTAATCCTAGCTCCGCGGCCGAGCTGATCGACACGAACTTCTCGTAAAAAAAGACCAGGGTTTGGTACGCCTGAGTCCCCAGCTTCTGCAGCTTCTCTGAATCGACCATCGACTTGAACACGCCGCGCGCTATGTACAAATGTGGTGGCCCCAGGTGGGGCTTCGCTGCCGCGATGGCTGCCGCCTCCGCGTACATCTTGCCTGCTCCTCGCCCTGCGACCACCAGGAAGCTCAGCGACGGGACGACCAGGCACACCCACTCCGACGCCGCCAGGTCCCTCAGCAGCTGCGCGTGCATGCACGCCATCTTGAGCAAAATCGATATGGCCTGCTGCATGTCTCGAGCCCGAAGGGCCCCCTCGACCTGCTGAAGACCGTCTTCTGCATCGTCTGCTGCGTCCCCGAGGTTGGCCTTTTTTTTTCCCCGAGGGTGCTCCTCCGAGGTCCTCGCCGTCGCCTGCCTTGCGCTTGTGCTTCTTGATCAGCAGCTCCAGGTCCATGGACTCCGCGTCTGGTTGCGACATGCCGCGGTCGAAGCCGAGGCCGAGGGAGAGTAGGAGCACCCAGGGCACAGTGTGTGCGTATGTGTACCTGCAGTTGTCGGAGATCTTGAGCCGTGAAGCTGCATACGGGGCATTCGAGTGAAAAAGGTTGAACAACTTCTGCCGCCGTGTAGCTACTGCGTCCAAGAGCGCAGCGATTGTGGGCGTAAGACCTCATAACATGTCGCTGAGCATTCTCCCGAGTGCTGAGAACCTGGAGGCACCTGAAACACTGGTTCGTGACCGTGAGAAGTGCTGCCTCGTTTCGAACTTTGTGAACTCTGCCTGCGTGTAATAAAAGAGCTTTCATGCTGGTGAATGTGTCACCACACCGCTGCCCCTCTGAGTTCTTCAGATTGCAGACGAACTCGCCAGGGGCGTCCACCTCCTCCTCCACCTCCTCCTCCATCACGATACTCGGGGCCACCGAGGGCCCACTAGGTGGTGCGATCGCTTTAGAAAAATAGGTGGCCCTGATGACTGTGAGGTCAATCGAGGCCCAGTCGTCGAACTCCTTAGTGTAAAATAGACCCAAGAGAGGAAAATCTTCTGGAACTAAATCAGCGAACTCCTCAGACTGGCTTCTGGCAAACTGGAGGTCCTCAATTACCTGACGGGCCCAGGGGTTAGCCTTTTCGTGGATGGTCCAGTCGTCGTTCATGCTAGGTATGTCATTGATCGTGCCTAGTATGCATGCCCGAACCTGACTGTGGGCGCTAGGGTATTTAATCCAGGACTGATACCAGCGTAGCCTCCGAAGTCGCAGTTCGTCTGCCAAGGGAAGGATCTGCCAGTAGGCCCATACCCTGTGAGAGCTCCACTTCCAGCGCACCCCGTCGTGGTCCTCAGTGCCCTTGACCCCGAGACCCCTGCGCATCGCCCTCATCATGATCTTGTCACCCTCGACCGTGAAACTTTTATCTGGGACCCTCCCCTCCATCCCCGACAAGAGAGCACCTTGCACGTACGAAAGGATGGCCATGCGCTTGATGCCGCGGGCAGCCTCGTGGACAAGAAAGTTAGAGATGATGCCGAGGCCAGTCCGTCCAGCCTGGAATCTTTTTCCTTTCTCAATCTGCAACGATCCCTGCACCGTCAGCCAACCGCCGAGGATGCGCATAAATCTGCCAAACTGCCCAGAGAGACGCAGAGTGCCTGCATGCAGGAGGCGGCGTTGGGCGATGCAGCCTTTCCCAAAAAGCCTAGCCAGTGTGACTCGCTTGCCCTCGTTGAGCCCCACGCCGATGCCGTCCAGGGAGGATGCTAAATTACTGCTGCTAACCTGTGCCAGTGCGGTAAGGTGACGTGCCTCTCCTCCTCCTCCAAAGGGTTCAGGTCCTCTTCCTGGGATCACCGTCTTCGTGATATCGTCGGCGTACAGTGTGATGCCCGTGTCCGTGCGTGTGCCGTCCACCTCCTCCGCCTGTACGTGTACGAGCTCGTCCCCGCCCTCCAGCTCAGAAAAGCCTCCAGGCCCTGAAGATAGAAATAAGGGAAGCCTCTGGCAGGATTAGGGTGTCCCATGAGCTCTCCAGAGGTAGGCCTGAGGGAGATGGGCCTGTCGGGTCCCATGATCTGCATCGCCGTCTGCATCGTGCGAGAGTGCTGGAACCTGACGTCCTCGGGGAGGTAGAGGGACTCGAGGCAATTCAAGATCGTCTCTCGTGTCGTACTGGCGAAAGCGTTCGTGGCATCTTCATTGATGATGGCGTGTGATAGCGATAACTTCTGGAGCCTCCAGCTCAAGCAGTCCTGCACCGCGATGGCGTCTTCGCGCCGGCGGCGACGAGCAAAGCCGTGACAAAAATACGGAAGTGGGTCACGGTGGCGACGAGCCCGATTCCAAAGATGGGCGTTCCACGCCTTGCCCATCGGGCAGAAGAGATGTATCCAACGTTGTCCGAGCGGTCCTGGCTTGCCATTGCCCTTGTCCAGGCCCACGATGTGGGAGATGTCGAAGACCAGTGGGGTGGAGGAAGTCCGCCGAAAGGATCCGATGATGTCGAGCATTCTTTCCCTGAAGGCCTGTGCCGTCGCCGGGGTAGGGCACGAACCCACTCCACCACGTTTGAACTTGTGCCACTGGTCGGGGTCGATCAGGATCAGCCAGAGCTCCGACGGCATACTCCACGCGGGTGTAGCTCGTCTCTTCGGTGCCCTGCGGAGCGCCCTGATGACGCCCGAAAGGTCCTGAGCTGCCGTCTCTAAATCTACCATCTGCATCGTGTCGTAGCGCTGCTGGTCCGTGCGGTGAGCCTCGTCCCCCTCGTAGGTGCGGTCGAAGCGCTCCGTCAGCTCCGCCTGTAGGTCGCAGTCCACCGCCGAGAGTCCGCCCTGCTGAGCGGGCAAGCGTAAGAAGTCGGCGATGTCCTGTGGTTCGCAGTTCTCCTCTCGTGCCTTGAAGTACTTCCGATGTCGGGGCCCTCTGCCCTTGCGGGCCAGTCGCCGAAGCAGAGTCTGCACGGCGAAGTGGTCGTGCTCCCTCCAGGCGGAGTTGAGCTCCCCGACCAGCAGGGAGTTGCGTTCCTTGGTGATCTGGCGTGACAGCTGCCTGAGCCTGAACGTGATCCTCGCCAGTTCCAGTTCGACGTCCGCGCGTGCCTGACGGGGAGCAACGGTGCGAGGGTCACTAACGGCGCACCGCCGGGCAGTCCCCACTCGCGCCGCGCCCCCCGCTCGGCCCGAGTCTCGACCAATATGAAGTTCACGCAACCGTCGGCGACGTGCCAGGATCTCCGAACGCAGCCTCTCCAGAACCGACTTCTCAGCCGCCGAAGGTGAAGGGCGTAAAAACTCCGTCAGCGCCGCCTCCCTGAGCAGCACCGAAATAGAGTTCCACAGCTCGTCTGTCGTAGGCCGTGAGCAAAGCCGTACCCATTCATCTTCAGGGATGGTCAGGATGGCTTCGTGGACCCGTTCCACCGCAGAGGTGCACTCCTCCCCGCCGCGCAGGATGCGCGACATGGTATCGAAGTCCCAGCACTGCCTCTGGGTAGAACTGGCCTCGAAGCGGTAGCTGCATTCCATGAAGACGGGGCGGTGGTCCCTGTCGTCCAGGGAATTCACGGGCTGGAGCCGCCTCCCCGCAGGTCGAAGAACACGGCAGACTCGGACGTGAGGAAGCAAGCCCGTCGGAGCGTGGATAAAGTCTATCCGCGACGAGTGTCCCAGTGGCCCGTGAAACGTTGGCCCAGCTGGGTAGTGCGTGTTGATCGCGCTCAGCGCCGTGTCCCTCAGCACCTGGTGCCAATTCTTGCCAGCGAAGTGCTCCAACTCAGCACCACAAGGGCCCACGTGTGCGGCGGCTTCCCGTTCCCAGTCCCAGTCGGCTCCGTGTGTACTGGTGTCCCGTGTGGCCGTGACGCACTCGCCGTCCAATGTGTCGTCTGCGCAGAAGCCCAGTTGGTCATTCAAATCGATGCCGACAAACGGTGTGCACCTGGAGCCCACTCCGTTGATGACCGACTTCGCCCAGTTGCAAAGTCCCAGCACGACGTTCCGATACTGCGTACGTCCGCCGCGGAGAGACGGAAGAGTTGGGAAGTAGAGCACCATGAATAGAACGTCCGAGGTCTGTGATTTTAAACGTACTGCTCCGCCACGTCCACATAAGAAACTGGGCGGCGTGAAAATCTTACGAATGAAGTTCCTCGGGAAGCGCCTCTGGTGGAGGAAGATCGACACCCCGCAACTCTTGTTGGAGGCCCTCGTCCACCCGAAACTCAGTTCCCAGTGATAAGGATGAAGGAAAAGTGAGTGTGTGTCCTCTGTCTGGCGACGGGAGGTACCTGGCAGCATGATAGCTCCAATATTTTTGAATTCGTCAGAGACCTCCGATGCCCGCGTAGCCCCCGTCAGGAACATGGGATTATAGACGCACGTCCGAAGTGTGAATGTGTTGCCATCTTCAGCGTGGGGGCGGGTCCTCTCCATCACCAGGGCGCCAAGTACGCCCAGCTGCAGGAAGGCGAAGGCGCTCACGGCGAGGAGCCAGCGCCTCGCGCGAGGGGCCCCGACCCCCTCTCTCATGGGCGAGGAGAGCCCCTCGAGGGAGAAGCCATGCCGCTGAAACACCTGACTTTGTAAGGAAGTGTACTGAAGTGCCGCGGGAAAGGGGGGTAGTCTGGGCCGCTGCAGCGGCTGGAGGAGGAGGAGGAGGAGGAGGAGGAGGAGGAGGAGGGAGGAGCGCGTCTGAACTAACATTCGGCTCCTCCTCCGCCTCCCGCGCCGCCGAGGCGGACGGCCCCTCGCCGCCCAATGGCGAACCGCCATCGGGCGCAGCGTCGTGGCGGGGCGACGGCTGCACGCCGGCTGGGGCGTCGCTCTCCTGCTGCGGGCCGATCGGCCGACGACCTTGTCGAGCGGCCAACGCCAACGACGCCGCCGACGCCGACGACGCCGACGACGACGACGACGGCGGCGACGACGAGCACCACCACCACGCCGCCGTCGACGACGCCAACGGCGACGATGCCGACGACGACGGCGACGGCGACGGCGACGGCGACGGTGACAGCGACGGCGACGGCGACGGCGACGGCGACGGCGACGACGACGACGACGACGCCGCTCCGACGCCGACGCCGCTCCAACGCTGACGCCGAAGGTGGCGGTGACGACCGTCACCTCAGCAAGGTTTTCACGTGTGTTAGACGTGTTTGACGTTTTGGCTAAGGAGGAGAAGGAAGCAACAACAACACCAAAAATGAGGGGACGACATAGGCTTGGCTAGAGCTCTTGCTGCAGGGGGGCTCGCCTAATCAACCCAATGGAACTGTTTCTTGATTGGCTCGCTGAGAGGGCCTCCTAGATGGGGTCCGAATTGATGGTATCGGAGAATCGCGCCGGAATTGCCGATGCTTCGGCGATGCATCGCCGATGCTTCGGCGATGCATCGATGACGTCGGCATTGGCGCCAACGGCGTTGAGAGAAACGGGCTCCAAATCGAGCCGCATCGGCGATGTGGTGCGATCCTCCGACCCCATCTGGAAGGCCAAGAGTAATGAAGGGGCGGTCCCTGAGTCTGGAGGAGTGAGTCTGGTGGAGCAAGAGGCCGACCCCGCCAGCCCCTCGCCGCTCCGGCCGCGCGGACTGGTCCTCCTCCGGACCAGGCAGCATGGCCGTGCGCAGGAAGCAGTGGAGCTCGCTCGCACCTCGCCCCCACTCGGGGTGCAAGGAGGACAGGCGGCCGCGAGCTATAGAAAGGGTTGGATCGCGACCCACACATCCGGCATCTCCAAGTTTTCAAAAACGTAGGCCCCTGACAATCTCGACCACTTCCATGGGGGCTGGCTTCCCATCCCGAGTCGCTATCTGACGATCCCGAGGCCCGGTAAGGGCCCCGAAAGGCGGAAAACTATGAGAAACTTCCACCTCGATTTCTTCGAGACGCCGAGGCCAGGTAAGGGCCCCGAGGAGGGGCCGAAAACTGTAGGAAACAGCCTCCGCCACGATGTCTTCGAGGCGCCGGAGGTCCGGCGGGACGCTGGCGCGGCCTTCCCTCCGAAGGCAGGGGGGCGTGCACCGCCGCCGCGTCTGCCTACGGCCACGCCCGTGGGCTCCGGAGGTGGGTGGGGGTGCGGGGGCCTCCGGGAGGTCTGCCGTCGGACCTGAGGTCAGAAGGACACATCCCGCAAGAGCGGCCAGAAGGATGAGGCTTCGAGGTTACCCTGCCCCAGGGTGCACAAGACTCTCGTGCATTCGGGCTGGTAGCGTTTTGGGGTACCCCCCCCTTTCTGTAGACAACCCCCTGGCTAACACAAGAGCATCCCGCAGGCATGCAGGACACACAGGTGCCCTCCCCGAAACGACCTCGATCTTACACCTCGGTCCGACTGTACCTCGCCATTGCTCGAACGTCCCTTCTCCGTGCATTTGTCGACGTCGTGCGTTTATTCTTCCGCAGGGTGACCAGAGATGCTCTTCGATTGTCCTCGTCGAGACGAGATGCACACGTCCGAGCGATGCCGAGCTGCCTATACGCCGTCCTGGGGCCCAGGCTGCCCCTGGTCAGGCAGGGTGGTGTGTATTTGTTTTCACCGCGACGCTTCCTTGTCAACAACTGCTGTAAGCTGTTGTGCTGACCATGGCGAGGGACGGAACCTGGCGTTCCACTCTCTCTTGTTCTGCTGGGGATGCCTGCCTTCGGTGGAAAAGGGCCAGGTTGTGTGTGTGTGTGTGTGTGTGTGTGTCCTGCACCCGGCATTTTTGTTGCCCTGGCAGGCAGGGTGGTGCACAGATGACCTGTGCGGGCTGGAAGGGCCTGCGGGTTCCCCAGAAGGCCTGGCAGGGTGAGTGGCTCAGTGGGCCGGAGGGCGGCTTCTGCGAGGTCTCCTGCCAGGCTGTGGAGGGCCACCTCCCTTTGCGACGTCCGCTTCTACACCAGCGGGGGTGGGGGGGCGGTGAGATGAACACGCGAGCAATCAGAAATCGCACAGGGTAGCAATTTCAAGCATACCAAGTTTCGAAGGAGGCTCCAAGGTTCCGCCAATGCAGTGTCGGCCGTTTTGGCGGGATACGTTCAGCAGGCAAATGCGATGAGACTCCGTTCTGAAGGACATGTACAGTAAGGGCACATCCTTCGTCGACGATGAGAATTTCGCCCTGGAACAAGAAGCACTCGAAGAGAACCCGCTGGATGTTGATGGAAGTTGGCATGCCACTTCCACATGTGGCGCGTATGCTACAAGGAATTGCAGTGGAGGCCAGTCCACAAGAAAACTTTCACAAGAAACCCAACCCTGAGACACCAGGACGTCCATTGATTTTTGGTGTGGAACTGTCGCGCCTTCCATCGCAAAACCATCGAAGCCCGAGAACCCCAGGGCATCCTTGAGGCAAGCAAGGTGCTTCTTGACACGGGCCTCCACTGCATGCCACTTTCATATTTGGTGCGCATGCTGCAAGGAATTCTCCGTGTAAGGTTGCGAGTGGAAACCATCTCATACAAACACGTGCAAGCTCCCACTTGCCCCGAAGGACCGCGCGTGTAGTGTTCTCTAGCTCAGCCAACTGCAGTTGAGCTTGCCACCACCCTCTAAAAGAACATGTATTCGAGCTACCCCAACACACACGAAACATGGCAGCACAGACTGAACACCTCAAAGACTCCGACGGGGTCTCTGCTAAAGGGAGAAGCCCAACCGTCCATCCCGCGTCGAGGGTACGAGGCCCTCCAGGTATTGGCCATTACTCGCCAGAAAAATACCACTGAGAAAATGCGCTCCAACATTACAGAAGCTCATCAAACCTGTCCGGGCGAGGGCTTACGCCCTCGCTGGGGGAGGGGGGGGGGCATGGGCCCCATGGGGTCGAGAGGCAGGGATCCCCATGCAAAAGCAGTCGTGACGTCACCTGTCCAGGCTCGGAGTCTGGGTCTGCTCGGCCACCGAGCGCGTAGCCGAAACGAGCTCGACCCTGACAGGATGCTGGGCACTTGGGCCCCTTCGGCAGCCGCGTGGACTGCGCAATGGCTGCAGCAGCGAGGAGCGGGCCTCGCGCATGCACGCCTGCAGCCACGGGCGAGAAAGAGGGTCGCGAGAGGGGCCCAGGTCCTGGACACCGGGGCGGCGTTCCCCGGCAGGCATCGGTCTCACATATTCTGCGCCGCTGCTCGCCGGCGCTCGGTCGTCCATCCCCCGTGCACCCGTGCATGGTGCGGTGTCGCGCGCTTGTCGCTGAGGGGATCCAAGATGCGCCTCGGCGGTCCTCGGCGCGAAAAAATGCGCACGTCCGAGCGATGCCAAGGGTTGACAGCCTCGGGAGGCAGAACGCGGCGAAAACCTCGAGGCCCCTCTCGCTCAGGGGGGGGGGACGAAGGTCGCGGGGGTCTGCTCAGAAAGCGAGGGGCACCCTAGAAAGCAAGGGCCTGCCTAGATGTGAACATGGGGGAACCGGGTACTGAGGGAAACGGGTCCTGGACCCTGGTGCCTCCCCCCAAGACGAACTTTTCATCTTGAATCGTTTCCTGACAGTCATGGGGCCATTGGTGGGTCCCAAACCCGAATACGGAGAACAATCTCAGGACCCGTTTCCCTCAGGACCCGCTTCCCCCATGGCGATAGATGGGCCAGGAGGCTTTCACGTAAGGAGGCTTCTTAGAAGCCCGGAGGGCATTTCGGAGGCCCCTTGCCCCTCTTAGCAGCCCTCATGGCTGCAGAAGGCCGCCCCACTCGCGCCGCCCCCTTCCGAACTTGTTGCTCTTTTGGAGGCCGCCTGCGTGGTGCTGGAGGGAGCAGGTGGGGCCGAAGGGTCGCGCTACATCGCCACTGCATCAGCGGTGCGTCGGCGATGCCTGGATGGAGAATCGGGGAGACGTAAGACCCGGGTACGGGGGACTCGGAAATCCCCGACGAGATCGTCAAAAAAATGACGAGGCCGAGCCTGCATTTTGACGAGGCCTCCCGCTGCAGACATCCCACGAAACTCCTCCTCGTCAAAATCCCAATCGCGGTCGTCAAAAAACGGTGGCGAACCCGAGTCCCGGCAAACCCGGGTCTTACGCTCCCCCGGATGGAGAAGATCGGGTTCCAGCTCGGGCTGCCTCGCCGATGCACCGGCAAGGCGGCGCTGTATACCGACGCCCCCCTGCTCCTAGGGCTCCCAACTTCGCGCTTCGCGCTGCGCGAAGCGCGAAGCGCGAATAACTTCGCGCCCTCGCGCCGCCCCCCCAAAGGGAGAAAAGGAGGACGAGGAGGAGGGGGAGAAGGAACGAGGACCGCGAAGCGCGAAGCGCGAATAACTTCGCGCCCTCGAGGGAGCCCTTGCTGCTCTGGGCCCACCTGGGTGGCGCATCCCATGGTGGCGACGCGAGGGCCTCCCCGGAGGTCCCAAAAAAAAGGGAGAACGGGCGCAGGGGCGAGGCATGGGCACTCCGGCTTCCATCACAAAGTGGGGGGGGGGGTCACATTCGGGGGGGGGGGGGGTAATTTGAAGGGAAACTGGGACACACAAATAAATACACACAAATAAAAATATTCCCCATATTTTCCTATATTTTCTGGGTTTTTGTCGTCCCCACCACTTCCCATATTTTCCCATATTTTCCTGGGGATCGACGATTAATTGTGTCTGTGTGTTTTTTCCCCTCCTGATAATTTGAGCTGTCTTGGAGGGTTCGGGGGGGCCTGGGCAGAGGGCCGCCCTTTGATGGATAGCCTGGGGGGTCTAAAATTAACTTCTCGTCTGGGAGGGTTGTGACCCCCTCCCTTTTATTACGAAATCTGGGGTGCCCTTTCCTCCTAGGAGTTCTGGTGGCACGTGTCGCCAGGCTCTCCCGAGCTGCCCGCCGGCAGCGCCGCCCTCGCCGCCGGACGACTCCGCAGAGCCCTGCGCCCCAGCGCTCCCGCCGACGGGGCAAGGTTGGCCCTCTGGCGAATCTCGAGAGGAGCACCCCTCCTTGAGCTGGCCATGTGGCCGAGCCAGCCAACCCGTATAATAAGGACGCACGGTAAGGAGGCAAGGGCCTTGGACGCCCACGTCGAAGCTGCTCGAGCGGGGCGCGGCCGACGAAGGTGGCCAAGAATGAAACGGGGAGGCAAGGATGCAGGGGTACCCCTTGGGAAGGTTGCCCATCCTTACCGTGCGGGCTGACTGCACAAGGCCCGAACAACCGCTGGCATGAAGGCAACGGGCCCCTCGAGGGCAGCGGGTCGCCGGGACCCCTTGGAGGCCATCCCGCACCGCTCGCTCACGGCCTCGGGGCCAGCGGAGCGACCCTGGGAGCCCGAGCGCCAGGAAAGACTTCCAGGGGCCGGCTTCCTCAGGACACTCCTCCTCCTCCTCCTGCTCCTCCTCCTCCTCCTCCTCCTCCTCCTCCTCCTCCTCCCTGCGCCTTCTGCTCCGCCTCCTCCTCCTCCTCCTCCTCCCTCCTCCTCCTCCTCCTCCTCCTCCTCCCCGTCCTCCTCCTCCTCCTCCTCCTCCTCCTCCTCCTCCTCCTCCTCCTCCTCCTCCTCCTCCTCCCCGCCTCCGCCGCCCTCCTCCTCCTCCTCCGCCGCCGACTCTCATTCCTCCTCCTCCTCCTCCTCCTCCTCCTCCTCCTCCTCCTTCCTCCTCCTCCTCCTCCTCCTCCTCCTCTCTGATCCGTCTGCGCCTCCTCCTAATCCCCTCCCGCCTCCTCCTCCTCCTCCCCTCCTCCGCCTCCTCTCTCCTCCTCCTCTCCTCCTCCTCCTCCTCCTCCTCCTCCTCCTCCTCGTCCTCCTCCTCCTCCTCCTCCTCCTCCTCCTCCTCCTCCTCCTCCTCCTCCCCTTGACCTCCGGCTCCCCCTCAGGACCCCCTTGACTCCCCGGCGACAGCGTCGCGACTCTTTCATATGACGTGGACCCTCGACCCCCAGGGCCGTGTGGTCTCGTCGTCGTGGGTCGCTTGCGGTGGCCAGGGGCCCCGGAGAGGCCCGCTTGGCCGCGGACATCCCCAGAAAAAAAAACGCCAACTCGGGTTTTGTTTTGCTATTTTTTCTGGGATTCGATGGCCGCACTATGAACAGCAAAACTATTCCAGAAACCCCCTCGGGAAACCCCCGACTAAAACCCAACTCGGGGGGTTATTCCGGGCTTTTCCGGCGAAAGAAATAACAAAAAACCCGCAGGCGCGGCCTCCGGCAGAAGCAGATCCCGAGGGAGGGTCGATCGCTCCAGGGGCGCGCGTCGTGACGCCCGGGTGTCTGGCCAGGAGAGAGGCGTCACGTGGAGGGCTCTCGGGTTCCAGGTCCTACATGGCTCCAGCGTGGGAGGGAGGAGGAGGAAGAGGAGGAGAAGCAGGAGGAGGAGGAGGGAGGAGGAGGAGGAGGAGGAGGAGAGGGAGGAGGAGGAGAAGGACGGGGGAGGGAGGCGGACGGCGGAGGGGAGGGGAGGGAGAGGTGGCCCTGATGCGGAAGGCCGCTGCCAGCCAAGGCGCACTTCGGACGCGCCCTCGACGCAACGCTGATGCAAGCGCCGACGCGCATCGGCTAGGCGGCAGCTCTTGTCGCCTCGCAGGGCGCCAATGCCTTCTCGCGATGCCCTCCAGTCGACTGCCTTCGCCCGCCATGCGCGCGCTTTTCTCCGCCAAGGGGGGCGACAGTTCAGCAGCGCAGTCCTACCCGGCCTTGCTGGACTCGCGAGGAACAAAAAGACGGCAGAGGCACCGGCTGTCTGAGTTCCGCGCGGGCTTCTCGGATCGGCGCTGGACCCCCCCCCACCCCCCCTGGTAGCGCCTCTGGCGCCGCCCCTGGCGCTTCGCGCTCCAGGGAAGGGGTGGTCCGGCGCCGATCCAAGAGAGGAGGAGGAGGAGGAGGAGGAGGAGGAGGAGGAGGAGGAGGATAGAGGAGGCTGAGGAGGAGGAGGAGGAGGAGGAAGGAGGAGAGAGGAGGAGGGGTGGGAGGAGGAGGAGGAGGAGGAGGAGGAGGAGGAGGAGGAGGAGGAGGAGGAGGAGGAAGAGGTCCGCGCGGACCTCCGAACGTTCAAGCCTATGCCGCTTTTTCTTCTTCGGCAGACACCCCGCGGAGCATGGCCTGACCCAGTGCGGAGCGCTCCGCCCATGCACTCGGGGCACGCTATATCCCCGAGCTCGTCGTCGAGCCCGCGGCGCCGCTCACTCTCCGAGCTTGTCGCCGAGCTCCAGCACGCGGAGACGCGGGCCCCCGCCGAGGCGTGGGGCACGCCCGGCGCGAGGCTGCCCAGGTGTCCTCTTCCCTGCCGCATCGTCAATTCGTTCACCCCTCGGCGCTCGAGCCCTCGTCGTCGGCATCCCCCGAATCTCGCCACCGCCAGGGCCTCCCCCCTGACTACCTGATCGAAGCAAGCCCAGGTAATCCAGCGTGAGCTGGTCAAAGACAACATTAGCCTGGCGAAGAACCCAACCATTTGCAGTTGTGAGTACCGCAATTGTGAGCATCGTCTTCCGTGGAGCTCCCTATGGGCCAAGAAACGCCGTACGTAGCACCCCGCAATTGCGGATAAGAGTGAGGGGGCGGGCGCGGGCGTCGAGCCGGCGGACCTCGTGGTCCTCACCTTCCCTGTCGATATCGCCCTCCTCCTCCTCCTCCTCCTCCTCATCCTGCTCCTCCTCCTCCTCCTCATCATCTTCCTCGTCCGCGTCCTCGTCCTCATGGTCGTCGTCGTCGTCGTCCGCCTCCTCCTCTTCTACCTCCTCCTCCTCCTCTCTTCCTCCTCTTCCTCCTCCTCCTACCTCCTCCTCCTCCTCCTCCTCCTCCTCCTCCTCCTCCTCCTCCTCCTCTCCTCTTCCTCCCCATCCGATCCTCCCCCCTCGTCCTGGTCGTCGTCCTCCTCCTCCTCCCCCTCCTCCTCCCTCCTTTCTCGTCGTCCCCCTCCGTCCCCCCCTCCTTTTCCTCCTCGCCCTCGTCGTCGGCCTCTTCGTCCTCGTACTCGTCGTCGTCGTCGTCGTCGTCGTCTTCCCCCGAGGCCCCTTAATTGCGGGCGCCTTGAGGCAGCTTCCCCTGAAGCCAAGCTTTGGGCACGGATGCCGAATTGTAGCAGGCAACCGGATTGTCAATGAACGTGTTCAGACACAGCCCCGCCGCAGGCGCCGATGTGCTGTTGTAGAGTCAACGTGGGCCGGATCGGGGGAATGACACGAGGGCGCTTTCCCAAACCAATGCGAGCAAGCCCGCCGCAGGCGCCGATTTGCGTGCTCTGACAAGTTCAGCGCGGGGGGGATCGCTGGTGGGCTACCCGGAACGAATGCAAAAACAGCCCGCCGCAAGCGCCGAATTTTTGGCTTGTTCAGTGAACGCAGTTTGGGTCGCGGGTGGGTCGCGGGCTCCCCCCCCACCTCCACCTGGAAGGAATTCAAAAACAGCCCGCCGCAGGCGCCGAACATTTTGATTTGTACACTGAACGCGGTTTGGGTCGCAGGTTCTCCACCTGGAACGAATGCAAAAGAAACCGCCGCAGGCGCCGAAGATTTGGCTTGTTCAGTGAACGTAGTTTGGGTCGCGGGTGGGTCGCGGGCTCTCCACCTCCAGATGGAAGGAATTCAAAAACAGCCCGCCGCAGGCGCCGATAATTTTGATTTGTGCACTGAACGCGGTTTGGGTCGCGGGTGGGTCGCAGGTTCTCCACCTGGAACGAATGCAACAGAAGCCCGCCGCAGGCGCCGAAATTTTGGGTGGGTCGCGGGTGGGTCGCGGGTGGGTCGCGGTGGGTCCGTGGGTGGGTCGCGGGTGGGTCGCGGGGGGTCGCGGGTGGGTCGCGGGTGGGGTCGCCGGTGGGTCGAAGGTGGGTCGCCAGGGGGTTCGCGGGGTGGGTCGCGGGTTGGTCGCGGGGTGGGTCGCGGGGTGGGTCGCGGGTGGGTCGAGGGTGGGTCGCTGGGTGGGTCGCGGGTGGGTCGCGGGGTGGGTCGCGGGTGGGTCGCGGGTGGGTCGCGGGGTGGGTCGCGGGTGGGTCGCGGGGCGGGTCGCGGGTGGGACGACGACAACAAAAAACAACAAACAACAAACAACAAACACCAAACAACAAACGACAACAGCAACAACAGCAACAGCAACAACAACAACAACAACAATCATTTAAGACTGGGGACACTCCGTTCTCACCAGTGCCAGGGTTTTCATAGGAGGCGGGCAATACCCCCACTTTGTGGGGGGGCCGGTTCAAGCTCTACCAAATTTCCATACGACTCTTCGCCACCACCCACACCCAGCTTCCCGCCCTATGACGTTCGGACACTTCACTTCGTGGCATGCGGACGACCGTGGCTACTATTCAGGGCCCCGCGGCCGACGACGACGGCGTGCGCGCGCGAAGAAAAAACGAATGTGTCCATATGGTATTATTTGACAGGGATGATGGCCCTGGCATGCGCGCAACCGTTGTTGCAGAAGTTCGAAGCACGTGAAAAAGTTGCTCGCAAGAGCCCGTTTGACAGAAATGTTGAAAAATATTGGGTTTCCTCAGAAATCCGCAAGAGCGCGCAAGATGAATGTTTGAAACTTTTTTTTTGAAAAACCATTGGGTTTTTCATGTTTTTATGTTAAAATCGCTACGAAAACTAAGGTTTTGGAAGGATTTCATCTTGCGCGCGCGAGTGTGCACTTCGTGTCATTATTTGCAAAGGATTCTTGAAGTTTGGTTATGTTAGAACAAGAAATGTCATTTTATAGTGTTTTTTGCAAGGGAAAGCGGGCGTCAACAAAACAACCGGATCCGGACACCCACGTTTTGCCTGAGACTTCCTCACGAAAATGATGAAAATGTGGCTGCGGCCTAGGCGCGGCGAGGGGGGCGCGCACCAGGGGCCCCAACAATAATTATTCTTTAGAATAAATAATGTTCAACAACAACAACAACAACAACAAACAACAACAACAGCAACATCAACAACAAACAACAACAACAACACACTTACCACAACAACCCACCACCACAACAACAACAACAACAACAACAACAATCATTTTACCCGAACGCGTGGTGTTCTCCCCAGTGCCAGGGTTTTCATACGACACCAGGCAATACCCCCACTTCGTGGGGGGGCATTACAAGCTCTACCAAATATCCAAACGACTCTTCGCGACCACCCAAACCCAGCTTCCCGCCCTATGACGTTGGGACACTTCACTTCGTGGCGTGCGGACGACCGTGGCTACTACACTGGCGTGGGGTACACACCCACAGAACTTGGTCACTTATTCGGGGCGCGCATGTGCCCAGCATGGTGCAATTGTGCCATACAATACATAATACGAGAGAGACGAATGTGTCCCGCATGGTATTATTTGACAGGGATGATGGCCCTGGCAGGTGCGCAACCGTTGTCGCAGAAGTTCGAAAAAGTTGCTCGCAAAAGCCCGTTTGACAGAATTGTTTAAAAAGTGTTGGTTTTCCTACGAATCCGCAAGAGCGCGCGGAAGGACATTTTGACAATTTTTTCTTTAAAAACCATTGGGTTTTTGATGTTTTTATGTTAAAATCGTTACGAAACCTAAGGTTTTGGAAGGATTTCGTCTTGCGCGCACGAATGTCCACTTTACCTTATTTTTTGCAAGGGATTCTTGCAATTTGATCAAGTAAGAACAAGAATTTTCATTTTATAGTGTTTTTTGCAAGGGAAAACGGATTACAACAAAACAACCGGATCCGGTGACAATCCACTTTTCTGAAGCTTTCGCTAGAAAATGAAGGAAATGAGGCTGCGGCCTAGGTTTTGGAGGGGGGTCGCGCACCAGGGGTCTCAACAATAATATTTCTTTAGAAGTAATAATATTCAACAACAGCAGCAGCAGCAGCAGCAGCAACAACAACAAGTACAACAACAATAATCAGCATCGCGGAATTCCACTTCAGCCACGCACCCAGGGACAGTGAATGAGCGTTCGGTTCAGCCCCCTCACTCTGACTTGCGCCTCTTGGGACCTTCGGTGGAGCTCCCTCTGGGGCCACGAAACGCTGTACTGGGCGGGGGGAACGCCTGCGAACTGCGCCACTGGGACCTTCGGTGGAGCTCCCCATGAGGCCAAGCAACGCTGTGCTGTGCGGGGGGGACGCATGCGAATTGCGCCACCTGGGAACTTCGGTGGAGCTCCGTCTGGGGCCATGAAACGCGCTGTACTAGGCGGGGGGGACGCATGCGAACTGCGCCACCTGGAACCTTCGGTGGAGCTCCCTCTGGGGCCATGAAACGCGCTGTACTGGGCGGGGGGGACGCACGCGAATTGCGCCACTGGGACCTTCGGTGGAGCTCCCCATGAGGCCACGCAACGCTGTGCTGGGCGGGGGGGACGCATGCGAATTGCGCCACCTGGGAACTTCGGTGGAGCTCCCTCTGGGGCCATGAAACGCGCTGTACTGGGCGGGGGAGACGCACGCGAACTGCGCCACTGGGACCTTCGGTGGAGCTCCCTCTGGGGCCATGAAACGCGCTGTACTGGGCGGGGGGGACGCGTGCGAACCGCGGAGGAGGGAAGACGGGGAGGACGGAGGAGGGCGAGGAAGGAGGAGACGCGGGACGCTGCCCCTTCAAAACGAGGACCCGACACCACAGCATGGTTGGGGAATAAAAATGCTGGCAGTCAGGGAGGCGCCGGAGCCTCCTGTCTCGCCTCCAGGTCGTGGAGCCGCCCGCAGAGGGGTGGCCCCGCCCCCCCTCCTCTGAGACCCCCCCGCCCCCCTCCCCCCCCCCCTGTTGTTGCCCCTGATCTAGGGGGAAAACAAACCTACCTCGCTTTTGACCACCCTCGCTTCCAAGAGATACCAAACGATGCCAAACTACGGCCTGTATTGGTCAGGCCGCTTGACGAGGAGGCGCGTGGTATGACTTGGTTTTGCCTGGAAGCGAAAGCGGGGTAGGTAATTCACGCTCTGATGATCCTCCCTCTCGGCTGCACGCAAGAATGACCCCAAGGCAAGGGCGCCCCTCCGAAGGCGCGGCTGGCCGATCGTTGCCTGAGGTGGGGCGCTGCTTGGGCTTCACCCCCCGCCCAAACGCCCCCGGGAGCCGCGCACCAGAGGCTCCTCCGGCGCAGGGTCGCTCTCCCCTCTCTGCCTTCTCTGGCCGCTCAGGCTCGGGATGATGTCAGGATGACGGGCTCGAGGAACAGGCCAGGGTGTTCTGCCAAAGGGGCCTTTCCTGCGTCCCTCCTCCACCGCCCGTGCTCCTCCTCCTCCTCCTCCTCCTCCTGCTGCCCTGCCCTCGCAGTGGGCCCTGAAAGGTCTGGGGCACCTTGGGAAGAGCCTGGTGTGGGAACCCAGCGGAAGAGATCTCGGGACTTCCGGGAGGGCTGGACGTCCGTCAGCCAACTTCCGAACGCCGCTAAACAGCACTGGAAGAAAAAGGGTAGACAGAAAGATGACCACTTTAGACCGACACCGATTTTTGACCAGGCCATATCGTGAGCGAGCCCACAACCCTCCTCGAACTCAAACGCAAGATATTGATGTGAATAAACACGCGAAACGCCGCCGGCGGGGTCAGATTTATGTTCGCAGTCGCCATCTTGGGCGCGAGCGATGAATTGTTTGGGCCATGGGGCGCTGTGAGCGTCTTCCGGGCCGCCTGGCCTGGCCACGACGGCGTGCGCACCGATCGTGGGCCGCAGGGTGGCCCCGGCCAGGGTCGGCGTCGGTCTGTCGCGGTCGTCGTCCGAGGGGAGGGGGGGGACAAGCTAGGTGCGCTCGCGTCAGATCTGACATCCTACCCCTCCCTCCCATCCCTTACCATGGCGTAGATCCCCTCTCTACTCGCAGGGGGGGGGGGCGAGGCAACCGCGGCCGAGGTCACGCTGCCCACATCGTACGTAAGAAAGACCACGTCCCAGAACTGACTCCGGGCACCCAAAAGAGTATCGAAGCAGTGTCGAATCGGTGTATCGCCTCGCAGGGCCCGGCATGCGAAGATCCTCCAGCTTCGGTACTTTCTTGGTGCTCGAAATTCTTTCTGGTGGTCAAGGCTAAAGTAGGTTGGATCATCAGACGGCTAAGGATTAATCAGCACAAGCTCGACCCGGCAAACGCAATGCACGATCACAGTGCCAAGACCCCGAGGACCTTACCCGTGCAGGGGTGCCTGTCGTCAATCGGGGAACTGGGGTGGCGCCGTGCAGTTGATGACTGGGGGGTGTGCGCTCACAGTTCTTGGCCAGGTCGACTGCACGGCCGAATAGAGCACACCACACCACACTAGCGGGAACTAACAAACACGAGCAACCAAGCATGCCCCAAAACATGCCCACGGCGGCGGGGCGATGGGCATCACATCCGTGACAATGTGAACGCGTGCGCGTGAGATCGCTAATGCTTGGGACGTTGTCATCGACAGGTAATACTTACTCCGGTGTCGGAGAGAAGAGCAGGAGCAGGAGCATCAAAAGGGGAGTGGTGAAACGATGAGGCATCGTCGGGAATGAATACAACTGTGTTCCGTCGGCGGCGAGTCAGGAGGCACTCCGCTCCAGCGTGTGGCCATTCGGGGCAACCGAAAGGCGAATCATATGGCGTGCAAGAGGGAGCAAGGAATATAAGACGAGGGCGGCCGCGCGCGGGGGGAAGGGAATTGCACAAAGCACTTGGGGAACTGGCAGGGGAACTGCCGCGCGGGCTCCCCCCTGCCTCGGCTCAGCGGTCGGGGGGGGGGGGGGCGTGGTGGTGAGCGCTTCCGCACTTCGGCACGGAGCAGCCGCGTCGCCTGGTGGGCGGCTCCACTTGCTCGCTGCGGCCGTCGGACCGCGGACACGGCACAGCTCAGCACGGTGGTGAGGCGTGGTGCGAGAAGCGTTGCCCTCCACGAGCAAAACCTCACGAGGGACGGCCGGTGGCCCCCTCCTCGTGCCTGTGCCCTCGACCCTCTAATTAAATGGGGCCTCGGTCCCTTGCTGAGGCGGCCTGGGCGCCAGCCCGGGCTATGAACTCGTCCTCCGTGAAGGACAGCACCTTGGCGGCCTCCATGTGCGCCCGCTGCCTCTTCAGCACCTCTTCCGCGGCTCGGGCAAGGCGAGGCAGGAGACCGAGGGGGGCGCATCAGGACAGACTGAGGGATGGAGGGAGGGAGGGGGGGTGATGGCGGAGGGGGCCAATCGGATAGACAACAAGGTGTTAGAGTAGAGGGATCGACGAGGAGCGGAAGGAGGGACGGCAAGGCAACACAAGATCGCTCTGACACGGAAGTGCACAGCACAAGCGAACAAGTCTAGCACACACCAAGACTAGGACTACAATCTCGACTGGACAATGCTTACGCAAGGCCAAATGGAGAAGCTGGACAAATGGAGGGGGTGGGACACGAGGTTGTGTGTGTTGTGTTGTTTGTCCGTGTCTGAAAGAACACGCGAAAGCCAACAGCAGGCACAAACCATGCAGGAGGGCAGAGTGAGATCCGTGCAGAGGACAAGGTAGGAGCAGCAGCAGGAGGCAGCAGCAGGAGAAGAGAAGGGGCAAGGTCGCCATGCGATCATCCCCTGCTGTCCAAAATGCCACCTATGCAATCAAAGCAAAACAGCGCACTACGGCAAGCCAGGAGGGAGGAGCGAGGAGGGGAGGGAGGGAGGACCGCGAACACCAGGCAGCATCCGACAGGGGCGAGCAAAGCGATAGAACATGCGCCCGCAATTCTATCGAGCCCTAGGTGGCAGAGAGGACGGAGAGAGGAGAGAGAAAGAGAGCGAGGGAAGAGATCAAGCAAACAAGGATCATGGCCGCGACCTGTTCGCAGCCGGAGGCCCCAGAGGTCAGCACACCCACTACAATTCAAGGCGAGGTACGGGTGGGACACAGTAGAACAAGAAAAAACGCCACAAACATACACTGTTGCCGCTCCGCGTGGATTTCAGGGATCTGCGCTGGACCCCCCTCCCTGGCGCGGAGCGCGCCGGGGGCCCCAGGCGCCGATCCAAGAAATTCGCCCGGAGCGCCAAAAGTTTATGTTTGTGGCGGCTTGTCTTCTTCTTCTTCTTCTTCTTCTTCTTCTTCTTCTTCGACACAGGGGGGGTGAATGGGCGACGACGCTCAGCAGAGAGGGAGGAAGGGGTGAAGCCAGGAGACCCGACGGAGCGCCCCTCCATGCAAAACTGCCCCCCTCCATGCAGCACTGCCTGGGGGCAGGGGCCCCGGGGGCGCAGGCGCCCGCAGAGGCGGCGGCCGCGACAGCCTCTCTCTCTCTCTTTCTCTCTCTCTCTCGCTCTCTTTCTCTCTCTCCCTCCCTCTCTCTCTCTCTCTCTCTTTCTCTCTCCCTCTCTCTCTCTTGCTCTCTCTCCCTCTCTCTCTCTCGCGAACCGAGACACGACATTTCGCGGATCGACTTCCCATGGGTGGGGCCTCTCTCCCCAGACCCCCTCGAGTAGCGAAAAAATCACGACGGGAGGCTTTTCGCAGTTTTTGGCCCCGGGGGGCCCTTGCCGGGCCTCGGGACCGTCCGAAAACGACTCGGGATGAAACACCGGTCGCGAGGAAGAGGTCGAGACCTCGGGGGGGTCGACGCAAGGAACAGATCACGAAGGTCGGGGGTCTGGGAGAGGCAGGCAGTTGCCACGGAGGGCACGGGCCCCGAGGGCAGCGGGTCCTGGACCGCCGGACCTTCGCCTCAAGACCATCTCCTCTCCTCCCAGGAGCCGTGTTTTTTTTTGTTGTTTGGGGGGCCATCTCCTCCCTTCTCCTCCCACGAGCCGTGCTTTTTTTTTTGGGGGGGGGGGGGCACTTGGCCGCGCCTGGGCCCGTGGTCGAGCGCAGCGCGCCACAAGAGCAGCCGAAGACTTTTGGGACCCGTTTGCCGCAGGGCGATGGGGACCTCCGAGAGGCAGGGCAGAAGGAAGGACGGAACTGCCCCAGACAAGCGCGTTTCACTACTCGCAAAGTAGCGTTCTCGCAGAAGGCCTGGATGCGCCGCGGGGGATTTAGGACCCATTCTGACACGAAGAAGGTCTGTGTTCTGGCGTTTGCGAGGAGGCACCTCTTGCGAGTGGTGGAACGCGCTCGGTGTGAACTGCGTCTGGTGGGGGGGGCGGGGGAAGATGGTGGACGGGCAGCCACACCACCATCAGCCCTGGCCCGTATAGCCCTTCCCGAGCCCCTGGACTGCGTGGCAGGCGCCCCCTTCTGGCCGGGGAGGGCCGTGGGGGGAATGCAGCCACCGCGCCGCCACACAAAGGGGCGCCAGGAGAAGGAGCGAGAGGCCCTCACTCCTCTGGCCACGGCGAGGCCTCGGCCACGAGCAGGCCCCCCCCTCCTCCTCCTCCTCCTCCTCCTCCTCCTCCTCCTCCTCCATCTCCTCCTCCTCCTCCTCCTCCTCCTCCTCCTCCTCCTCCTCCTCCTCCTCCTCCTCCTCCTCATCCTCCTCCTCCTCCATCTCCTCCTCTCCTCCTCCTCCCTCCTCCTCCTCCTCCTCCGCCTCCTCCTCCTCCTCCTCCTTTTCCCCCTCCTTCTCCTCCTCCTCCTTCTCCGCCTCCTCCCCCGCCTCGCGCCCAGACCCCCTCGAGCAATGACAAAAATCACGACGGGAGGTTTTTGGCCATTTTCGGCCTCTGGGGGCCCTTCCTTGGTCTCGGGACCGTCAAAAAACGACTCGGGATGAAAAACTGGTCCCGGGAAATAGGCTGAAACCTCTGGGGGGTCTGGGTCTGCACTGCAGCGAAAGGGGGGGAGGCCACAGCCTGTCGGCTGCACGCAAGGGCTGTTGACCCTGGGCAAGGTCGACCTCTCGTGCGCGGCCTCAGGGGGGCCAAGGGGGCCAACCCGCTGCTACGTATATCGCACCGCACCTGGCGATCGGGGGACCCCGGTGGGCCCGCACCGAGGGTCACCTCGGCCAAGGACCACTCCGACGCGCAGCCACACCTGCCGAGATCCCAAACTCCGCCGTAGTTATGGCGTGGGCCCCTGGCGCTCTCGGACGGGTGCGGTCGGTCTGTCACCACAGGCTGCGAGCGTCCATCTACTCCAGATTTCGTAAGAAAGGGAGGGGGGTCTCATTTCGGGGGGGGGTCTCTTCCAGGCTATCTTGGAGGGCCTGGGGGGTCCGGGGACGATGTTTTGGAGGGCTCTCCCACGGGGGAGGTCTGAAATGGTTTGTCTTGGAGGGTCCAGACCCCCTTCCCTTTATGACGAAATCTGGAGTACATATTTTGCGACGCCTGGAGGCAGCAGGGGGAGCACTGTGACAGCACGACAGGGCTCGCCCAGCGGAGACTCCAACTGCTCTCGGGCGCGTGGCACAGCGCGGAACCAGCTCGCAGGACCCCCTCGTGCGAACTGCGGGCGACGGGCCCGGTACGTGGCATCCAACAACTGCCCCCGTGGACGCGGCGGGTTCGTCGACCAATCCCGTCTCGTTCCCAGGGAGCCCCAAAGAAGCCCCCGGAAAACCTCAAAACCGCCCAAGTGGCCCCTGAGAGACCCCCCCAAGACAGCCCAATGGACCCCTTAGGTGAATCAGGACGCCCCCGAGAGGCCTTCAAGAAGCCCCTGCAGCCCCCGAGACTGCTCAAGAGGTCCCTGAAGACGGCCGAGAAGGCTAATTACGACTGTGTACTCGGTAGTTTCCAGCTCTCCGAGGGGCCCCAAGAGAATCCAGAGAGTCCTTCGAAAAGGGCGCCGGAGGAGAAGGATGATGATGATGAGGAGGAGGAGGAGGAGGAGGAGAAGGAGGAGGAAGATGAGGAGGAGAAAGTGGAGGAAGAGGAGGAGGAAGAGGAGGAGGAGGAGGAAGACAAGGAGGAGGAAGACGAGGAGGAGGTGGAGGAGGAGGAGGAGGAGGAGGAGGACGGCGTGGACGGCGTGGTTCGCCCTCCTCCTCCAGCAGGCTGCGGCTGCCGCTCTGCCGCTCCCCTCTGCCGTCTCTCCTCCTCTCCCCGGACAAGACCGGGCCACAACAGAGCAGCCTGTTGACTTGCAGAGGACGAAGGAGGGGGGGCGGGGGGGAGCGCTGCACGTGGGAAGCACCTCCATTTCGTCCTCCTACTCCACCTCGTCCTCCTCAACGTGCTCCACTTCTCCCTCTCATGCGCATCATCATTGTCGTCACCCTCGTCATCCATTCTCCTTTTCACCCCTCCCTCCTCAATCCGCGCGTTCATTGACATCCCCGGCTCATCCGTGTTGTTATTGTCCTTCCTTCTCCCGCTCCACGAGCGTGTAGATTTTATGAAAAGCCCCCGTCGCTCCCCAGCTTGTCGCGGGCACCTCGTGCCACGAAGGAGCGTGGGGAACACGAGGATTAGGAAGACTGACGGGAAGAGCGCGGACGAAGGAGGACGATCCCGATACGTTCCCCCGGGGTTCGACGCTAGCCTCTGGAGGAATCAGGACGAGGAGGAAGAAGAGGAGGAGGAGGAGGAGCAGGATGAGGAGGAGGAGGAGGAGGAGGAGGAGGAAGAGGAGGAGGAAGAGGAGGAGGAGAAGGGGGAGGGGGAGGAGGAAGAGGAGTGGAGTGGAGTGGACGCCATCACGATGTGATATTCTGAGACCGAAACTGCCGCCACTCAGAGGACGAAGAACAAGTGGAAGATGTAGAGGAGGACATAATACCCCATCACCAGAGCTTTCACACAGGACCTCGACTGGCAACAGTAGCATAAAGTTACCGTGGTTGGAAACAACACGGCCCATTCGGAGAGCAACGGGTTAAGATGGTATGAATTCAATCCAATAAGGCCCTGCCCGAGCATGAAAGCGCGGAGCATAACTCCAAGCGGCCACCACCTCGAGCATTGTCAGGCAACCCCACCCATCTCGAAAGAATAAGGATTATCTCCTCCACAGCCAGCCTCGCCCCTGCGAACAGAAACGCGCCTCACAGTACAATAAAATAATCACCGAATGTGCGAAATTCCACAGCTGCGATGGGGATTTTAAGTGAGCTCGAAGCCCGCGGCACCCCAAATACTGTAAAAGGGGAAATTAAGTGGGCTCGCAGCCCGCGGCACCCCATGCACCATAGAACACACTTGATGAACGAATTCAAGACAAGGTGCAGCAGCCCGAGGAACCAGTCGAAAACCGATTGGACCCGACCTAGCACCTGCACGAACAAGGAGAACAAATACATGAAATTGAATTAGACCCCCCTTCGTCAACCCTGCTTGAATGCCGGTAGACCAGATTCAACGCGAAGGTGTCCCTCAAGCGCCGCGAGGAGGCGGGAGGCAGAGGAGCGGTGCAACATCCGAGAGCCCAAAGAGGTTGCTACGGCGCGCCGCTCCCCTGTGCTTGAGGGAGGAGGAAGAGGAGGAGGAGAAGGGGGAGGGGGAGGAGGAGGGGGGGGAGGGGGAAGAGGGGGGACGAGGAGGACGAGGAGGAGGAGGAGGAGGAGGAGAAGGAGGAGGAGGAGAAGGAGGGGAAGGAGGAGGTGGAGACCCCCGAGTCGTAGAGAAGCTCTGGAAGGTTGCCCGCAAGTAGACTCCTCCTCTGGCCTAGGACCTCGATGTGCCAGGACTTCCAGACATCTCCGTGTTCTGTCAGGTCCACTCTTGGGGTAGCTCCACTGCTTAGAGGAACGAATAATGATATAAACAGAAAGTATCCCAGCAAAGCAACCTAACAGCGATGTGTAGAAGCATACCTGGAAGCATTCCCCTTAAGATTTAGGTGAGAATCCAATTGTAGAATTCTGCTGTTCTCGCGGTCGCAGCCTCAGCCTGCCTCGGCTTGCCTCGGCCTCAGCCTCAGCCTGCCTCGGCCTCAGCCTCAGCCTCAGCCTGCATCAGCCTCAGCCTCAGCCTGCCTCAGCCTCAGCCTGCCTCAGCCTCAGCCTCAGCCTGCCTCAGCCGCAGCTTGTCTCAGCCACAGCCTCAGCCTCAGCCTCAGCCTGCCTCAGCTTCAGCCTCCTCAGCTCAGCCTCAGCCTCGGCTGCCTCGGCCTCAGCCTCAGCCTGCCTCGCCTCAGCCTCAGCCTCAGCCTGCCTCAGCCTCAGCCTGCCTCAGCCTCAGCCTGCATCAGCCTCAGCCTCAGCCTGCCTCAGCCTCAGCCTCAGCAGCTCAGCCTCAGCTGCCTCAGCCTGCCTCAGCAGCTCAGCCTCAGCCTTCAGCCTCAGCCTCAGCCTCAGCAGCGTCAGCCTCAGCCTCAGCCTCAGCCTCAGCCTCAGCCTCCTCAGCCTCAGCCTGCCTCAGCCTCAGCCTGCATCAGCCTCAGCTCAGCCTCAGCCTCAGGCACAGCCTCAGCCTCAGCCTGCCTCAGCTTCAGCCTCAGCCTCAGCCTGCGGGGGGTCGCCTCGCCTCAGCCTCAGCCTCAGCCTGCCTCAGGCCTCAGCCTCAGCCTCAGCCTCAGCCTCAGCCTCAGCAGCCTCAGCCCTCAGCCTCAGCCCTCAGCCTCAGCCTGCCTCGGCTTGCCTCAGCCTCAGCCTCAGCTGCCTTGGCCTCAGCCTCAGCCTCAGCGTGCCTCTCAGCCTCAGCGTCAGCCTCTCAGCCTCAGCCTGCATCAGCCTCAGCCTCAGCCTCAGCCTGCCTCAGGCTCAGTCTCAGCCTGCCTCAGCCTCAGCCTGCCTCAGCCTCAGCCTCACAGATGTCTCCGGGCAATCAAAATGTGGCCCAGGAATTGTGTTCTGGGAACACGAAGAACACGAAGTGGCCTACAGTTGGCTCCGGGCATTCAAAATGTGGTTTGGGAATGGTGTTCTGGGAACACGAAGAACACGACGTGGCCTACAGTTGGCTCCGGGCATTCAAAATGTGGCCCGGGAATGGCGTCCTGGGAACACGAAGAACACGAAATGGCCTACAGTTGGCTCCGGGCATTCAAAATGTGGCCCGGGAATGGAGTTCTGGGAGGTCGAAGAGCACGAAGTGTGTGACTGTTTGCTTAAAACGAGCTCGGCCCTGAGCCCGGCCCTCGCTGTCCGGATGCCGCCCAGACCTCCCTTCTGAGTCATCAGATGCTCTCTTTTGACACCACTAGAAACCTATCAGTCTTCGCTGTTAGGTAAAAACTCGAAGGTCCGCGCGGATTTCTTGGATCCGCACTGTACTCCCCAGGCGGTGCCTCTGGTGCCGCCCCTGTCGCGCTCCGCGGGCCAGGGAGGGGGTTCAGCGCGGATCCAAGAAATCCGCGCGGACCTCCGTTATATATGTTTATGTCATTCTTCGTTCCCCTATTATTTTCAAAATGGCATCAAAAGAATCCTGCGCCCTGAACCAGCAGCAACAGCCGGGCTGGGCCGCACAGCTGCGGCTGCCCCTTGTAAAACTGTGGCGGAGCTGTCATTGCGCTTACGCCAGCTCCCACCCAGCAGGCCTCGATGAGCTTCATTTGCTTCTTGAAGGCGGCTACCAATTCCGCCCTCTGCCTCTCCAGCTTCCGGACCTGGGGCCGTTGAGCTACCGAGGGCAGGCACGGTGAGCGCGCAGATGAGATTATCACTGGGCAAAGAATATGGAGTCCCACAACGGCTAATCAGGCTCTGCCGTGTTGATGGTATCCGAGCCCTCATGGTGTCTCAGGAACCTCAGACCTCACGACAACAAAGCTTGAGTGAGAGAGTGAGAGAGAGAGAGAGCGATGCAGGCAAATATACCTATGAGCTTGCACCTGTCGCCTTGACAAAACGTGAGAGAGGGGTGGAGAGCAAGAGAGAGAGAGGGAGAGAAAGACAGACAGATCAATAGAGAGAGAAAGAGAGACAGCAACAGCGACAGTGACACATACGTATAAACATCAACCCAAGATCACATGCAGACTTGGCAGAATGATGGCTGGACCTACCCCCTCCTGGGCGGGTGACCCTGTGGGGATCGGCGAGACGATGCTGACCCCCCGCGCTCAGTGGCGAGTTTCGCATGCGTCCGCGCCGCACATTCTGGCGCACCCCTCACACGCTTCGTGGCCTCACAGGAGGCCCCAGTGGCGAGGTTCGCATGCGTCCGCGCCGCACATGTCGGAGCACCTCTCACACGCTTCGTGACCCCACACGGAGCTCAACCGAAGGCCCTAATGGCGACGTTTGCATGCGTCCGCGCCGCACATTGTCGGCACACCTCTCACACCTTCTGTGCCCCCCTCCGTCGTCTCGCCTGCCTCGCGATACTCGCAGCTGCATATGGCTGGATCTCTCGCCAAGCAAATTTGACGGCCCTGGGGCCAAACGAGGGCCTCAAGAGGCTAAAAACTGTCAAAAACCTTCCGTCACCTAGAATCGAAAGACAAAACATAAACCGCCGACCCTTCGGCGGGTGCAAGACACTGTCGTCGTCATCTTCGTCTTCGTCTTCGTCGTCGTCTTCGTCGTCATCTTCGTCGTCATCGTGGTCGTGGTCGTGGTCGTCGTCGTCGTCGCCACTCCCACGGACATTCAGGAACGAACGAAGAAAAGAAACGTCGCAATTCAGTCGATCCCCGCCCCTTATTCTCCTCCCTGAAGAGCGGGGGGGGGGTGTACGGTGGGGTACGGAGGGGGGTACGGGAGGGGGGTGGGGGGGGGGGTCCCGGGTCTGGTTACCGCCTCCCCCATGGGGTCCCGGCGGCCCACCCTCCCCTCCCAGGGCCCCCCCGTGGACAGGGAGGACAAAGGGGGGGGGAATCCCAGTCTGGGGGGGGTCCTGGAGGGGGGTCCCCGGGGGAGGTCCCGCCTGTGGTGGGGGGAGGGTGGTCCCCGGTCAGAATGCCGCCCCCCCTCTCCCGCCCTCCCGGGGCTCAGGCGGGTCCGGGGGGGGGGGGCAGCGGGGGTCCTGGGGGAGGTCCCGCCTTCAGGGTCGGCGGCGCCAGACGTCAGGCCTTCACAATAACCTATTCACGAGCGCAAGCTACTGTGACTTACAATGGTTTGTTGCCCACACGCCCGTAACCAATCGTCGTCTTGTAGTGGTCGCCTTCTGATTTGGTTCTGAGAAGGTGGAATGAGGCTGCGACTTGGGTACGGTGCGTCAGATACGGTTACGATGTGGCTGCGATCCCATATGGTTCTGGATTGGTTACGATGTGATCAACACGTTCGCGGCGCACCGAGAAACTTGTAACGCTCTGGCCTCCGTGTGTTTCAGCCCTTCTCCATCTCCTATTGATGCTGCTCGGCGTCTCTTCCGTCCTCCTCCGCCTCTTCCTCCTCATCTATACTTTTCCCTCTTTGTCGCTCGAGGTGTTCCTCGTCGCCCTCCGCGTGGTCGTCCTTCCCCAGAACCCCTGTTCTGCTCTCGCTCGTCCCTTGTTGTCATCCGCACTCTCCTATTCGTCGCCATCCTCGCCGACTTTTTTCCGCAGGCCCCGTTTCTTCAGTCCCATGGGCAATGCCGAACGTGCTCGCTACGATACACGTGCGATTCGGTTGCGAGTTGGTCCAGATGCGAGCACGTTTGGGTTAAGTTTCGGCTACGATGTGATTTCAAATTATGATGATGGCTTGGTTGCGAAACTTGCGGGTATGGGTACGACTTGGTTGCGCGAAGCGTTCCCCAGGAAGATGCTGGATACGGGGGTGTTCGCTGCATTTTGATAACTCTAATGTGTTAAGGGCCGTTCGTGACAATATGTTTCGCGCTCTGGCTACGTGCAACCCTTTCGCGTGTAACCATATGATTCGGTCACGTACACTAGGACCGTGAATTGCTGGACGCCCGAATGGGTACGATGTCCAACAGCAAATGTCGTCCCAAACCGACAGCGGCCACTGTTGGGCAGGCGACTTCTGTCTCAAATGCACGTCGTCCGCAGCGACACCGACAACAAGATTCCTGTTCAAAACGGAAGCAGTTTTTTACTGATAACGCTTGTGACCAGCCCTGCAACCCCACCACTCCCCCCGTGATCACGTCGCGATTCGCGCCGGCGCCGTCTGGGAATGAAAAAAACCATAGCATTACCACACAGCCCGGGCACGATTCGAGACGTGACTGGCCTCGTCCTCTCCCCCCCTCCCGTCGAGTCCACCAGGAGGGGGATACAGGTATCCCCCTTGGGGATGCCTCCTGGGACCTTCTGGGGCCTCCTGTGACATCTTGTGGATTTCTGGTGCCTCCTGAGGCCTCCTGAAAACTCCTGTCCTGGGGTCTCCTGGAGCCGCCTGAGTCCCTCTGCGGCCTTCTGGGGCCTGCTGGGGCCTCCTGGGGCCTCATGGTGCCTCGCGGTGCCTCCTGGAGCCTCCTGCCTCCCGGAGCCCCCGTGAGGCCTCCTGTGGCCTCCTGGGGCCTCCTGGAACATCCAGGGACCTCCTGGAGCCGCCCGGGGCTTCCTTGGACCATCTGGGACCGCCTGGTGCCTCCTGGTGCCCCCTTTTATCTCCTGGGGCTTCGTGGATTTGTTCCTCTGGCCAGAAACACACGCGCGGGCTTCGCGCGCGCTTGAGCTCTGTTGCACCATAGGCCAACCCCACAACAATGAAACAATGAACGGACATGGGCGCATCCCATACACATCACGCTGCGGATACACCTCAGCAGAGTCGCAGCTTAGAGCATCGTTGCGTACGACTACGAAGGATGGTTGAGAGGCGCAGGGTAAGGACGAAGAGGAGCAGTAGCAACTGCAGCGACATCCTAGATATAAGCAGCAAGGGGCAAGCATGATAAACAGAGCGAGAGGTCGGAGCCGGACAGCGATGCCTCGTCCAAGTCCCCTCTCTACTTCCTCTTCCTCCCCCTCCTCCTCCTCGTTCTCATCCTCCCTCTCCTCCCCCCGCTCTCACTTTCTCTCTGTTCCCCGTCATCGTCCCTCCTCCTCCTCCTCCTCCTCCTCCTCCTTCTCCTCCTCCCTGCCTTCCTCCTGCTGCTCTTCCTGATCCTTATTTTCCTTACGCCCTGCGTACAAGCCCTCCTCATCCCCTTCCTCCTCCTCCTCCTCCCTCCATCCCCGCCTCCTCCTCTCCTTCCATCTCCTAGTCGGGACGGATGCATGAAGAAGTGGAGAACCGGGGCGCAACGGGGCTCTGGATGCGAAGCCCTCGGGCGAGAGAGAGGGGGAGACAATGGAGACTCGCGCGCCACATATGACCTTGTGCTTTTCGCTAGCCCTGAACAGTGCGTTGAAACCTTTTGCTTCGCCCACTCGAATGTAGCTGCGGAGATGATCCACAGATGCACTTGCAACATTTCTCCCCTTCGCCTGCTGTACCAAAAGCAAGAGTGCCCACCGGGAACAGAACCCATGCAAAGACGTTGGACGAAGTCTTGGTGGAAAGGCGCGACGGACAATCGAGAAGCACGCACATGGGGAAAGGAGGACGAGGACGACGATGATGAGCCGCAGCAGCAGGACGAGGAGGGGCGGAGTAGAAACAGAAACAAGAGCGGGAAGAGAAAGAGGGAAAGGAATCGAACCAAAATTTATGCACCAGCCACATTTGGGGGGCGCAAGACTGTGGGCTCGCTGTTGGACTGCTGTCGTGCTGTGGCGAACATACTGGAACCCCCCGAAAGGTCGAAAGAGATCTGTTTCTTCCCTCTGGAAGCCCTCTCGCGGGCCCTAGTGGAGCCGCTCCTGCGGTCCGTGCGTTCAGTTGGGGTCGTCTTGGGGCCACGTAAAAGCCTTTGGGCTCTCTTGGACCGTCTTGGCAGCATGTCGGCGTCCGCTCGGGTCATCTTGGAGCTCTCCATGGAGACCAGGGCCAGCCCTGGGGGGGAACCTGGCAACGCACGAGGAGGCCTCTAGGGCTCTCTTGGACCGAGTTGGCAGCATCTCGGCGTCTCCGCTTGGGTCCTCTTGGAGTTCTCCATGGAGGCCAGTTTCAGCCCTGGGGTGGTGGTGTCCGGAAACGTGCAAGGGGGGTATATTACGGGGATCTACTGTCCCAGGTCAATCCAGACTCGGGTCAGTCAGGCCTTGCAGGATCCTGCAGGATCCTGCAAGAACCTGCACCCGAATCCAGGTCAGTGCACCCCTGGCCCTGCAGGATCCTGCTGCAAGATCCGGCGCTCTGACTGACCCCCGTTTGCGCTGACCCCCGTCTCTTGAGCCCCGAATCTTGGTAGAACCCCAGCCCTCGGATCTCTGATGTATGACAAGTTGTTTATTTTAGAATACATGCAGTACTAACATCGAGATGTTACGGACGGTCTACTCTTTACCAGGGAAGCGAGCGACACGCGGCGCGGCCCACTGAACGCTGGCATGCGAGAGAGAGAGAGAGGGGAAAGGTTCCAACCGTCGCCAAGGAAAAAGCTCGCGACGGGCTCAGGGTCGACTTCCGTCGTCGTCTTCCTCCCTCCTCTTCCTCTGCCTCCTCCTCCTCCTCCTCCTCCTCCTCCTCCTCCTCCTCCTCCTCCTCCTCTTCCTGCGAAGACACCCTCCTCCTCCTCCTCCTCCTCCTCCTCCTCCTCCTCCTCCTCCTCCTCCTCCTCCTCCTCCTCCTCCTCCTCCTCCTGCGAAGACCTCCTCTCCTCCTCCTCCTCCTCCTCCTCCTCCTCCTCCTCCTCCTCCGAACACCTCATCCTCGTCCTGATCCTCTTCATTCGTCTCCTCGTCCTTATCCCCCGTCCTCTCCTCCTCATCCTCTCCTCCTCTTCTCCGCTTCAACTTTTCAGGAGCCGCAGTGGAAGCGAGAGCTCGACGCGTCTGCGACGCGTGCCAAGTGAGAGGAGCAGCAGGAGGAGTAGGAGAGGAGAAATCTGGGCGACCAGGAGCCCCGAAGAACCCTGACCCCACAGACATTCGAAATATTCATTTTCATTAAACAGATGAACTCCCCGACCCCCCCCCCCCCGCCGCAAGCGTCGTATGCTCCCCCTGGGTTCATCACTACCATCATCATTATCACCGTCACCATCATCATTATCATCACCACCATCATCATCATCTCGTCATCAGCAGCAGCATCATCATCAGTGCATCAGCATCATGATCACCATCATGATCAGCATCATCAGCAGCATCGGCAGCATAATCACCATGAGCATCATCATCATCGCCGGACTCCTCATACTGATCTTCATCATCAGCATCATCATCATCAGCAGCAGCATCAGCATCATCACCACCATTACCATCATCAACACCATAATCGTAATCGTGTTCATCATACTAATCATCAAAATCATCATCAGCAGCAGCATCCTCAGCATCACCATCACCAGCAACATCGTCATCATCACCATCATCAGTAGCATCATCATCATCACCGACACCATCACTAGCATCACCACCATTACGAACGACATAGAAAATAGGACCACCATCATCATACTCGTTATCATCCAGAACATCGTCATGCTCGTCAACATCGCCATCACCGTCATCACCATCATTACCATCATCACCATCATCATCGTCGTCATCGACACCGTCATAGTCATCGTTATCGACATCGACATCGTCCTCGTCATCATCATCATCATCATCAGCAGCAGCAGCATCACCATCATCACCATCACCATCACCATCACTAGCATCATCATCATCATCATCATCATCATCATCATCATCATCATCACCAACATCAATAACATCATCATCATCATCATCATCATCATCATCATCATCATCATCATCATCATCGTCCTCCCCAGCATCCTCTCTTGCACGCATCTGTACAGTTTCCGCCTTATCCTCCTCCTCGTCCTCGTCCTCATCATCCTATCATCCTCGCCCACCCCTCCTCCTCTACATCCCTCGTACTCCTCCTATCTCAGCCTCCTCCACCTCTCCTCCTCTCTCCATCTTATCCTCCTCCCCCTGAGTGAGGGAGGAGGAAGCGGAGGATTGGGTGGGAGAAGAATGAGGGGGCTGGAAAGAAGAGGAGGGAGGGTTCGATGAGATTGGAGGATCCTGAAGCCCAGGCGACCAGGAATCCCGAAAAGCCCAGACCCTAAAGTGTAAACCATTGAAACTTCCACGGGCCAGGAGTCCGCAGCCAATGAGACCATGAATCCCCTAAAATCCTGGACCCCCCAGAGCTTCAGCATTTCAATCAATAAAACAAACAGAACACATAAAGTCACTTGAGCTTGATTTGATTATCATTGGCCTGGGAGTCCGCAGCTCGGGCGACCAGGAAACACGAAAATCCTGGACCCCCCAGAATTCCCCCAAGGAACAGAGCCGTGTGATTTTGTTAATTTCCAGTGGCCCAGGAGTCCACAGCCCAGGCGACCAGGAATCCCGAAAACCGTAAGAGGGGGAGGACAATTATGAGGAGGGCGGGAGATGAAGAGGAGGAGGAGGAGGAGGAGGAGGAGGAGGAGGAGGAGGAGGAGGAGGAGGAGGAGGAGGAGGAGAGAGGAGGAATGAGGCGTATAAGTTTGGATGCCGGTATCCCCTCATGGTCGACCGCCCCCCTCCTCCCCCCCCCCTGGTCACGTCTGGTATCGCCAGAGGGTACAAAAAGCTGCCTCATGGACAAGAGCCGCTATTGGTCTTTGCACTCGTCGTTTACGTGCCCAGTGTGACTACCCACCAGACCACACCAACCCAACCCGAAATCCCAAATTTCGGGTTGGGGGGCGTATGGGTTTCATTTGAACATTTTCAATGTTCGGGGATGCCCCCCCCACTCGGAATGGAGGGTAACTTGGAGCCTTCGGGTTGGGTTTGGGTTGTGTAGTGGGTAGTGATTGTTTCCGTACTCACTTGGCGGGTTCCGCAAACACTGAATCCAAAAAAGCTGCCATTACTTGGGGGCGCATCTTTTACTGCCGCCGTTCCGCTGGCCTTCCATGGGCTCTCGCCCGCGGAGCCGCTGCCGTCTTACTTCCCACCAGGCGCACTACTCCAGATGATCGTTCGGCGCAGGAGGTTTCGCGTTGGGCTCTGAACCACCCTGCGGACGGCGCTGGTATAGAGGCACCATGCTCGACCAGAAGCCCGACGAAGAGCGAGCAAAGGCAGGCGGGCATCCTCGTGCCCCAGCCCCGCCTCTGCGCGCCCTCCAGCAGGAGGACGGCCATGCCACTTCCGTCTGCTTCCGCCCCAGACACTCGGCCGCTCCGATTTTTGCTCGATGCGTGGGCCCCCGGAGGTCCAGACCGCTTCCCCTGGGCCTGTTTTTCGTCCACGCTCCCGAGGCCCGGCGAGGCCCCTGGGAGGTCGAGAACTGTCAAACTCCCGCCGCTCCAGTTTTCTCGCAGCGTCGGATCTCTGGGGCCCCGCCCTCCGCCTGCCCGAGGGTTACGCGATGGCAGCGCCCCTCCGATCCCCCACGGCGAGGCCCCTCCGAGGGAGCGCCCCGCTGCCCCCAGAGAGACCGCGCCCCCCGAGGGGGAGCCCGCTTTTCTTTTAGACTCTGGCAGGCTTACTTGCATGGACGGGGGGGGGGGGCGCTGAACCTGAAGCGGGCCGCAAACGACTTGACGTGCGGAAATCACGCAAGTCGAAAGGCGCTGAAGGGGGGGGGGAGGCCAAAGGGGGGGGGGGGGGGGGCGAACGCCATGCAAGCAAACTCGCCTGAATCTGAAGAAAAACACGCTCGGGGAACGCCGCGCGGGTCGTTATCGCGGGCCCCGCCTCGCCCGTCAGCCGGTCGATCTCGCGGCGGTCGCCGCCGGCGCGGTCCCTGTCCGCGCCAGAGGCCGCCTGGGCGGGGGCGGCGGCGGGCCTTTGGGGCCGAGAGGCCTCCGCGCGGAGGACATTGGCCCCAGACGGAGTCACGAGAAAATCACGACGGGCGTGTTTTTTTTTGGGGGGGGGTTTAAAATAGTTCCGTTTTTGTTGTTCTATTAGGGGGGCCGTCGAAAAACTGCTCATGACGACAAACTGGTCCCGGGGAAGAGGTTGAGACCTGTAGGGGTCGACGTCACGACAAAAATCATGACGTCGGGGGCGGTCTGGGACCTTAGGGGCCTCCAAGATGGGGTTCACGTAGATGGTGTCGGGGGATCGCGCCGCATCGCCGGCGCATCGCCGATGCATCGGCGATGCGCCGACGTCGGCGATGCATCGGCGCCGTCGGCGTGGAGGAAATCGGGTTCCACATCGTGCCGCACCGGCGATGCGGCGCGATCCTCCGACGCCATCTACTCCGACCCGATCTGGGAGGCCTAGAGGCCTAGAGGCCTAGACGCAACTCCGATTTATTTAGCTCTGTTTCACATCTGTTTTCCGCGGCTGGGGACAGAGCCGAATCAGAGTTGAATCAGAGTTCAGACCAGAGCCAAGTCAGAGTTTCAAACAAATCTGAGATGAAACAAAGTTTCGGGCAAGAGTTGACTCAGAGTGCTACTAGTTTTTGGAGTTTAGCTTCTGAAGCTAGTTTGCCTCCAAAATACACACTTCAGCCTAGAGCGGAGGTTGTCTCAAGTGTTGGCCCATGTGGGCCCCATCGTCGGGCCCTGGAACCTGGAACCGCCAGCAAAACGGCTCAGGATGACGAGCTGGCCCAGTGGAGGTGAGATGATCATTCTGGGAACCTTCCTTTTCTGTTCTTCTCCTTCGCAACACACCGGTCGGCTGCACGAACTACGGGCTCCCGATGGTAGCATCGCCCAGACACGGCCAAGGCCGAGCCGCCTTCAAATGGATCATCTTCAAACGGGGCGGCTACGACCGAAGCTCCAGGGAGAGATCGGTCCAAATTAAACGTTCGTCAGGGGGCTGTCGTCGAGGACGGAACGACTTCTGCTAACTACCCCACGGCGGCCCACGCCGCCTGGGCGCAAGCCCGCTGGCCGGCACACCAGTGGTGCCAACTCTCGCGACGGTGGGAGGGTGGCTGGCTCGGGAAGCTGATTGACTGGGGTCCGGGGCGGCTGGCTGACAGCTCGCGCAGTTCTCCCACAGCCGCCTCCCTGACCAGCAAGCCCAGCGAGAGGAGGGTGCGGGAGGGAGGAGGGCTGCGGGGGAGATCTTCGAGGCCAGGGGGGGGGGGGGAAGGGCGGGTGCACGTGCGTCTCGCTCTACCGCAGAAGGGTGCCCCTGCGCCCGCAGCTGGCCAGAGTCCACTGAGTGCACAGCAAGCTTGGCCGGGTGATGGTGGGCGAAAGGACGGGAAGCCGGTCGGCTCCCGTCCATCCACGGGGGTCTCCCGATCAGGCCGAGGTGGGGCGGAGGAGTAGTACAGTCGGACTTGATTGGGCAGGACACGCGAGAGGACACAAGGCACTTCCGAGAGCCACACCGCCGTAGGAGTGCAGGAGGCACGGGTCGCGAGACACAGGACACAAGGGTACCCATGAGCTGGCAGGGTCGACCTACTGATCTGGGACGAATGTAGGAGACCACAAGGCGGCAAAATAATCGCCGAGGGCGGTAGCAGAGGGGCAAAGCGAAAAGATCGCAGCGGTGACGCGAACTCCTACAGGTCGCATGAAATACATCCGCAGCCGCTACCTGTTGAGCGGCTCCGGGGTTGAAATAAAAAAAACGCAGGGCGCCGTTGGGCTCCAATGTATTTAAAGCGACGCTGCTCGGAAGGGGAATCACAAGCAGCTCGAGAACCCTCACAGTTCTTCAACGCTTGCTTTGCCCAGTTCCTCCTTGTCTAGCCGATTGCACGGATCAAGTGCATGCAGCGAGTGAGCCCACCAGAAAGGGTGCATCATCATCCAGAGAGCGTGCCGACGGGCAGCGGGACACATCGCACGAACGAGTGCATCCCATCATTACTTTCTGAATGATTCGAGCCCTTCCACGTCGGCATGGCACCCTAACGATGGAAACGATTCACGTTCTACCGACACTACTGACCGAGCCAAAGCGTGAAACCTACCGCCCAATCGGCTTCGAAGGGTCATCGTGTGCGCAGCTGCTGTAATTTCAAGCGCTGCTGCGTCACTCTACGACCACTTCGTCACTCCATTCGCACAGTCACCCTGCTCCCCCTTAGTCGCAATCTATGGATGCGATGATCCCACCGTCCCTCGCCCCTCGCTCTCCTTTCGAAGGGGCCCCTCTCACGGCTCATCCTTGTGTACCAGCTTCTCCCCCCGCACAGGTGCTTCTCACTTGCAATGGTGCGCTTGAGGTTCACTTCGACGGAGTAAGCCGCCTCAAGAGCGCTGGTCGATGTCAGTAATGAGCGTGGAGCTTCGGGCCCACGAGCTCGTGCTCCCAGCCCGACATTTGATTCAACATGTACTCCATGTCGGAGCGCGCCGTCTCCACAGACGGCATGTTGCCGAAGACCGATATACGCTCGCCGGAAAAAGGCGAGTCCCTCTCCCAGTCAGGCAGGTGGACGTCGTCGCCCACCTTCGCGCGCGCCTCCTCCTGCAACAGGCGGTAGATGACCTCGCTCGTCTGCTTGGCGGCGAAGATGCGCAGCACCTGACACACCGCCGCTGCGTCCGTGGCAGGCGCGCCCTGCATCAAGTCCAAGAAAATGGCGGCGGCGAGGCTGAACATGTGCGCGTCCCCTTCGAACGCATCCAGCATATCGGGGCTGCTCGTGGACTCCCTGGCCTGCACGTAGCACTCCAGCAGCGCGGCGAACTGCCCGAGCGAGCGGGAGTGCCGCCGCAACACCTGGCCAACCGCACAGTAGCACTGCACCACGCCCTCGTCGCCGCAGGCGGCGTGTGCCCCCGCCGACGCAGCCAGGGCCACTATGCACCCGACCGCCTCCTCGGGAGACGCCTGGCCAGCCTCCACCATCACCCTCAGGAGCTGGCCGAGCTGCGCCTCCCCGGCGCCGGGCTGCGCTGGGGCACCTGCCGCGCGCGGGGGGCCGAGGAGCCCCGCGCTCGCCGGGCCCCGCGTCATCGGGGCGGGCGCCGTGTCGGGGCGCGGGGCCGGCCGCTCTCTCGAAAGGTCTTCCTGGAGCCACTCTCGCTCCGCTCGCGCCTCCAGGCTGCGTCGGACGTCCGTCGGCTCGAGTCGAACTTGAATCGAGCCTGGCTCGAAACTGCGCCGCACACGAGCCGAACGCTTGTCGACCTGGCTTCGACCTGTGGAGCCGAACTGGTGTCGAAGAGATCCGTCCGGTGGGCCCCAGGAAGGTCCCACAACACGAGCATGCAGTGAAGCGGTCGGGTCTTCGGGACCCCGTATGGACAAAAATCAAGACGTCGGATCTCTCGGGAGAGCCGCCCAGAGATCCGACGCCTCGGGAGAGCCGCCCAGAGAGCCGACGTCGGATCTCTCGGGAGAGCAGCCCAGAGATCCGACGTTTTCGGTTGCGTTTACTTGTCTTCCGCTCTGTTGACTCGTCTGTAGCTTCGAGATCAGGGCCCGAAGAGGGCACGATCCTTCCCCCCCCCCTCTTTGAGAGTCCCCCCCGTACTTCGCGCCCAGGACGCAAGCGCGTCTGCAGAGCCGGCGGGCCACGCGGGGCACCGGGCACACCGGGAGTGGGCGGACAGAGGAGAGGGCAGGCCGCGCGGACCGAATTCATTGGGGGGGGGCGGGGGCGACAAGATAAGTGAAGGGGGGGGAGAAGACGGCCCAAGAGGCCCCCAAGGAGGCCTCAAGACGGCTCAAGAGGGCCCCAAGACGGCACAAGAGGCGCCCGAGACGGCCCCAGAGGGCCCCCAGATGGGGCCAGGATGGGGAACTCGAGATAGAAGGGTGCGCCCCTTTCGGGCCCAAGAGGCCCCCACTTGGGCCCTGACCATCACGCACCCCCCCCAACGCAGGGAGCAGGAGCCGCCGCCGCCGGGGCCCCCCCATGGGGCTCTCGGCGGCGAGCTGCGCGGCTTCTCCGCGCCGCCGCCGGAGGGGCCCCCCGGGGGGGGCCCTCGGGTCATGCGAGCCGCGGCATCCCCGCGCGGGGGCCACCGAGGTGCCTGCCGTGGAGAGGGGCGTGGCCTCTCCGCCCTCGGGCCTCGAGTCTCGAGCCTCGAGACTCGAGCCTCGAGCCACGCACCCCGAACCCTCGCTCGAGCGCCACCAGTGTGCCGCTCGAGCTCGAGCAAGCAGCGCCGTCTTGGCGAAGTGCGCTGGCCACCAAGCCTCTCTTAGCGAAAACCCGCGTGAGGAAAACGGGTGCTGGCGGGAAGAAGTCCTGGAAGCGCCCACCCACGGGCCCCGGAACCGTCAACAAAAACAGCTCGGGATGGAGAGCTTCGTCTTCGGGGAGCCCTCGAGTCCAGGACCCGTGTCAACCAGAACCTGTCTTCCTTCATGGCGGCAAGAGGGGTGAGGGGGGCTGGGAGGGAGGGAGGGAGAGCAGAAGGGGAGGGGGTGGGGGCTGGAAGGACGGAGAGGGGAGCGAAGGGACGGGGGGGAGGACGGAGGGGGAGGAGGAAGGGGTGGATGGGATGCAGCGCCAGGAACAGGGGCCGCTCTCCACAACGACGTGTGAAGCCAGCGTCGCAAGACATACCCTGCACAGCGTGCACCTGTGCGATCCTGGCGCCTAGCGCACTTCGCGCGCGCGTTCGCGCGACGCGCGTCGCGCAGGTGTGGCGCACCTGGAATGCTTGGGCCATCTGGTGAGGTTCCAAGCTCTTCTTCTCCATCCTTGTACTTTGGACCATGGACCCCTTGCCACACAGGAGGCCAGTCCACAAGAAGCCTTCCACAAGAAACCCAACCCTGAGACCACAGGACGTCCATTGGCTTGTAGCTTGCGACCGCCACGCCTTCCACCATAGCAAAACCATCGAAACCCGAGAACCCCGGGGCACCCTGGAGGCAAGCAGGGTGTCTCTTGGCATGGGCTGGGCGATTCACGAGGGCTGCTCCCGCGCCACGAGACCCCCCGTTCGCGACTCGTGCGAGAAGAGATGAGCAGCCGAGACCCCCCTGGGCGACTCGACTGCTCGGACCGACACCCCCCTTGAGCGAGCCGGCCCGTCCTGAACCCCCCCTGGGCGATCCGGCACCTGCCCGCGAGAGAAGAGTTCCCTCCAACGCGTGCCCCGCGGGCGGGCCTCGCGCGCCTCTCCGCCCTCCGCGGGGCGCGAGGCCTGGAAGGGCCTCACGAGGGCGCTGTCGCTCGGGGGGGGGGGGGCCGGGAAGCGGCTCAGCGTGCCGCGCTGCCGTCGCGGTGTACAGAGGCCAGCACCGGCGGCGCGGCACGCTGAGCCACCACGGAGTCTGGCCGTACAGTCGGACTTGATCGGAGAGGGCACGCGAGAGGGCTCGAGAGCCTTCCGAGGGCCACATCGCCACAGGAGTGTCAGAAGGCGCGCGTCGCGAGGCACAGAGAACACAAGGGTACCCTTGAGCTGGCAAGGTCGGCCTACTAATCCAGGCCGACCGTCTACCCAGCCGCCTCCTCGGCGGTCTTTTTTTTCGGCAGGTCGTCGGCGGTCTTCAGGGCGAGAGGTGGAGGATCGAGGCTAGCACCCAGACCCTCTCGAGCACTGAAAAAATCACGACGGGAGGTGTTTCGCCATTTTCGGCCTCTGGGGGCCCTTACCGGGCCTCGGGGCCGTCAAAAAACGACTCGGGATGAAAAATCGGTCCCGGGGAATAGGTCGAGACCTCGGGGGGTCGACGCAATGAAAAAATCATGACGTCGGGGGTCTGGGCAGTGGGGTCCATGATCCCACACCGAGCCATCCTGCTCCCTCCCCGGAGACATGCAGAGGGAGCCAGGAATCAAATCTGCAAGCGACCAGACCCCGCATGTAGGCCCGAACCCTGGCGTCGTGAGGAAGGAGCCGATGGCATCGAGGAGTCGATGCGCTCGGCCTCATTTTGCTTTCTGGGGTGCCATGTCCGTGTCGCGGCGGACTGCGAGGGCCAGCACGCAAGAGAAGAACTGGTAAGGGGGACAGCGGGAGCCAGGGCGGTAACATTAGCGACCCGATACTGTCCTCCGCCTCCTCCTACTTGGCCTGCTCTTATACGCCGACCCCTCGTCCTCCCCCCGACTCCATGTTCTCCTCCGCATGTCCCTCATCCTCCTCCTTCTCATCCTCCTCCTTTTCCTCCTCCTCCTGCTCCTCCTGCTCTTCCTTCACCTCCTCCTCCTTCTCTTCCACCATGATTCGCTTTTTTCTTGTTCCGTGTGGTCCTCTGCCTCCCCCTTTTCCTCCACCTCCTCCACATCCCGTTCTCTCTCATCCTACATCATCCCTCCTAATCTCGCCCCGCTCATTCTGCCATCCTGCTGCTCATCCTCCGCCTCAGAACCCTCATGACGGCCTCCACCTTTGCGCCTCGTTGGCAAGACGGGGCCGGAACCGAATGCCTTCAGGCTGGCCTTCTGCTTCTCCATCTCCTCCGTCAGGCGATTGATGCGCGTCTCCTTTGTGCTGAGCTCCGCCTCCAGCTTCTTCCGCTGGAGGCCGAACTGGTCCTTCTCCTGGGCGTTTTGTCCCGCGCGGAGGCGCTCCCTCTGGGAGAGGCGCGGCGCCCACGCCACCGCCGTCCGGGCGTGGCGGCCGGGCGGAGGCCACGACGACGAGGACGAGGAGGAGAGCGAGCAGCGAGGAGACGACGCCGAGACGAGGACTAGGAGCCACGGGGAGGCTGCCTTGGGAGACGGAGGAGGGCATTGTCGTGGCCACCGCCCCTCACTTCCGCAAGGTGCCTCGCCCTGCAGAATCGTGTGGTGGGTCTCGTGCTGCCCCACTCCTGGCAGCAACACCCACTGCACGTCCGCGGCTGGCCAGTGGTTGTCCCGTGGTTGTCCCGCGGTCGTCACGTGGCTGCTCCACGGTTGTCACGTGGGTCTCCTGCGGCTGCCCCAGGGTTGTCCCATGGTTGTCCCGTGGTTGTCACGCGGTTGTCCCAAAAATTGTCCCGCGGTTGTCCCGTTCTTGTTCCACGGCTGTCCCGTGGTTGTGCTGTGGTTGTCCCGTGATTCTCCCGTGGTTGTCCCATGGCTGTCCGCGAGTGTCCTTTGGTTACCCGTGGTTGTCCCACGGATGTCTGGTGGTTGTCCAAGTCTACAGATGGATAGTGGGGCCGATGAAGAGAAAGTGGTGCGCCTGTATACCTACGCATATGGGGACGTGGACTGTGGTACCATTGGGTAGATCGGTAGTGGGGCTGACTGTAAGTTTTACGGCGGGGTCGATGGGTA
>CAUYUJ010014640.1:207285-232285 GCA_963575745.1 Prorocentrum cordatum | reverse complement strand
GGATGCCTCTTGGGGCCCCTTGGGGGTCTCTTGGGAGCCTCTTGGGGGCATCCTGGGGGCCTCTTGGGGGCCTCTTGGGGCCTCCTAGGCACATCGTGGGGCCTCTTTGGGCACCCTTGGGAGCCTTGGGGGCGTTCTTGGGGCCATCTGGGAGGAGATCGATCGAAGAAGTGGGGTTCCTCAATTAGGGGCCCCCATCCAGGAAGCCAAAATGGGGCCAAAACCATAGTAACACCAGTGCTTTGGGTTTCCTCGCCGAACCCCCCGTCAAGGTCCACGGGAAGGGGTAGGGTGAGGGGTCAAGTTGCCCCCTCCCCGCCCGCAAGCCGTCCCGTTCACTCCCACCCGCCCTCCCAACACAAACGTAACACCCGAGTCTGGCCCGAGCCTCAGCATATTCAGCAGCCGTCTTGGGATGGGCAGCTACTGGGGGCCAATCCGCCGCCGCCGCCGCCTCCGCCGCCGCCGCCGCCGCCGCCGCTGCCCGCCGCCGCCGCCCCCGCCGCGCCGCGCCGCCGCCGCCGCCGCCGCCGCCGCCGCCGCCGCCGCCGCCGCCGCCGCCGCCCCTGCCGCCGCCGCCGCCGCCGCCGCCGCCGCGCCGCCGCCGCCGCCGCCCCCCGCTGCCAAACCGCCGCCGCAGCCGCAGCCGCTGCCGCCACCGCCGCCGCCGCCGCCGCGCCGCCGCCGCCGCCGCCGCCCCGCCGCCGCCGCGCCGCCGCAGGCGCCGCCGCAGCCGCCGCAGCCGCCGCCGCCGCCAATTGTACTCTGTATTGTGTTTTGACAGGGATGGTGTGTGTGGGGGGGGGGGGGGCGCATCGGGTTGGCCGCGCATATTCCGAATTTGGAGGCAGAGTGTGTGTTTGTATTGTTTTTGTACAAGGGATGGTGGGGGGGTGTTGGCATGGACTGGGGTTGGCCCCCAGTCGCCTGGGGGAGGGGGTGTTTATTAATAGGGAACAGTGATCAAGACGCCCTCCCCGCCGGCAAGCCGTCTCGTTCACTCCCACCCGCCCCTCTCACACACACACACACACACACACACACACACACACACACACACACACACACACACACACACACACACACACACACACACACACACACACACACACACACACACACACACGTAGCACCCGAGCCTGGCCCAAGCCTCAGCATATTCAGCAGTCGTCTGTGGACGGGCACCGACTGGGGGCCAATCCGCCGCCGCCGCCACCGCGCCGCCGCCGCCGCCGCTGTCCGCCGCCGTCGCCGCCGCGCCGCCCGCCGCCGCCGCCGCCGCCGCCCCCCCCTGCCGAATCGCCGCCGCCGCCGCCACCGCTGCCGCCGCCGCTGCCGCCGCCGCCGCCGCCGCCTCCCTCGCCGCCGCCGCCGCCGCCGCCGCCACCGCCGCAGCCGCCGCAACCGCTACCCCCGCCGCAGCCGCCGCAGCCGCCGCAGCCGCCGCCGCCAAGTGTACTCTGCATTTTTGTTTGACAGGGATGGTGGGGGGAGGCCGCACCGGGTTCGCTGCGCATGCTCCGATTTTGGAAGCAGAATGTGTTTCGCATTGTTTTTTTTTAGGGGTTGGTGGGGGGCCCTCATTGTCCCTGGTTGGCTCCCAGTCGCCTGGGGGAGGGGGTGTACATTAGTAGGGAACAATGATAAACCCCTCCCCGAAGGGGAAGAAGAGGGTTGGAAGAGGAAACTCCCTAGACCACCTACGCCCTTAAGGGCTGGTTTGATTAAAAGTACACACCAGGCTCCCATGATTTGCTACCGAAGGAGCGCGTTTTAAACATATAAAAAACAAAACAACAAACATTGGCGGTTATAGGCGTTATAGAGGGTGGGGGGGCCGGGGGGGTATAATGTAACGCCCCCCCCCGCCGTGTGGCTCCGGCACGGCAGCTGCGCCCGCGCGCACGACGACGATGAGCGACGAGCGACGAGCGACGACGACGACGCGAGCAGCATGTAGGTGGCGACCTGCCCACAGCGCCTGTGTACACCACAATGCTTGCGGGCACCACAGCGCGCGTGTACACCACAGTGCGTGCGTACACCACAACAGCCGCGTGCGACGCAGCGCCTGTGTACACCACAGTGCTTGCGTGCACCACAGCGCCGGTGTACACCACAGCGAAGTTGTACCACCGCAGCAACCATGTGCAACACAGCGCCTGTGTACACCACAATGCTTGCGTGCGCCGCAGCGCATGTGCACACCACAGCGCCTGTCTACACCACAGCATCCGTGTGCACGCAGCGCTGACCACAGCGCCTGCGTGCACAAGACAAGTAGAACGAGCATGTTGGTGATGATCTGCGGACAGCTAAACGCAACGCCAGAGAAGTGCTGATAATAGAATGCGACGTTCGTCCATCCTCCCTCCTCCGCCACCTCCACCTCCACCTCCGTCTTCTCCTCCTCCTCCTCCTCCTCCTCCTCCTCCTCCTCCCAATGCGGATCCCCATGAGATTCCTAATGCAGCCCAGGCTCCTATGCGGACTTCTATGCAAACGCCGATGGAGATCCGGATGCGCACGGCGGCAGTGCCCGGAGCACACCAGGCGGGCAGGGGCGTTACGTCATAGGGTAGGGGGGCGGGCTGGGGGCTGTAATGCCCATGATGCCCGAGCAATGAAGAAGACACACGCTCCAAGAGCGTCCGCAGAAAGATGATCTCGTGCGCGCGGCGGCCGCACCCCCCTGTGCATTCTCGGAGAGGGGCCTCGCACAGAGGACCCCCACGAGCCCAGGAGGAGGAGGAGGAGGAGGAGGAGGAGGAGGAGGAGGAGGAGGAGGAGGAGGAGGGAGGAGGAGGGAGGAGGAGGAGGAGGAGGAGGAGGGAAGGATGGAGGAGGAGGAGGAGGAGGAGGAGGGGTTCAAGGCAGGGCCGTCCACCCCGAGATGGAAAGGGGGCCGAGACGGACGGGCGAGCACGCAGTGCCGAGGCCGCCAGCGCAGCGCAGGAGAGCGGGGAGGAGGAGGAGGAGGAGGAGGAGGAGGAGGAGGAGGAGGAGGAGAGGAGGAGGAGGGGAAGGAGGAGGAAGAGGAGGAGGAGGAGGAGGAGGAGGAGGAGGAGGAGGTGGAGGAGGAGGAGGAGGGGAAGGGGGAGGAGGAGGAGGAGGAGGAGGAGGAGGAGGAGGAGGAGGAGGAGGAGGGGAGGAGGAGGAGGAGGAGGAGGAGGAGGAGGAGGAGGAGGAGGAGGAGGAGGAGGAGGAGGAGGAGGAGGAGGAGGAGGAGGAGGAGGAGGAGGAGGAGGGAGGAGGAGGAGGAGGAGGAGGAGGAGGGAGGAGGAGGAGGAGGAGGAGGAGGAGGAGGAGGAGGAGGAGGAGGAGGAGGAGGAGGAGGAGGAGGAGGAGGAGGAGGAGGAGGAGGAGGAGGAGGAGGAGGAGGAGGAGGAGGAGGAGGAGGAGGAGGAGGAGGGGAGGAGGAGGAGGAGGAGGAGGAGGAGGAGGAGGAGGGGGAGGGAGGAGGGAGGAGGAGGAGGAGGAGGAGGAGGAGGAGGAGGAGGAGGAGGACGAGGAGGAGAGGAGCAGAAGGGAGCAGGAGGGAGGACGCGAACGGCGTTGCAAACACAACGAACAACGTGGAGCCCGACTTGTAGGGTGCAGGTGGTGGGAAACTCTGATAGCAGACCGCTCCTGACACCCCAAAGGCGGTGGGAGCCGCCGCGAGGAATGGGGGTCAGCGCCAGTGAAAAAGAAACACTGGAATCTTACATGCAATGCAAAGCCGTGATTGATGGGAGGGCGGCTTGGTCGGGCCCGCGAGAGCCCCAAGACGGGCCAAGAGGGTCCCGAGATGCCTCCAAAGCGGTCCAAAAAGGCCCCGAATCGCCAATCAATCGGAACAAGCCGCGCAAGATGGCCTCTGGTCGGCGGGAAAAACGCAGAGGCCTCCGAAGAAGCCTCCCAAGAGGGCCCCAAGAGGCAACAATCATTGATGCTCCTTCGGCTGTGGAAGGATTTTGGCGCTCTCGCCTTTTCGGCGCCCCGATGCTCCAAGACGGCTTCAGAGGCCCCCCAAGATCACCCCAAGACGGCCCAAGAGGCCTCCAAGAGGGCCCCAAGACCGCCTTAGAGGGCCCCGAGACGGCCCAAGAGGCCTCCGAGACAGCCGACGAGGCTCCCAAGACGGCTCCAGCAGGGGGCCCAGACGGGGGACCCGAACGGGACACTGCGAGCCCTCGGCGGCCCCCAAAACTGCCCCCGAGAGGCCCCCGAGAGCGCCCCGAAGGGACCCCGAGGAGCACCCGTGAGGACTCCGTGACACTCCGACCGACAGCCGTGAGGACGCCGGCCCGACGCCGTGGCGGGATGGGCCGAAGGCCATTCACTAGATATATCTCGCTGTGGTAGAGGAGGGGCCGGCAGCGGAGGGCGAGGCCTTTACGGATGAAGAGCTGCACCGTGGACCTGGGCAACTACAGTGGGGATCCGGCCACAAGAAACCTCTGCAAGAAACCCAGCCCTGAAATCCGCGATTTGTTCCGTGAAAATCCGAAAACTTGTCCATCGAAAATCGTCCAGTTTTTATTGGGGGCCCATCGAAGTCCAAGAAACCCAGGGCACCCTGGCAGAATCCAGCTGGTTTCTTGGCACGCGCCCCCACTGTACAACCAATTGCTAGCAAGGCTCGCTCCCCCCAAATAAAATTGACCACGATTAATAATAATATAAAAAACTCCCAAATAGCCGTATCGGGAACACGGGCGACCAGGTTAAACACACTACATACAACTAAAGACACGGCTATCCAGTACTAGCACCACGGGGCAACCTCAGATAACGTTCAAACCATAGCAGCAAGAAACATCAACACAAGACCATCATTTACATAGAACAACAATTCAACACAGGCCGGGCCACTTAGTCGAGTACAGCTGCCAGTTTAGTGGATCGGTGCTTCAACGTGCGGGCAACTCAGAAGCGACGAGTAAGCCGCCAAGGGACGCTGTGAACCACTAAGAAGCCACTAGGAAATGCTAAGAAACGAGAAAGCGAGCACAGGGAATTACGAAAGGCATCCACGACTGCATACTTAACCTGCGGGCCCGCACCAGAGGGCACTTCGGCTGAGGGTCATTCTTATGCGCATCCGATCGCCGATGTCGTCTTCGTTTTCGCCAGCTGGCGTCCCTCAGCCGAGCTCCTTGAGGCGGTCCCTTTCCGGCTCGGCCTTGGCCTGGGCCGACTTCAGCTTCGCGTTCTCGTCGCCCACCTCCGAGGCGGGCTCGGGCGTGGACCGAGGGAACTCTGGGAACGCCGTAGGGATCGAAGGGGATACTTTTTTGTTCTGCGGCCCGCAAGGACAAGTCCAGAGGGCGTGTCAATCAGGCAAACTGGGGCACAGAGCCAGATAATTCGTGCACATGCAGAACAAATTGGGGAAAACGAGCAGAAGACAGACGCAGGGGATACGCGGCACCGCGCACCTATCTCGCAGGGGCGGACGACGGGGGGGGGGAACGCAGAGAGGGGGCCGCGCTGCGGCGCCTCCCAGCGCCGAGGGCGGCCGGGTGTCGCCGAGAGGGCACGGCGGCGGGGCCGCAGCCGGCTGCACGCAGCAAGGTATCGTGCTCCTCCCGCTGCCCCAGTCCTCCCCCCTCGTCCGACCCGGCTCCTGCAGCCAGCATGCACGTCAGCCCCTCACGTGCCGTTCGAAGCGGACTGGCAGGAGCATGAAAAGACACGATGTAGGAAGGCGGCGGCCAAATGTAGATAGGGTGTGGGCCCAGCCTCCACGACAGGAAAGCAACATGAAGCCGCTGCGATTGCTGAAGTCGGAAGGCACGTCAGGCAGATCGGGGGCCGGGAATTTCAGGAGAGCCTGCGCGATCTGCTGGAACGCCGTGCAGCCGGCGTGTCGTTCGCCCGCCGATGTTTCGCGGCGCGCAGGCGCTTATAGGATCTGAGGGTCCTCAGGTTTCCTGGGGGGGGGGAGAGAGAGAGAGAGAGAGAGAGAGAGAGAGGAGAGAAAAAGCAGATGGCCCGGGCAGGGGAGCTGAGGGCGAGGGGGGAGGGGAGAGGAGGAGGAGGCGAGGAGAGGGAGGAGGAGAGGGGAGGAGGAGGAGGAGGAGGAGGAGGAGGAGGAGGAGAAGGAGGAGGAGGAGGAGGAGGAGGAGCAGGAGGAGGAGGAGGAGGAGGAGGAGGAGGGGAGTCGGGGGATGAGGATATAGGGAGAAACCGCATAAACATCGACGGCCCGCGCGGACCTCTCGTGGATCCGCGCTGGAGTCGCTTGCCCAGTGCGCGGAGCGGGCTGGGGGAGCGGCGCCAGGGGGCGCCAGAGGGGCGCCGGCAGGGGGCCCCCACGCAGATCCGAGAAATCCGCGCGGGCCGCCGGAAGGTTTACGCTTACTCCACATCCCGTATTTCGGGTCGGGGGGGGGGGGATAGCAAAGGGGGGGTTTGAGAATCAGCTCACGTAGCTGATTTTCCCGGCGCCTCCCGGCGCCGGGAGGCGCCCATGTATCGAGGAATGGGCCCCTGGGTGGGGCCGAAACCAGCTGCATGCAGCAAATTTCGTAACCCCCCCTTTCCCAATCCCCCCCTTTCGCCCGACCCGAGAATTACAGGGCCCCCGGGGCCCGTATATGAAGGCGCCTTTTTCAAAAGGAGGGGACGGAATATTCAGGCGGTTTCGCGTGACCGAAGCGAAAGGGGGGCCGGAGAATTGAGGCGCTTTTTGAATGGCAATTTTGGGCAAGAGGTTTGAAACTTACCTTCAGGATGGCCCCAAATGAGATCAAACGATGCTTCAAGACCGCACGCGACGGCGATCATGATGACGGTGGTGATCGCAATTGTGAACGTGACGGTGATGATCATGATGGTTTTGGTGACAGCGGTGATGGTCATAATGGTGGTGGTAACAACGATGGCGATGATGAGTGTGTGTTCCATCAAATGTGCCCCTCGTCTTGTCCACATCTTAACGCACCTTAACCGCATCCCCATCATGTCCACCAGCATAACTACAACACTCAACTTTCCCAGAGGGGGGGGGCCGGAATATTAAGGCGCCTCCCGTGGAGGGGGGGCCGGAGTATTAGTGTGCCGAATTAGGGGGGCCGGTATTTTAGGGGGTGGGGCGTTTAATGAGGCGCGTGGAGTATGCATCCCGAGACATGCTCTGACGGTCCCGAGGCCCGGTCCGGGCCCCCCGAGGCCGAAGAGGGCAAAACCCGTCGTGGTGGATTCGTGGCTCGAGGGGCTCCGGGGAGGAGGGACGGGGCGGGGCGAGGGGAGGAGGAGGAGGAGGAGGAGGAGGAGGAGGAGGAGGAGGAGGAGGAGGAGGAGGAGGAGGAGGAGGAGGAGGAGGAGGAGGAGGAGGAGGAGGAGGAGGAGGAGGAGGCGGCCCTCGTGAGCGAGCGCCTGCGCCCCTCGGCTGTCCGCCTCCCGCTTGGCCCTGTCCAGCTCCTGGGCCGCCGTCGCCGTCGTCGGCGGCCTCGCCGTCGCCGTCGCCGTCCCTCCTCGTCGTCGTCGTCCTCCTCCTCCCCGTCGTGGCAGTCATCCTCGTCGTCGACCCCGACCTCATGGTCGTCCTCGTCCTCGCCTCCCTCGTCGCCGACGCCGCTCCCCAGACACGGGATCGCTGCTCTTTCTTTTTCTCTTCGGCGGGCCGTGGAGGAAAAGAGAACTGGCGACACCGACTGGAGTCTTCCGTGAGGTCCTCCTGCAGCGCCACGATCCGGGCGTTCTGGAAGCGGATGGTGGCCAGGAGGTGATCGGATCCAGACCCGCCCGCCTCTGCTGCCGCCTCGGAAGACCAAGCGGGATCGTGAACCGCCGGCCAGGGCTGAGGGTGGAGAAGGCCTCCGCCTCCCTCTCCCTCCTCCCCTCCCTCTCCCTCCCCCTCTCCCTCCCCTCTCCCTCCCCCCCTCCTTTCTCCCTCCCCCCACTCCTATCCCTCCCCCCTCCCTCCCCCCTCCTCTCCTTCCCTTCTCCCTCCCCTATCCCTCCCCTCTCCCTCTCCTCTCTCCTTCCTTGCTCCCTCCCCCCCCACCTGTACAACTACGCGATATAACTACTCTGGTCTCTCCCCTGAATCTGTCTGGCGAGTGTTCCGTCCTCTCCGCGTATGCTTTCTTACGCAGAAGACTTCATCACTTGGTCTTCCGAATATCGTTTTTTCAATCCGGTCGTTTCTGGTTCTTCCAAAATGGTGCCCCCGCTGCAGCGCCGCCCTCATGTCCGCGCTTCGGTCAATCAAAATCGTTCTCCCGCTGCAGCGCTGGCCTCGTTCCGGCGCCTCCGAACGGCGCATGGCACTCGAAAGCGCCCACATCGGGCAGGCACGGTTGAGGAGGGCATGGAGCCGGCATTGCGGACAGGCCCTGTTCACTCGAAGGCGGGCCATTTACCCTCCAAGTCATCCGGTGCCATGACACGGCATGCATTGTGATGCTGTGTTGTGCACCGATGTGCGATGCCATGCTTTGCGTTGCTATGTTTTGTGATGCAATGCTTCACTACGCAATGCCACGCCAATGACGTGCTATGCTCTGCCGTGCTCTTCTACGCCATGCGTTTCCATCCATCGCGTGCCCTCTTGGGATCATTGCCCTACTCGAAAACCAACTGTGCGAATAGATAAGAGATCTACGCCATGGTGAGGAAGGGAGGGAGGGGTAGGACGTAAGATGTGACGCTAGCGCACCTGGCTTGCCCTCCCCGCCTCCTGCCTCCGCCCCCTTCCCGTGCGTCTGCCGCCTCTGTCTGCTCCGCTCCCCTCTTCGGTGGCAACTCATGGGAGTCTCCCATACCATCGTGTCGGCTCTTGCGAGTCGACGCTAGTCGACGCCAAGTCGACGCTAACCGACGCTGGCCGACGCGAAATCGGCGCCAAAGACGGAACTGCGAGGACACACTGCAAGGCTCCCATGATTTGCCACCGAACCCTTCCCTGCTGCCTCCTCCGATCCCGAGGTGCTGTCAACTCCTCGGCACTGCCCGCCGAGGAAGGTCCCAGGGAGGCCCCTGGCGACGGGCCGCCAGCCGCCAGCCGACGGGCCTCGTGGCGCGCCGACGGACGGGCCGGATGCTCCACCCACGGGTGCCTGAGGACCTGTGCCAACCTGGTGCTGGATGCGCGCGGAGGCTGGAAACGCAAAAGACCAAGACCTCTTCGCGATGCGCAAAAAAAAACACGACGGGAAGTTTTTTCTCAATCTTCGGCTTCCGGCGGCCCTTCCTAAGCCTCGGGACCGTCAGATTATCCCGGCAAAGCAACCTAACAGCGATGTGTAGGAGCATATCTGGAAGCATTCCCCTTAAGATTCAGATGAGAATCCAGTTGTAGAATTCTGTTGTTCTCGCAGTCGTAGTCGCATTCGCGATGACAGTCGCAGTGGCAACGGCAGTCGCAGTCACAGCCTCAGCCTCAGCCTGCCTCAGCCTCAGCCTCAGCCTGCCTCAGCCTCAGCCTGCCTCAGCCTCAGCCTCGGCCTGCTTCAGCCTCAGCCTCAGTCTGCCTTCAGCCTCGGCCTCAGCCTCAGCCTGCCTCAGCCTCAGCCTGCATCAGCCTCAGCCTCAGCCTCAGCCTGCCTCAGCATCAGCCTGCCTCAGCCTCAGCCTCAGCCTGCCTCAGCCTCAGCCTCAGTCTGCTTCAGCCTCAGCCTCAGTCTGCCTTCAGCCTCGGCCTCAGCCTCAGCCTGCCTCAGCCTCAGCCTGCCTCGGCCGCAGCATCAGCCTGCCTCAGCATTCAAAATGTGGCCCAGGAATGGAGTTCTGGGAACTAGAAGAACACGAAGTGGCCTACAGTTGGCTCCGGGCATTCAAAATCATGCCCAGGAATGGAGTTCTGGGAACTCGAAGAGCACGAAGTGGCCTACAGTTGGCTCCGGGCATTCAAAATGTGGCCCGGGAATGGAGTTCTGGGAACTCGAAGAGCACGAAGTGGCCTACAGTTGGCTCCGGGCATCCAAAATGTGGCCCGGGAATGGAGTTCTGGGAACTCGAAGAGCACGAAGTGGCCTACAGTTGGCTCCGGGCATCCAAAATGCGGCCCGGGAATGGAGTTCTGGGAGGTCGAAGAGCACGAAGTGTGTGACTGTTGGCTCCGGTTATTCAAAATGTGGCCCGGGAATGGAGTTCTGGGAGGTCGAAGAGCACGAAGTGTGTGACTGTTGGCTTAAAACGAGCCCGGCTCTGTTCCCGGCCCTCCTCCCCGGCACCCGCCCAGACCCCCCTGTGGAGTCCAGATGCTCTCTTTTGACCCCACTAGAAACCTATCAGCAAAAGCTGTTAGGTAAAAACGACTCCGGATGAAAAACGGGTCCCCGGGAAGGGTCCCAGACCTCTGAAAATCGACGTTGTGAACGACTCACGACGTCAGGGGTCTGGGGACACTCCCGATCTGCCCCGCGATCTCAGTGATATCCGGGCCCGCTCCTCCCTTGGGCCCTTCGCACTCGCTCCTCCCCCGCTCTCGCTGGCCCTGTGCTCGGTGCTGGTCGTGTGCCTCCGGGCCGTCCTGGTCCTGTTGCGCGATGGTCGCTGCCTGCCTCGCGGCACCACGCCGTCGCTTGCGACTGGGCCTGCCTGGCCCTGGTGCTGGCAGCGGATGCAGCGTCTCGGTCCTGGTCTCGCCTACGCTGTGCGCGCTGATTACGGCCATCTGGGGCCGGGTCTCCCTGGACCCGGACCTGGCAGTGTTCGCGCCCCCCCTGCATGTCCCATTCTCACGGTGCTTCGGCTTTTTGCCGCCCTGGTGCTCAGTCGCTGATCGCGTCTCCCCTGGCCATGTGCTTGGGGCCCCTGCTGGTCACCTGGACTGAGTGCTCAGCACAGTGGACCTAGAGTTGCGTGTGTGTGTTTCGCATGCCTCATGTCCTATTCCCCGCTGATCTGGCCTTTTGCCGCCCTGGCGCTCAATTGCTGGTCGCCTCTCCCGCGCCTGCGTACGGGGGGCCCCCGATCACCTGGACTGTGCTCTCGAAGCGGTGGCTGCCTGGGGGGTGGGCCTCTGTGGACCTGGGGGCGTGAAGTTCGCGCGCTTCACGTCCCACTCCCACGCTGTTCCGGCTTTTTGCAGCGCTGGTGCTCACGTGCTGGCTATAGTCCCGCTCCTTCCTGGCCCTTCGCCGGGGTCGTCTGGTCGCGGACTGTGCTCTCTGCGCGGTGGCGCTCTCCGGCGCCCTCTCCCCGCTCTCTTCCCCCCCCCTTTCGGGATCATTGCCCTGCTCGACATCCGACTGTGCGAGTAGAGAGGGGATCTGCGCCATGGTAAGGGATGGGAGGCAGGGGTAGGATGTCAGACATGACGCGAGCGCACCTAGCTTGTCCCCCCCCCCTCTCCCCCCCCCCCCGCCGCATTGGTAACGGCGGCCCCGCCAGTCTCCTGGCCGCAGCCTCTGTGCTGCCTGCGCGGCGCGGCTGAGCCTGGCGCCGGGCTCACGACGGAGCTCTTCGAAAAGCTCGTCGGCACCTGCCCGGCCCCCTCCTGGTCACAGGTCATGTTGCCCTCGCTCCATTGCTTTCGCACGACACTCGTGCCTGTTCGGAACACCAGATTCTCCCGACCCTGGTCGTCGCTGCTTTAGGCGCCCTGGCGTTCTGACCTTTTGCCTCGGGCTCTGGTCTTTGCCTCGACTTTCGTGACGACGTGCGCGGAGGTCTTACCTGGCCTTGCTCCCTCGATCACCCTGGTGCCGGGCTGCCCCACGACCTCGTGCGGCTTCGCCCCCTGCAGTACGCCACGCACTGCTCGGACTTGCTCCTCGGCACAAGCACGGCGGCCTGCTGTGCCCCGGCGCGTCCCGCCGCGCTACTTGACCGCCGCTGGGAGCCCTCACAGCCGCCGACCAAGACAGTGTCGGCCCCGTCCCTCCAGACGAGGGTCGGGGGGGGGGGAGGACGCGCATCCTCAGCCGCAGCCGCAACCGCACCCGCACCCGCAACAGGGCGACGCGCGCGGGGCCGCGGGCCGGCAGAGCCTGCAGCAACACCCGCACACGCTCCCTCGAGTGTGCAGCGGAGCCCGCCAGCGGGCGCGTGCACCCGCTCTCTGGTCCCCCTTGGGATATAGTTGGTACCGTCCGTGAGCCGTCGGAGGCCAGCGCAGACGTCCTAGCACCGCTCCCTCCTGTCCAGACGCGGTATCCGCAGTTGCCCTCCTCCTCCCTCCATGGGGCCCGTGGGCGTGGTCCGCGGTGCCCCGCGCGGACGCCGCAACGGGGAAGCAAGAAGGCCGACGTCGTGATCTTACAACATGGGCCCTCGGAGATCTAGATCGCCCTCCCTGGGACCGGGTTGCCATCCCGACTTCGGCTTGACTTTTCTTACGGTCCCTGAAGCTCGGTTTTGGGGTCACGACTCGGGCCCCTGGCAGCCGTTCGGGAAGATTCGGGAACCACCGGACGCGGCGCGAGGCGCATAGCTGCTGAGAAGTACCCGGAGGGCGGTAAACCGCCAGAAAATCTTGAGAACGCCCCAAAGCTTCGAACCTCTCCAGACAGCAGGCGTCTCTCGATGTTTTCGAGACACGTCCCCGTCCTCTCGAGCACTGCCCAGGGACCGGTCGTCCCTCCCGAGTCGCTGATGGACGGCCCCGCGGCCCGCCCGGTGAGGGCCCCGAGAGGCAGATAACTATGAAGCACCCCCGTCTCGGTGTCTTCGAGACGCCAGGATGCCTGGGTTTCACCAGTCTGGAACAAATCCCTATCCCTATGCTGGGCATCTCCTCGTCACGATGCCAGTCTTAGGGATTCCCTTATCTTTTGAGGGCGCATCCCTAAGATTGTCATCGCCTTTGGGCGTGTCAATCTTGGGGATAGGGATAAGTTCGAGGCTGGTAAGGGTTCGAGCCTCGACCTTCGAACCAGGGCGTTTGGGTCCAGCGGCCGCGAGGTCGGGCTGCGGCCGGGACACAGCGGCCCCTCTGACGGCCAGCGGCCCCCCGAGCCGCCGGCCGGCGGGGCCCCTCTGGCCACTGGCCGCGGCATCTGGCGGGGCGGCGGCCGCGGTCGGGACCGATCGGGCTGCGGTCGGGAACACTGCTGCGCAGCGTGTCGCGGCGGCGGCCCCCGCGGCACGCTCCGGCGGATATAGCGTGTCGCTCCGCTCCGCGGGAGAGGGATGCTGGGAATGGCTGGGAGTAGGGGGATAGCCGGGGACCTTCCTGCTCCTCCTCCTTCTCTTCCTCCTCCTGCTCCTCCTCCTCGTCTGTCGCCGCTTGAGCAAGATGTGGGGACGCGGATGGCGTGGTCGCGCCGACGCGTGGTGGGCCAGATATGGGCGTAGCCGGGCGACACGCCAGGCCAACGTTCGCGACCGTCTCTTGGCAGCAAGTTGTCCTGGAGGACACGGCATGCCAACGGCTGCGTCGGTGTCCTGGAGGCCCTCTATGGCCGTTGGGTGTGCTCTCCAGCAGCTGCGCCTCGCCGCGAGGGCCTTCGCCGGGGGTGCCCGGCATTCGTCCCTAATAGCGGCCGCCATGAGGGCCCGAGCTGTGGCCCAGAAGCCACCACGGCCCAGGCCCCTCCTGGAAGGAGGCGGGGCTCTGAGGGGGACGGATCCTGCACGTGTTTCTCGGGTGCGGGGCGTCCAAAGGGGGGAGCGCAAATCATGGCCGCCGGCATGTGCGCGGCCCAGGGGGAGGGGCCAGGGACGTAATGAAAGAAGAAGAGGCGCCATGAAATCTGAGGAAAGATCATGGCCCACGCCATGATATCCACCCCCCTTTAGTCATCATCCCCCTCTTGACCGCCCCCAAGTTTCACCCTTTTCGGGCTCCCGCCACGGGCCCCGAGACCGTCGAGACACGACTCGGGGTGCAGAGGAGCTGGTCCCGGGAAGGGACCCGTTCCCCTCGTGACCCCCTTCCTGCATGGCAAACATCGGCCCCTCCAGCGGTCGGGGGCCGGCTTCTGAGGCGGCCACGGCCGCGGCGTCGGCAGTCGCTGGGGAGGGGGGGAGGTAAGACAGGACCAGGCGAGGGCAAATTCGCACGAAGGCAGATAGGGAATGTCGGAGAACTGGCCAGTCTGGAGGATGTGTCGGGCACCGCGGCCGTTTCAAAGCACTCCAAGACGCCCCGAGAACATTCTGGAACGCCCTCGGGTGGTTTCTCGTATCGGCCTGCATGAGGATGACGCAGGAAGAGAGGGACCTGAAACACTGTAGCCGCAACTCTTCCGGGCGAAGAGGAATACGAGGAGGAAGATGAGCAAGCAGGTGGAGGCAAGGCTGACAAGACATCCCTCCTGTAACCAGTTGAATATATAAGTTCTCTCTCTCTCTCTCTCTCTCGGTGGGGCCTTCACGGCCAAACAATCGTTATCTCTCCCTTCCGTGGCCACCAGCTACACTTCCCCCTGTCGACCTTTCCTTCTCCTCCTCTTTCTGTTCCCCCCCCCCGCCTCCCTCCCCTTAACCATTAGATATCATCCTCGCTCTCCTCCCCCTCCTGCTCCCCCATTGGCATGCCTTTTCTCATCAGTGTCTCCCCCATCCCCCCACCCGCGTCTCCTCCTCCTCCTCCCCTCCACCTCATTGTCCCCCCCTAGCCTAATTACTTAGCTCCTCACCTCCTCACTCCCACCCACTTCTTTCGACAACTCAATCAACTCACATCCAGACTCACTTACGCTCAGACTCGCCCAAACATAATCACACACATCCAGGCCGCACACGCATAATCTCGGTCACTTCAAGACTTACTCACACTCAGACTCAAATACGCTCAGGCCCACCTCACCCACACTCAGACCCGCTCACTCAGACGCATTCGCTCACTCACACTCAGACTCATTCACACTCAGACTCCCTCACACCCAGATGCTAGTACGCAGACCACACGCAAAGACTCACGAATGACTGTACCATATCACCACCGCGACATAACGGGCCACCCCGAAGGAAAGATCTGCAAAGAGGTGTATCACGGGTCCGTTCGCGCCCCGATCTGGGGGATGTGTCGAGCCGTTCGTTTGGTTTGCCGCCTCGGACTCCGCCCTGTTGAGAGCCCCATCATCACGGCGATGTAGCAGGCAAAGCAATTGGGCACCCCGGGTGGGGCCGCCAGGGAGTGCATCGCAGGCCCGTTCGCGACCAGATTGTGGGGTTGTCCCAGGCGCTTCGCATGTTCTGGAGCATCGGGCTCATATCGTTTGAGAGCCCCATCGGAGTCCCATGCTCATCGCGACACAGCAGGAGAGGCACTCGGACACCACGAGGGGAAACCGCCAGTGGGGCCAGGTTGTGCGCATGTCTGGAGCGGTTCGCCTGTTTGGGCGCTTCAGACTCCTCTCTTGCGAGCGCCCCATGATCACCGAGATATACGAGGCGCTGCATTTGACCACCCCGAGGTGGAGCCAACAAGGGGGTGTGCATCACTGGCCCGCTCGCGCCTAGATTGGGGGGTGTCTCAAAGCGTTTCGCCTGCTTTGGCGCCTGGGACTCCGGCTTTTTAAAGAGCCCCATGGTCGCGATGCAGCAGGCATGGCACGTGGGCACCCAGGTGGGGGAGACGCCATGGCGTGGCATACGGCGGCGGGGAGAAGGCACAATAATGCGGCAACGACACGCAGAGAGGAGCGCTCACGTCCGGTCTCGGCACATGCTCAATCATGATCCGGATGAGAATTGCTCACGCTCGGGTACCCGCGGAACGGATGAAGGCGCAAGCTAATGGCATGCACACATGGGGATCCCCGCGCCCAAGGCGGTGAGGGTGTTGGATTAGGAACCGCTGATAAGGAATCCAGAGTCCCAAAGCAGGTGGAACACCAACTCAGGCTCGGCCATGGCTATCACCGCCGCCCTCATCAGATACGGAATACTCCAAGGTCAGAAGATTCCTGGGCAATCTCCCTGACGAACGCCCACACCGTGGGCACTTCTCCGCCGTGTCGTCTCGCCCCTGCGTTGGCGAGCTTCGCGCCACAGCGCCGGGCGGCGGGCGCGACGAGGCGAGGACGGAACGAGCAAACCAGCACAGTTGCGAGCGGATGATGGGCCAGATGGAGGGCCAAACCCAAGCGCAAGAGGCACTGCTGTCGCATCGTGCTCGGCGACCTTGGGGCCCCACTGGGCCCACACCAAAGGGCTTTCCGGCGAAAGGGCACCATTGCGCGTAGATAGCCGATGTCTGACGGCCCTGGGGCCTGGGGATGGCCCAGGGAGCTCGACCAACAGCGAGGGCCGCCTGTCCGCCTTTTTGCCTTCCCAAACGTCCGGCGCTTCGATTCTGCTCGAGACGCGGGCCCGATCTCTCGACCACTTCCCCGGGACCGGTTCGGCAGCGCGAGCCGTCCTTGGACGGCGCCGAGGCCCAGTGTAAGGGCCCCGAGGGGCCGGAAACTAGGGGAACGGACAATGACATAAATACATAAAAACTCAGTGGTCCGCGCGGATGTCTCGGATCGGGGCTGCACCCCCCTCCCTGGCCCGCGGAGCGCGCCAGGGGTCCAGCGCCGATCCGAGAAATCCGCGCGGACCTCCGAGCTTGCGTGTTTGTGGTATTTTTTTCGTTCCCCTCGAGAAACGACGAACAACAACCTCCGCCTCGACTTCTTCGCGACGCCGGCTGTCTGACTGTGCGCCCTCGCCGCCGCCCCGCCGCCGCCCCTCGCCGTCGCCGCTGTGGCGCCGCCGCCGCGGCATCCGGCGGGGCGGGGCGTGCCCGAGGCCGCCCAGGTCGTCGGCGCCGGCGCGGGGGGCAGCCGCGGCTGCCGGGGGGCCCCGACGCCGCCCAGGCGGTCTCCGATGCTTGCCGCCTCGCGGGAGCTGAGGCTCGCCGCCTCGAGGAGGGGGGGGGCAGGGCGCCAGCGAGGAAGGCGCGTGGCGGCCGCGCGGCAGCGGCGTCGGCGGCGGAGGCAGGGAACGTACAGACACGCAGGAGGGCGGAGGGAGGCCGGAGGGCGAGGGCGCTGGGCGAGAGGCGGCGGAGCCAGGCGGGGGCGCGAGGCTGCACGCACGACGGGGCTCAGGAGGGGAGGGCGCAAGGGGCGGGGCAGGAGGAGGAGGGATCGGCTTCGGTGGCCGAGCTCTACTCGTTTTGCTGCTCTCCGTGCCGCGCGTGCCCCCCCCCCCCTTTTTCACGCATGTGCGCTCAGGGGCGGCGATCGCAACGAGCAAGGCCGTGGCACACCACGAAAAGCAGGGAGGAGCAGGAGGGCGAGGAGAACGTGGAGGAGGAAGACCCACACCTCCCGCTGCTCGAAAGTTTTTGACGCTCTTCGCTCGCGAGGCCCAACGAGGGCCCCCGGAGGCCGAAAACAGCCCCAAACTGCCCGCTCCACTGCTTTTCGGAGCGCCGGCTCTCTGGGGAGGACGCGCTCGTGCAGAGAGGTCCTTTCCGCGTCTCTCTCGCCTTGGCGCTATCCTTTGCCCGCTTGGCAATCTGCGTCTCCGCCGCCCCCCCCCCCCCCCCCCCCGGCACCCAGCGGCGCAGGCCGCCTGCGGGGGGGAGAGGGGCAGCGCCACCCGGCTCGTGGGTCCAGCTGGCCAGCGCGGGCCTCACGTGGTGATCTCTTGCAAGCTGCGCGGTGCAATCCAGGTTCAGGTCGGTGCACTCGGTGGCTGTACCGACTGAGATCTAGGTGGTGCACTCAGTGCGGTGGAGCCTGGGTGGTGCAACCCGCGCGGCGCAATCGATGTGGCGCAAGGCACTGCAAAGCAATGCAGTGCGAAGCAGGGCGAAGACATGCGAAGCAGCGCCACGCAATACACCACACACGTAATCCAATGCGCGTTAACGCAAGGCCATTCAATGCAATGCAATGCAAAGGACAGCAGAGCACTGCAAAGCCACGAAAGGCAACGCAATGCGATGCGAAGCAATGCGAAGGCATGCACATCGACGCAAAGCAACGCACAGCAATGCAACACAATAAAAGCAACGCAACGCAACGCAATGAGCATCAGCTCAATGCAATGCAGAGTAATGCAAAGCAACGCAAATCAAACCAGCGCTGAGCAATTCAAAGCAATGCAAAGCAATGCATCGCAATGAATGCAATGCATGCAATGCGAAGCAATGCAAAGCGATGCTATGCGCTATGCGATGCAAAGCAAAGCAATGCAAACAATTCCAAAGCAATGAAACAATAAATCCAAAGCAATGCAATGCAAAGCAATCCAAAGCAATGCAAAGCAACGCCAAGCGATTGCAACGCAATGCGATGCAACGCAAAGCAACACAAAGCCCTGCGGGCCGAGCTCCTTGGAAGGGACGCAAGAACCCCTGAGTGCAAGCACTGTTCGGGGTCGACATCTCTTCGGGCGAATCTACGTTACTTCCGCCAGCCTGCGCGCGGGCCCTCGGCCGACGACGTCCGCCCGCAGAGCCGTCCTCGTTTTGTTACTCCCGCCGACCTTTCTTCGCCGGTCTTCCGCCGAGGAAGGGATGCCAAGCCCTCGCGTCCTCGATAGGCCATTTCACCACCAGCGCCACGTCGAGGATGCTACCAGTGCGCGCAGCATCGAGCATCGGGGAGGACGCGGAGGTGCACGAGGAGGCGCAGGAAGCGCGAGATCTGTTCTTGATTCTTTCGGGTGTAACGGTCGTTACCTGGGGTGGGGAAGGGGTCGGCCCAGGTAACGGTACTTAACGCTCGGGCGGGATAGGGCACCTCGGGGCGGGGGTGCGGTATGCGCGCGAGCACCACCATGTGTGCGGGCATGTGTAGGGGGGGTCCAAGCCTCCTCCCTTGCGTACGATCGTTACCGTTACCTGGGCCCCACATCCCCGACGTCCAGTTTTTGTCCAAAACTTCGGCCCTCCGAAGTCTCGACCCATTCCCCAGGACCCGGAACCGATTTCTCATCCCGAGTCGCTTCTTGACGGCGCCCCCGAGGCCCGGTGAGGGCCCCTGGAGGCCAAGGCTTGCGAAAAACCCTCCGTCGTGATTTCTCCAAGACTCGAGAGAGGGTCTGGGGGTGAGGCGGCTGGCCCGGGCAGCGACCGCTGCGCGCCAGAGGATCTCTTTATCAGCGTGAGGGGCCGAACGGTCATCCTCTGTCCCTGGGCGCGGGGCTGCGGTGGGGCTCCGCGGTGCGAAAACTATTGCTGTCGCGTCGTTGTTCTCGTCGTCTTCGCCCGCGACTCCCCCGTGACCCTACCGTGACCCACCTCGCGACCAACCCGCGACACACCCCCAGACCCACCCGCGACCAACCCGCCCCCAGATTCTTATCCGCAATTGCGGGGATGCTACGTGTAAGTAAAGGAAACGAAGCCAGGACGAGTGGAAAAACGGGTGAGGAGAAATCGAAAACCTCTCAGAGAAAACGGTGGAAAATGTCTCGGCCGCCGCGGCCATCTCAGAGCGTTCCGGAACGCTCTGGCACGGATCTATCTATTCTCGCCCTAGCCCCGTTGCGTGGTAATGCTCCGCCAAGCAGTACACTTTCTGTGTCTCTGACGCCCTTATGCCTCCTCTTCGTCCTCCTCCTCCTCCTCCTCCTCCTCCTCCTCCTCCTCCTCCTCCTCCTCCTATCCTACTTCAATGCTCAGCACGCTCGCCGCTTCACCCAAACCGTCTCTGTTTCACCACTCCTGCCAGCGCACCTATGTTGTGCACACGGCTTCTGTCTGTTTGTTTGCCTGTCTGTCTGCCTGTCTGTCTGTCTGTCTGTCTGTCTGTCTGCCTGTCTGTCTGTCGGTCTGTCTGTCTGTCTGTCTGTCTGTCTGTCTGCCTGCCTGTCTGTCTGGTCCCGTCCGGTAAAAAGGTCTCCAGGAGCGCGGCCAGGCGGCCCAGAGATGGGCACCGGCACCAGCACAGGGGGCCTGCCCTGCACACCAGCTCGGCCACTCCGAAAGCCCGAGTAGGGCCACCACCACCGAGCTCGGGAGCAGCTTCGCTCGGCGAAGGCACACCGCCGACCTCGGTGTTGGTGTCGACCTCCAGGCCTCCGCCGGAGAGAGCGGCGCCGTGGGGCCTCCGCCGCCGGCGCGGTGGCGGGCCGGCTCGGGGGCGGGCGCTGCGCGGCGTCCTTGCGGGAGGCCAACACCCAAAAACATGACAATCGGGCGGACGCTAGTGCGGGGTGACCCAAAGTGGGGGTGAAGAAAAGGGCCCCAAAGGGCCCCTCTAGGGCCCCTCTCGGAACCAGCAGGGGCCCAGAAGGGTCCCTAGAGTCATGTTGCTCCCATCGCTCTTAAGAGCCACATCCCAGAAATAATTTCGAGCACCCGGAAGGGTGTCGAAAGAGTGTCGAAACAGTGTCGGACGAGTGCCTCCCAGGGCCCGACACGTGAGAACCCTGGAGTTTCGCCACTCTTCTCTGGTGCTCGAAATCCTCTCTGGTGATCCAGGCGGAGGCAGGTCGGAACATCATGACCCTAAAGGGGCCCTTCGGGGCCCTCTTCTTCACCCCCCCGGTGGGGCCAGCGCCCGCCCAACACACTGCGCGCGGGGGACCCGGGGTCGCCCGCGGCAGGCGCGGAGGCCGCGACCCCGAGCTTGCCCAGAGGTGGATCTCCGGAGGCAGCTCCCTCAGAGCCCCCCTCGAATGGTGGACAGAATCACGACGGAGGGTTTTTCGCCACGTTCGGGCTCCGAGGGCCCCTGCCGGGGCCCAGGACCGTCAGAGAACGACTCGGGATGAAGAACCGGTGCCTGGGAAACGGTCGACACCCCTGGGAGTCGACGTTCTGAACAAATCATGGCGTCGGGGGTCTGGGTTCTGGGATGTCGTCGCAAAATACGGATCTGGGAGCATGGAAAAACGGCACCAACACCACCAGGAACCACCAGCGGGAGGCACAACGGGAGGTGCCCCTGGTGGTGTGGTCCCCCCCTCCCGCTCGAGACATCCCCTTTCCCCAGCTCGGGGAGGCCTCGTGGACCTCCTTGTTGGAGGTGGCTCCCCTGGCAGTGGTGGTGTCTCTTCTCCTTTCCCCAAACGGATCACGGCTGCGGTGGGGGCAGTGGACATGGAACCCTTCGAGACGGAATCCTGGGGCTGGAAGCCGGTGGCACACCACTGACGAGAACGGCGCCCATGCACCGTACCATGCCTGGGCTCCTTTCAGGCCCCGCTCCAACGCGGCACGGTGCACAATTAGCTCGTCTCTGGAGGCCGAAAAAATGTGATTCGTGCCATTCCTGGGTCGAAAACTCGAGGGGTCATTGCGGCCGCAGCTTTTGCGGACCTGCGTCCGCTGGGTCTGGCAATTACCGTGCCATTGTCACGACAAGGTGCTTTACTCGAGGGGTTCTGTCCACCCCCAGAACCACAACTCTGGGGCGGAAGACGAGCGGGGATCGTGAACGCCTTGCGTCGCAATTTTGTTTCACGGGGGTCACCCGGCCGCGTGTGAGCCCAGCCCCCGCCCAGGCTGGCCGCGTCACGTGTATCCTTATGAGCTTCCCAAATGAGACTCGAGCAGATGGGGTCGTCGCCGATGCACCACCGATGCATCGGCGGCGACGTCGGCGATGCATCGGCAACGTCGGCGATGCATCGGCGACGTCGACGTGAAGAACATCAGGCTTCACACCTGGCCCCAGCACCGAGGCAGCGCCGACGCGGAGTGAGCCTACGACCCCACCTGCTCGGACCCCGCCTGGGAGGCCCAAGCTCTTGCCTTCTCCCCCGTGGCCTCCCTGCGCCGCGCACTTCGCAGCGCAGGGCGCCCCCCTCGGACAGGGGAGGCGCTCGGCTATAGGCGAGGCTCGGCGGGGCTGACTTCGGCCAGCTGAGCTCGGCGCGGCCGACCTCGGCCGGGGCCGGACTCAGCCCGGCCAGGCATCCTGGCGCCCCGACAAAATCAACACGGAGGTGCTTCATAGCTTTCGGCCTCTCTCGGGGCCCTCACTTGGCCTCGGGGCCAGGAAAAAACGAACCGGGAGGAAAAACCGGGCCCAGGGAAGTGCTCGAGAGGTCGGGGGACCGCGCCTCGGAACCATCGGGCCGCTGGCTGCCTGGGAGGTCCGCCGGGCCTGCACACCAGCCTATGGCCGAGCTCGGGCTCCGCTGACCGAGCTCGGCCTGGCCGACCTGATCCCGCGGCCCGGCTCGGCCGCTGCCCTCGGCCTCGCGGTGCCGCGCTCCCCCCCCGCCCCCCTTCTGGAGCCGAGCAGAAAACAGCAGCTGCGTTGGGTGGCTCTTGGCTGGTGCCGGCAGGGCGCGTGGGTGCGCCGGTGCGCCGCCGGCGCGCTGCCAGTGCGCTGGCGCGCGCTGCTGGTTTCCAGGCGCAGGCCCCGCAGCGGCGGGTCGCGCCGGGGAGCAGCGGCCTCGTCGGCGCCCCTGCGTGGCACCGCGGGGCCCGCCTCCGAGGCCCTGGCACCGCACGTGCTGTTCGGGCCCGGGCGCTCTCCCGCAGAGTCGGCGCACCTCTCGCTCGGGCCGGGCGTTGGCTCGCACAGCCTCGGGCCACGCGGGGGCCCCCACGCATCGACGCGGCCCGACGAGTGCCGCAGACCCCAGACCCCCGGCGTCATGACTTTTTCACAGCGTCGACCCACAGCGGTCTCGACCCATGCCCCAGGACCAGTTTCTCATCCCGAGTCCTTTTTCGACGGTCCCGAGGTCGGCAAGGGCCCACAGAGGCCGAAAATAATGAAAAACCTTCCGTCGTGAATTGTCCACTACTCGAAGGGATCTGGGGAGAGCGGGGATCCAGGGCTCCTGTCGTGATGTGCCACGCTGCTGCAGTTGCGGTCGCGTCGTCGGCGCTCATGGTGGGAAGTGGCGCGGCCAGGCCCGCTCGCCGATAGCTCGCGCAGAGGAGGCCGCGCGCTGGATCCCCACTGGCCCGCCCCTAGGGCCTGGAGCCCGTCCCAGAGCTGGCGCACCTCGCTTCGGATGGGGCAACCTTTGACTTCCAGCGGCTTCAACTGGCCTTCCGCCAGCCTCTGCCGGCAGAGCTGCCCTCGCGCTGCTTCCGCCGGCCTCCCTCCGAGGAAGCAGAAGAGTCGCCTTCCCGATCCCTCGAACGCGGGGCCCTTCCGGAGGGCTGGCGTCCCTGTCCACAGCAGGGCCCTTCGCGATTCCCAGAGGGCGGGGCGAAACGGCGAACAACAAGGAGGAGCGCCCGCAGGTGACGGGTCATATGCCTCACTAGCCTCGCGGCCAGCGGGGCCGTTTAGAAATTGTGGAAGTCTTTCTTGCAGTTGTGGGAGGACGCACAGCGTCAACCAAGAGGTCTCCTCCGATCCTGCCTTTGCTGCTGCCTTTGCTGCTGCTGCTGCTGCTGAAGGGTCTCTCTTCCCTCTGGTCTGAAAATATACAGCGAGTCTCACCACCTTCGCGATCGAAAGGCTCGCTTCGGCCCTTGACCTCCCGCCGAGGGCAAGTGGCAAACCTCTCGATCCCTCGAGGGCGAGGTAGAGAGGCGAACGGTAGGGATACTGATAATGATCATGATGATGCTGATGATGATGCTGATGATGATGATGATGATGATGATGATGATGACAATGACGGTGATGTTGATGCTGATGCTGATGCTGCTGATGATGATGATGATGATGATGATGATGATGATGATGATGATGATGATGATGATGCTGGTGATGCTTATGCTGCTGATGATGATGCTGATGATGATGATGCTGATGAAGATGACGATGAGAGGGATGAGGAGGAGGAGGATGAGGAGGAGGAGGAGGAGGACAAGAAGGATGCCAGGGAGGATCGACGCTCCGCCGATCGACTATCGACCGACAGGCCGACCGACCGAGGATCAGTGGGAGGGGGAGTAGAGCCGCCTCAGAGGCGCCACGTCCGCCATGGCCGCGGGCGGGCGGCGAGAGAGAAACGATGAGGAAAGAGGAAGGAGGAGGCGCAGGATGAGGAGGAGGAGGAGGAGGAGGAGCAGGAGTAGGAGCAGGAAGAGCAGGAGGAGGAGGAAGAGGAGAAGGAGGAGAAGCAGGAGGAGGAGAAGGAGGAGGAGGAGAAGGAGGAGGAGGAGGAGGAGGACGAGGAGAAGGAAGAGGAGCAGGAGGAGGAGGAGCAGCAGCAGCAGGTATATCGGCGAACGGTAGGGATTTTGATGATGCTGATGATGATGATGATGATGATAATGATGATGATGATGATGATGATGATGATGATGATGATGATGATGATGATGATGATGATGATGACGACGACGACGACGACGATGACGATGACGATGACGATGATGCTGATGATGCTGATGATGATGCTGCTGATGATGATGAGACTGATGCTGATGCTAATGCTGATGATGCTTATGCTACTGATGATGATGCTGATGATGATGCTGATGGTAATGACGGTGAGAGGGAGGGGGAGGAGAAGGAGGAGGAGGAGGAGAAGGAGGAACAGGAGGAGAAGGACGAGCAGGAAGAGGAGCAGGAGGAGGCGGAGGAGTTTGAGGAGGAGGAGGTGGAGGAGGAGGCGAAAGAAGAGGAGGAGTAGGAGGAGGCGGAGGAGGAGGAGGAGGAGGACGGGGAGCAGGAGGCGGAGCAGGAGGAGAAGGAGGAGGAGGAGAAGGAGGACCAGGAGGAGGAGGAGGATGAGGTGGAGCAGGAGAAGCAGGATGATGATGATGATGATGATGATGATGATGATGATGATGAAGGGGAGGAGGAGGAGGAGGAGGAGGAGGAGGAGGACAAGGAGGAGGCCGAGCAGGACGAAAAGAAGCAGGAGGAGGTGGAGGAGAAGGAGGAGGTGGAGGAGGCGAAAGAGAGGAGGAGGAGGCGAAAGAGGAGGAGGAGGAGGAGGTGGATGAGGATGAGGAGGAAGAGGATCAGGAGGAGGAAGAGGAGGTGGAGCAGGAGGAGCAGGATGAGGAGGAGGAGGAGGAGGAGAAGCAGGAGGAAGAATCTCGGGATGCTCACGTCGCGGATCAACGTGACTGCTGCGTCCTGACGATCTGGAACCGTGCGAGAATGCCGTTCTGGGACTTCAACACCGCGAATCAACAAACTGTTTTGCCCGCATAATCCTGAATCCTTCCAGAACACTTTTTCTGGTAGGATGATTATGGGAATCCGTGAAACTCTTGCAAGCATTGAAAACGAATGTGCGCGGCGCTAAGGGGAGAACCACAGTGTGAAAAGGAACCGCCCTCAATCCGTGAAACTCT
>CAUYUJ010014640.1:192285-202285 GCA_963575745.1 Prorocentrum cordatum | reverse complement strand
CAGTTTTTGTGGAAGCTCTGCCTGGCAGATGCCGCCTCGGCTCAGCAGCCTTTCTTCGCCTCCAGCGGCCTTTCGTCTATTCTTGGCGGCCTTCGGCTGCTTTTTGGTCCGCTTTTAGCAGCCTCTAGTGGCATTTCGCGACCTTAGTGGCGGCCTTCAGTGGCCTTCGGCGGCCTCAGCATCCCTGAGGAAATGCACAAGGGTGAATTCTGTATGTCAAAATGGGCTTCCAAGAAGACTCACTGGAACGAAAAAGAGGCTCCCCGATCTAGATTTCTGAATCGGCCCGACAGGCCCAAGCAGTCCATGTCTCAAAGTCTTGCCCTTACGCCGCGGGGGGGCGGCCTTCCTAAAGAGGTCCTCCTCATCCTTCCTACTCCCGCTGCTCCCCCTCCTCACACCACTGGGGGGCAACGATAGGGGGGGGACTGGCATAGGGGGGGGATTCATCGACCTGGAATCGGCGATATACATAGCCGACGGATCGGCGATAGGCCCCCGTTAGGGAATCCGCACCTTCCTGGGCAGGTCGGGGCTATCGGGCTCATCGGCGATCAATGGGCGATTGGGGGTCGACGCATCCCCCCCCCCCCTATGCCTATCCCCGCCTATCGTTAAAACAGGGCTAGGATCGGGATAAATCGCTCCAGAGCGTTCCAGAGCGCTCTCAGAGCGTTCCGGAACGCTCTGGAGCGGCCGCGGCGCCCAATACATCCTCCAAACCCGCCGATTCTCAGAGATTTCGACTTTTTCCGATCCGATTTTGTCCCGATCTTCGCGTCGTTTTAATCGTTGCCCCTGGACCACGTCTGGCGGCCTGGGGACTCCAGCAGGGCTGGGCGCCCCGGACCAAGAGCAGGGCGGCCGGCCCGTCGCCATCCTTTTGGCTTCCAGGAGGGGCGGCTTCGGGCCTCGGGGCCGCCCAGACGCCCGAGATCTGTCTGGCCCTCCTCGGTGCAGCGCGCCATGCGCTCGCTGTGCGGGCCATGTCTTACAGTACAGTCGGGGAATTGACCTAAGGAGCGAAAAATTCGCCGGCCCAACGGGCCAAGGCGTGCTAAGATCTCCGGTACCTGGTTAACAGTATTTCTAGTTCGCGCGCGCGGGGCGGCCCCTGGGGGTCCCCGGACGAAAAGTACCCCGGCAAGGTCCCGGCAAGTCCCCGGCCCGGCAAGGTCGGGCCAGAGATGCCGGAGCCCTGTTACAGGGCCCCAGGACGGGCCAAGAGGTCCCCAAGAAGCCTCCAAGACGGTCCAAGAGGGCCCCGAGACGGCCAAAGATCGCCCGAAGACGCCCAACAGGGCCCCAAGACAGCCCAAGAGGCCTCCAAGACGCCCCAAGGGCCTTCCAAGAGGCCTCCGAAGAGGGCCCCAAGAGGCCAAAATCGTTGATTTTCATTGTTTTTTTCTATGTTTTTTGCGTTCTGGCTTTTTCGGCTTCCGGACGCTCCAAGACGGCCCAAGAGGCCCCCAAGACCGCTCCAAGACGGCCCACGAGGCTCCCAAGACGGCCCCGGAACGGCCCAGGAGGGCCCCCAAGACGGCCCAAGTGCCGCCCAAGACGGACCAAGAGGCCCCAAGACGGGCCCAAGAGGGGCTCAAGAGGGGAACCGAGAACTGAAAAATCGAGCCCTCCGCCCCAGAAGGCGCCCAGGAGGCCCCAAAAAGGCCCCAAGAGGCCCCCAAGAGGCCCCCAAGACGCCCCAAGAGGCGCCCAAGAGGCCCAAAAGAGGCCCCAAGAGGCCCCAAAACGGCCCCCAAGAGGCCCCAAACTCGGCTAGCCCACAACGGTGCGACAATATGGGCCGGCGGAATGAGCGAAGGGCGATTAATAAAGACCGAGGCCCCCTTTTCCCTACAATAAAAACTCAATTTTCCATGGAAAAACCTCAGGCAAACCCAGGAGCAGAGCAACGAAGGATAACACGGGCCCCGTCCCCAACCAAATGTGATATCCTTCTTCCGGGCCCCCTGACTCATAAAGGGGCCCTTGTGCTTTCGCCCCAACTTATCGCCCTGCACCGGCCACTAAACAGCGATGTGTAGGAGCATATCTGGAATCATTCCCCTTTAAGATTCAGATGAGAATCCAGTTGTAGAATTCTGCTGTTCTCGCAGTCGTCGTCGCATTCGCGATGACAGTCGCAGTGGCAACGGCAGTCGCAGTCACAGCCTCAGCCTCAGCCTGCCTCAGCCTCAGCCTCAGCCTGCCTCAGCCTCAGCCTTCCTCAGCCTCAGCCTCAGCCTGCTTCAGCCTCAGCCTCAGTCTGCCTTCAGCCTCGGCCTCAGCCTCAGCCTGCCTCAGCCTCAGCCTGCATCAGCCTCAGCCTCAGCCTCAGCCTGCCTCAGCAACAGCCTGCTTCAGCCTCAGCCTCAGCCTGCCTCAGCCTCAGCCTCAGTCTGCTTCAGCATCAGCCTCAGTCTGCCTTCAGCCTCGGCCTCAGCCTCAGCCTGCCTCAGCCTCAGCCTGCCTCGGCCGCAGCATCAGCCTGCCTCAGCATTCAAAATGTGGCCCAGGAATGGAGTTTTGGGAACTAGAAGAACACGAAGTGGCCTACAGTTGGCTCCGGGCATTCAAAATCATGCCCAGGAATGAAGTTCTGGGAACTCGAAGACCACGAAGTGGCCTACAGTTGGCTCCGGGCATCCAAAATGTGGCCCGGGAATGGAGTTCTGGGAACTCGAAGACCACGAAGTGGCCTACAGTTGGCTCCGGGCATCCAAAATGTGGCCCGGGAATGAGTTCTGGGAAGTCGAAGAGCACGAAGTGGCCTACAGTTGGCTCCGGGCATCCAAAATGTGGCCCGGGAATGGAGTTCTGGGAAGTCGAAGAGCATGAAGTGGCCTACAGTTGGCTCCGGGCATCCAAAATGTGGCCCGGGAATGGAGTTCTGGGGGCACCAAGAGCGATTTTGCGAGGATGTCCCAAGCGATTTCGGCTTCGACGGCAGCCTCCCCGGGTCCCGCCCAGAACCCCCTGAGGAGTCATGATGCTCTCTTTTGAGACCACTAGAAACCTATCAGCAAGAGCTGTTAGGTAAAAATAGTCTTTAGATAGTGTGGGGACGATGTGTTGATTACCTTGGTCTATGTTTGAACATTTTGGTTGTAGAAAAAGAACCGTCCAACATCCGCCTGTAGGAGGACATGCCCGACCTAACTCTAGGGAGGGGGGGGTTCAGGGGCAAGGCGACGGCCAGGCACTTCGGCTCAGCGCGTCGCGCGCCGCCGCTTCTGCCCCCACCGCGCTTCGGCGCGACGTGCAAGCCACAGCCAGGCCCGCCGGGCATCAGCCTCACGAGCTCTGGAGCCTCCCGCCCCGCGGAGCGAAGCAGCACGCCATCCGCTCGCAAGGCACTGCGTGTCGCCGGGGCCGCCGCGGCGGCACGCCATGTGCAAAAGTGGATGGCCGTAGGCTCAGGGGCTCCCCCGCGCCGTGGGGACTCTCGGCGGCAGGTTTTCGGGCTGGTTTCAGCGTCCAGTTGTTTTCACCGGGCCCCAGGGGGCTGTCACGAACCGACTCGGGATGAAGAACCATTCTCCAGGTATGGGGGAGTGACCCCCCCCCCCCCCCCCCGATTTCCGGGCGCGGGGAGGGATTTTATGTGGGGGGGGAAGCGGGGGGAACGGTGGGGGGGGTCCAGTGAGGGAGGGGGGGATCTTTCGGAGGGGGCGGGGTGGGACACCGGGCTCCCTGGTTCCGCCGGTACGTTCCTTTCCACAGTTCAAGCGGCGGTGGCGCACGTTCTCTCTCAGACCCTCGGCGTTCAACGTTGGCGGCGGGATAGGCTCTCGGGCAGGGGCGCGCGGCGAGCCCCCGTCGCCACTGCCGTCGACTTCTTCTTCTCTCCCATAATGTGTCTATTCCTCCGAGCTCCCCGAGGAAGAGTGAGGGAGGAGGAGGAGGAGGACGAGGCAAAGAGGCAGGGCGGCGAGGAGGAGGAGGAGAAGGAGGAGGAGGAGGACAATGAGGAGGAGGAGGACAATGATGAGGAGGAGGAGGAGGAGGAGGAGGAGGAGGAGGAGGAGAAGGGACGGCCCGGTGGTCCACCCCGTCCGGAGGCGCGCGGCGTCGCCGTCGGGGCCCCGTCGCTCTCGCGCTCCTGTGGCTCGGCCCCCCCCCCCCGGTCGCGAGATCGAATACGCCAGATTTCGCAATAAAAGGGAGGGGGTCTGGACCCTCCAAGACAAGCCATTTCTCAGGAGCGAAAGAAGGACGTACATGTACACTAGAACCACGCGCGCGCTTCGCGCGCGCTTAGGTTCTAGCTAGGATCGTCACCGTCGTCATCATGAACATCACCATCGCCATCATTCCCCCCGCCAGGGCTAATGTACATCGTTTCTGGATGCTTCTGGCCGGAATACGAAAGGAGTTTCTGTAGTTAGAGTCTCTGGGGGAAGTCGCGGGGCCCCTCAGGATACTTACGGATGCCTCTGATAATCCCCCAGCGTGCCCCACGAGATGGCCAGAGGGTGCCCGAACAGAACCCGAGGACGTCGACGACGGCGGCGATGAAGACGGCGGCGATCGCGGCGACGAAGGTAGCGGCGGTTGCCATGGGTTAGTACCCAATCAGAGCTTGCCTCTGTAAGGGTCCTGGCGGATTAAAAGGTTCGATGAGGTTCGGCAAGATTCCGGCCCCATGCGGCTGGGCCGGGTGCCCGGGTGCCCGGGTGCCCGGGTGCCCGGTGCCTGGGTGCCTGGGTGCCCGGTGCCCGGGTGCCGGGGTGCCTGGGGGTGCCCTATAGCCCTGTAGCCCTATTGCCCTATAGCCGTATAGCCCTATAGGACTATAGCCCAATAGCCCTATATCCTTATATCCATCTAGCCCTTTAGCTCTATATACCTCTGATCCTATAGCCCTGTAGCCCTATAGCCCCATAGCTCTACAGCCCAACAACCCTATAGCCCAATAGCCGAATAGCCCACATAGCCCTATAGCCCTATGGCCCTAGCCCTATAGCCCTATAGCCCTACAGCCCTATAGCCCTGTAGCCCAATAGCCCTGTAGCCCAAGTCGTTTTCATCCTGAGTCGTTTTCTGACGGTCCCGGGAACCTGCGAGGGGGCCCGGAGACCGAAAATTAACAAAAACCGCCGTCGTGATTTTTCCAAGACGTCGAAGGTCCAGGTCGTGCTTCCCGCCTCCCCAGACCTCCGACGTCGTAATTTTTGCGACCTCGGGCCCTGGAATCGATTGGGAATACGCACATGGGAAGGCAAGAAATGATGGACCCATCATTTCGTACCTGTGCCTTGATCAGTGGGACGGGCTTCGCACCGCCGCACATCACAAGACACGCACGAGCGGATCCAGCCGTGGCGACGTCGGGGACTGCAGAAGGTCGCAAGGACACAGAATGTGAAAGGAAGAGAGAGAAAGAGAGAAAGAGAGGGAGAGAGAGAGACAGACAGACAGAGAGCGAAGGAGAGAGAGAGAGAGAGAGGAAGAGAGATGGAGAGAGAGAGAGAAACAAACAAAAGACAGAGAGAGAGAGAGAGGCAGAGAGAGGAAATGGAGAGGAGGCGAGCTTGAGTCAACGAAAGTCGCAGGGAAGGGGGCAGGGGGAAGAAGGCCAGAGAGCGCTGAAGGATACAAATACTGGAACCCTCTTGTGATTTTGTGGGGGGCCTCGTCCGGCCGCTCGCTGGGTGTTTGACGTAGCTTCTCGGGAGCCTCTGAACCTGTCGGGGGCCTCCTGGAAGCAGGTTCGAAGCATTTTGGGGGCCGATTTGGGGCTTCTCGGGGCCTCCTTTGGGCCTCTTGGGGGTCTCCTGGGGCCTCTTGAGGGGCCTCCTTGGGGCCTCCTGGCGGCCTCTTGGGGCGGAAGGCTCGAGCTTGCGGTTCGTGGTCCCCCTCTGGGCCCCCACTTGGGCCCGTCTTGGGGCCCTCTTGGGCCATCTTGGGCGCCTCTTGGGCCGTCTTGGGGCCCTCTTGGGCTGTCCTGGGGCCCTCTTGGAAGCTTCTTGGGCCGCCTTGGGGCGGTCTTGGGCGCCTCTTGGGCCGTCCTGTAACGTCGGAAAGCCCAAAAGGCAACTTTGTTGAAAATGTACGTTTTACGAAGGGAATGGGCCAATTGTTGCGTCTAGGGGCCCTCTTGGGACGCATGTTGGAGGCTTCTTGGGGCGTCTTGGGGGCGTCCTTGGACGTCTGGAGGCCATCTTCAGCATCTTGGAGCCCTCTTGGAGGCCTCTTGGAAATTGCTTGGGCCGTCTTGGGCGCTTCTTGGGCCGTCTTGTCTGACCGGGGAGGCCTCCGGCAAGCCCCGACGAGCCTCCAGGGGGACCGGGGCCCCCGGGGCCCACATTTGTGGTCGAGGTCCCGGCCCCGGGCCCCCGGACCCTGTGCGCCGCTATATGTATATGAATCCACGCACGTACATGAATCCACGCTGGTTTCGAGAGTACGCATTGCGCAAATGTTCGTATAACGCGGCCGGTCTCGCGGATCGAGGGGCCGTGTTCATGTACATAGCTGGGCGCGTACGTCCTTTGTGGGCTCCCTAATTTCAGACCCCCCCCGTGGGAGAACCCTCCAAAACATCGTCCCCAGACCCCCCCGGGGCCCTCCAAGATAGCCTGGACGAGAGACCCCCCCGAAGTGAGACCCCCCTCCCTTTATTACGAAATCTGGAGCATCCACGCTCACGATGTCACCAAATCGTTGTCCTGAGCTCTCACATCCACCAGGAGCTGAGGGCGGGCCCTGCGCGGCGGCCACAGGCCACCACGCTCTCATACCATTATTACCAGATGCGAAGTGCTGCACCAGCCGCAGTGCGATGCTGGTGCCGTGCAGTAGCTGTGGCACCGTCTTCCCAGCTACGTGCGGCAGCTACGTGCGCATCCACCCCTCCTCCTCCTCCTCCTCCTCCTCCTTCTCCTCCTCCTCCTCCTCCTCCTCCTCCTCCTCCTCCTCCTCTTCCTCTTCCTCCTCCTCCTTCCGTCTCGGGCGGTGGGTAGAATGCGCGTGCACCGATCCAGGCCATGCACATCCCGGACCCAGGATCGGATATCGCTGCAGATGCCTCCCCTCGCTGCAGATGCCTCCGCTGCAGAGAGCCGTCCTCTGCAGGACCACCAAAAAACGAGGCCGTCAAGGTGGTCAAACGCCTCGCCGGTCGGTTCAGCCGACGAAGGTGTGCAACGTCCAACTCTTCGCTTCTGCCCAGAGTTCTGGCTTGACGCCGGGTGTGGTGCATCAGGTCCAGCTTGACCGAGCAGGTTGGTTGCTCCCCTCGACGTCCGGGCCGGACGAAAGGGGGGGATCGGGAAAGGGGGGGTTAGCTGCATGCAGCTGGTTTCGGCCCCACCGAGGGGCCCATTCCTCGATACGTCAGCGCCTCCGGCGCCGGAAGGCGCCGGGAAAAAATCAGCTGCGTGAGCTGATTCTCACCCCCCCCCTTTGCTGTCGCCCCCTTTCGCCCGGACCCGAGGCGTCCGTGTGGGGTGCCCCTGCGGACCTGGCCCCCCGGCCCTGCTCAACCCCCTCCCCCCCACCCTCCGAGGCAGGAGCGCCGCCTGCGCAGCGCCCCCGCAGACGGCCCGGACAGGCCCCAGGACGGCGCGCCGCCGGGGGCGGGGCGAGGAGAGGGGGGAGGCGCGCCGGGCGCCGGTCTCGGGGGCAGCGCTAGGGTGGGATAGGCGGATGAGGGTACGATTTTTGTCGTTTTTTTCTTTGTTTGTTTCCCCATCGAGGCTGTGTGTGTGTTTTCCCCCCCCCTGTGTGTGTTTTTGTGTGTGTGTTTTTGTTTCTTGTGTTTTTTGTTTTTGTTCCCCACAGATTGGCGGGCGTGTTTCTGTGTCTTGTTCTGCGGCGTGTCCCGCCCCGGGGTGCTTTCCAGTGGCCGCGCCGCGCCGAAAAAGCGTTCCGGGGGGGGGCCGAGTCACCCCGAGCGGCCGTGGGAGACCCGAGCTGGGGCCCGAAGACAGCCGGGGACGGGGAAAAACACACAGACACAAGTGATCGTCGATTCCCATGAAAGTCGGGGGCGGAAAAAAGGGGGGTGATGACTAGGGGGGGGGATATCATGGCAGGGGCCATGATGTTTCCCCAGATTTCATGGCGCCTCTTCTTATTTCATTACGTCCCTGGCCCCCCCGCTGGGCCGCGCACATGCCGCCGGTCATGATTTGCACCCCCCCCCCTTGGACACCCCCCTCTTTGCCGCTCCCGAGAAAATATGTGAAAATATTGGGCAGTGGGGGGGAAAACAGAAACCAGGGAAATTCCGAGGTTGGGGTGAGGGATCGCAGCGAAACGGAGACCCCCCACCGGGAAATCGTTTTTTTCGGGAAATCGTTTTCGGGGGTTTCGCGTTCGTGTCGTGCGTGCGGGCGAGGCGAAGCTGCGCGTGATCCTCCTGTAGCTAGGCCGAAGTAGGAGCGAAAGTCCGTTCCCGACCGCCGGTGGCTGGGAGGTGTCCCAGTCCGGCCGGGCGGTGTCCCGGGTGTCCCGGGTGTCAGAAGGAGCGAAAGTCCGTTTCCCGTCCGCCTGTGGCCGGGAGATGTCCCAGTTGGGCCGGGCGGTGTCCAGGGTGTCCCTGGCGTCCTGGCGCTAACGCATGTCGCTAATTTCATCATTCATTTGTTTCGGCGCCTGCGGCGGGCTCTCTTATCCAATCCAGCTTATCTTATCCAACCCATATTTGTCCAATCGAATCCATCTTATCTTATCCAACCCATCTTGTCTCATCTTACCTTACCCCACCCAATCCAATCCACCCAACCCAATCCATCAATTCATTTGTTTCTGCGCCTGCGGCGGGCCAATCCAATCCATCTTATCTTATCCAATACACTTCTTCCAATCCAACCCATCTTGTCTTATTCAATCCACCTTACCCCATCCAATCCAATCCACCCAACCCAATCCATCAATTTATTGTTGTCGGCGCCTGCGGCGGGCTTTCTTATCCAATCCAGCTTATCTCATCCAGTCCGTCTTGTCCAATCCGAGGTGACGGGCTGGAGGTCAGTCACGGTGGGCATTTGATCCCACCCACCCCCCAAAAAAAAAACGCCTCATCACCCGCAGGGCGGTCGTGTAGGTATAGGGGAATCCTCTTCTCTGTGTGTATTTGTCTGCGTGTCCCATGGCCCCTCCAAACCGCCGGGGGCGGGGAAGCGGCCCAGCTGGAGCATGCCTCGACCCCCCAGGCGCCCACCTCGCCGACGAGCAGGGCCCGCTGGCTGGCCCCGCCCCGCCCGTGGGGCGCCCGGGCTCGCCCTCGGGAGCGCCATGGCCGATCGGTCGGCGACGCATCGCCGACTCGGGACGGATGCTTTTCTCTCAGAGCGTGAATTTCTGGACGCCCGAGATGGGCACGGAAAGAATGGGCACGATGCCCAACAGCAGTTCCTGTTCATTTTGAACAGGACTCGCTGTCCGCGCCGCCGCGGCCTGTGTCCATTCGAGACAGAAGGCCGCTTGCCCAACAGCGGCCGCTGTTGGTTTGGGACAACATTTGTTGTTGGGCATTGTGCCCATTCTTTCGGTACCCATTTCGGGTGTCCAAAGAATTACCTACTCCGCTTTCGCTTCCAGGCAAAGCCAAGTCATACCACGCGCCGCCTCGTCAAGAGGCCTGACCAGGACAGGCCGCAGTTTGGCATCGCTTGGTATCTGTTGGAAGCGAGGGTGGTCAAAAACGAGGTAATTAGGTTCGTTTGCCCCCTATTCTCGCCCTGAACTGGTCCCCCCTGACCTGCCACCTCCGAGCGGCCCTTCGCTGGACGAGGGGGGGGCGCGCTGGGCGCCCGTGCTCCCTCCGGGCGTGGCGGCTCTTCTCCGCATCGACCGGCTGGGACTCGGGCAGATAAGCCGAGGTGAGCCGAGGCAGGTTCAGATAAATCGCGGTACGTCCAGAGGTTCCCACGTGGGCACCGAAGAAAGAACTGGGTCGTTTGCACCGACTTTGGCGCGCAAGCCGCCCGCGTAAGGTCGCGCGTCAGCGCCCTCGCTTCCAACGTGGCGTGCCGCGCTGGCGGCCCGCGTG
>CAUYUJ010014640.1:184785-187285 GCA_963575745.1 Prorocentrum cordatum | reverse complement strand
CCGATCCGAGTCACCGTCGCACACCTGCCTCTTCTTCATCCTTCCCCATTCTCATCATCCTGGCCGATAACCGTCGCCCTCGCACAGCGCACGCAAGGGAGGAGGTGGAGGAGGGGGAGGAGGGGGAGGAGGGGGGGGAAGAGGAGGAGGAGGAGGAGCAGCAGGAGGAGGGGGAGGAGGGAGAAAGAGGAGGAGGAAAAGAGGAAGAAGGGATCGAGGATCGAAGCTCCAGGTGTTTGAATGTTGTCTGTTGCTTGCTCGGGCCTCCTGGGAGCCTCCACGTCGCCACGGCCTCATCTGCATCGAGGTTCTGCTCAAAGCAGGCCCATGGACAGGTCCAGGGATCGACATCGAGGGAGGAGGGGAATAGGGATCGAGGTGTTAGGATGCGATTGCCTCATTTTTGGGCCTCCAGAGACCTCCAGAGACTTCCAGAGAGGAAGACCACAACAGGCCTAGGATGCACCAAGGATGCTGCAAGATACCAAAACTTTCCAATTACCCTCCTCATGCTTCAGGTCAAGCACTCCTTTTGTTTACTTGAAGCGTCCTCATCCTTCTCCTCCTCGTACGTCCTGCCCCCGCCCCTACTCCTCATCCCCTTCCTCCTCCCCCTTTTCCTCCTCCTCTTCCTCCTCTTCCTCCTCTTCCTCCTGCCCCCTTCCCCTCCTCATCCCGCCTGCCCGTTTCCCCATCCCTCCTCCTCCTCGTCTGACCACCAGACTTGTCGGTGGGGCGGGGCGGGCATTTCGCCTGTGACACCCTTACTATCTGATCCTGGAGCTTGACATTTCCTAGCTGACACAAAGATGGAGCGCGGGCCGTGTTCAAAATGAAGCTCTCGCCCTTGCGCCGCGCACATTCGTCGTAAGAGCTTTCCACATTTACGATGACGGGGTGGGGGGCTTTCTAAATGGAGCTCTCGCCTTAGCGCCGTGCTCATTCGTCCTGAAAGCTTGCAACGGTTACAGGGACGGATCGTGGGTAGCCTTCTAGATGAAGCTCTCGCCTCAGCGCCGCGCACTTTCGTCGAAGAAATCTGCGACAGCTGCAAAGACAGAGGACGGCTCCTCTCCAAACTGAAGCTCTCGCCCGAGACTTCCCTGAGGCCAGCCACTTGCACGGACGGAGGCAGTACAGTAGGGGCCCGACCACAAGAATCATTCCACAAGAAACCCTACTCCGAGACCCCAGGACGTCCATGGATCCTTGGCGCGGGAACGTCACGCCTTCCATTGCAAAAACCGTCGAAACCCAGGAAACCAAGGGCACCTTGGCGGCGAGCAGGGTGTTTCTTGGCATGGACCTCCACTGCAGTGCACGGATGGAGGGCGGCTCCTCTCCAAAAGTGCGGTCTCGCTGGAGACATCCTAAACTCGTGGCCAGACGTGTAAAATTGCACAGTTGTTGCACAGACGGGAGGGGCCCTTTCTCGACCCGCAGATCATACAATTTCGTTCGCCCTCCTGTTTGCCCGCTGCAACAGGTGAACGTTGTCTTCCTTCGGCGTTGCGGCATTGGGCGGAACGGGGGGGGGTAGGTGGGGGGTCTGGCTCCAGACCTCTGCTTAGTGCGACTGTTCGCAGGGCGCCAAGAAACAGCCAAGATCTACTCCAGGGGAGGGGGGGGGAGGGGGTGCGAGGGCCCGCGCCGATCAGCAGAGCAATGAAGCAGAAAGCGATGACCAGAGCAGTTCCTGTTGGAGACGGGGCTCTCGCCCGGACGGCAAGCCGACGGGGTGCGGGTCCTTCGGGGCAGCGCTTCTGGCAGTCAGCCCGCAGGCTCGTGAAGGCCTGGGAGGGGGGGCCGAGAAGGGGCAAGAGCGTGGCCTGCAGCACGGTTGGTGCGCCTTGGGCTTGCTCTGGTCCTGCTCCTCCTCCTCCTCCTCCTCCTCCTCCTCCTCCTCCTCCTCCTCCTCCTCCTCCTCCTCCTCCTCCTCCTCCTCCTCCTCCTCCTCTCCGAGGGCGGGCGCAGGGGGGGGCTGGCCTCCCCCGCCGAGCAGGATCGGGGTCTTGCCGGTCTGTATCTGGGCGGGCGCGGTGAGGTTGTACCACGCCTGGCCCCCCCCGTGTCTGGGGTGGAGGAGGAGGGGCAAGAGGACAAGGGAAGAGGATTCTGGCGACGAAATCTACACATGTCCACGCTTCCCTGGCCAGGCCCATCCCGAGCCCAGCAGCGGTGCGTACGCCACGCCCTCCTGGCTTGACCAGGAGGGCGTATAAACAGAGCATGGGTTCAGAATGGGCCCTCTAGCCCTATAGCGCTACAGCCCTATAGCCCCATAGCCCTACAGCCCTACAGCCCTATAGCCCTATAGCCCTATAGCCCTATAGCCCTAACAAAAATTCTCCTTTGGGCTTTTCTCTAGTATCATTGAACAGGTGGCGGAGGAAGGAAAGGGAGCGAAGAGAGGAGGATGAGGAAGAGGAGGAGGAGCAGGAGAATGATGAGCAGGACCACGGAGAGGAGGTGGAAGATGAGGAGGGGGAAGGGGTGGGAG
>CAUYUJ010014640.1:35000-184685 GCA_963575745.1 Prorocentrum cordatum | reverse complement strand
AGAGGCCCCAAGAGGCCCCAAAACGGCCCCCAAGAGGCCCTAAAACTCGGCTAGCCCACAACGGTGCGACAATATGGGCCGGCGGAATGAGCGAAGCGATTAATAAAGACCGAGGCCCCCTTTTCCCATACATTAAACTCAGATTTTCCATGGAAAACCTCAGGCTAACCCAGGGAGCACTGTGAAGCAACGAAGGAACACGGAGCCCCTCCCCAACAAAAAGGGTTCCTTCTTCAGGGCCCCGACTCTAAGGGGCCGTTGTGCTGTCCTTCACAAAAATTATCCCGGCAAAGCAACCTAACAGCGATGTGTAGGAGCATATCTGGAAGCATTCCCCTTAAGATTCAGATGAGAATCCAGTTGTAGAATTCTGCTGTTCACGCAGTCGTAGTCGCATTCGCGATGACAGTCGCAGTGGCAACGGCAGTCGCAGTCACAGCCTCAGCCTCAGCCTGCCTCAGCCTCAGCCTCAGCCTGCCTCAGCCTCAGCCTGCCTCAGCCTCAGCCTCAGCCTGCTTCAGCCTCGGCCTCAGTCTGCCTTCAGCCTCAGCCTCAGCCTCAGCCTGCCTCAGCCTCAGCCTGCATCAGCCTCAGCCTCAGCCTCAGCCTGCCTCAGCATCAGCCTGCCTCAGCCTCAGCCTGACTCTGCCTCAGCCTCAGCCTGCTTCAGCCTCAGCCTCAGTCTGCCTTCAGCCTCGGCCTCAGCCTCAGCCTGCCTCAGCCTCAGCCTGCATGAGCCTCAGCCTCAGCCTCAGCCTCATCCTCAGCCTGCCTCAGCCACAGCCTCAGCCTGCCTCAGCATCAAGCCTGCCTACAGCCTCACCCCCATCCTCAAGCACAGCCTGCTCAGCCTCAGCTCAGCCTGCTTCAGCCCTCAGCCTCGTCTGTGCCTGCAGCCACGCCTCGTCCCCTCAATCCTGCCTCAACTCCCTCAGCCAGGCCTCAGCAACAGCCTCAGCCTGCTCATCCTCACCTCAGCCTGCTTCAGCCTCAGCCTCAGATCTGGCCTCAGCCTGCAAAGCCTCAGCCTCAGCCTCCTTCAGCCTCCGCCTGGCGCCCCAGGAGGCCCCCCAAAAGGCCCCAAGAGCCCCCAAGAGCCCCCAAGACCCCCAAGATGCGCCCCAAGAGGCCCAAAAGAGGCCCAAGAGGCACAAAACGGCCCCAAGAGGCCCTAAAACTCGGCTAGCCCACACCGGTGCGACAATATGGGCCGGCGGAATGAGCGAAGCGATTAATAAAGACCGAGGCCCCCTTTTCCCATACATTAAACTCAGATTTTCCATGGAAAACCTCAGGCTAACCCAGGGAGCACTGTGAAGCAACGAAGGAACACGGAGCCCCTCCCCAACAAAAAGGGTTCCTTCTTCAGGGCCCCGACTCTAAGGGGCCGTTGTGCTGTCCTTCACAAAAATTATCCCGGCAAAGCAACCTAACAGCGATGTGTAGGAGCATATCTGGAAGCATTCCCCTTAAGATTCAGATGAGAATCCAGTTGTAGAATTGTGCTGTTCTCGCAATCGTAGTCGCATTCGCGATGACAGTCGCAGTGGCAACGGCAGTCACAGACACAGCCTCAACCTCAGCCTGCCTCAGCCTCAGCCTCAGCCTGCCTCAGCCTCAGCCTGCCTCAGCCTCAGCCTCAGCCTGCTTCAGCCTCAGCCTCAGTCAGCCTTCAGCCTCGGCGTCAGCCTCAGGCTGCCTCAGCCTCAGCCTGCATCAGCCTCAGCCTCAGCCTCAGCCTGCCTCAGCATCAGCCTGCCTCAGCCTCAGCCTCAGCCTGCCTCAGCATTCAAAATGTGGCCCGGGAATGTAGTTCTGTGAACTCGAAGAACACGAAGTGGCCTACAGTTGGCTCCGGGCATTCAAATTCATGCCCAGGAATGGAGTTCTGGGAACTCGAAGACCACGAAGTGGCCTACAGTTGGCTCCGGGCATCCAAAATCTGGCCCGGGAATTGAGTTCTGGGAACTCGAAGACCACGAAGTGGCCTACAGTTGGCTCCGGGCATCCAAAATCTGGCCCGGGAATGGAGTTCTGGGAACTCGAAGACCACGAAGTGCCTACAGTTGGCTCCGGGCATTCAAAATGTGGCCCGGGAATGGAGTTTTGGGGACTCGAAGACCACGAAGTGGCCTACAGTTGGCTCCGGGCATTCAAACTGTGGCCCGGGAATGGCGTTCTGGGAGGTCAAGGAGCACCAAGTGTGTGACTGTTGCATCCGGTTATTCAGAATGTGGCCTGGGAATGGGGTTCTGAGAGGTCGACGAGCACGAAGTGTGTGACTGTTGGTGAAAAACGAGCCCGGCACAGGCCCGGCACCCTGCCGGCCGGCAACTCCCAACGCCTGCCCGGACCCCCCTGTGGAGTGATCTGTGAGCTCTTTTGAGTCAACTAGAAACCTATCAGTCTTCGCTGTTAGGTAAAAAAACGACTCCTGGAAGGGAAAGCGGCCCTGGGACGAGAAAGCGGCACGGGTGAGCCTCGGCGTCGGGCGCACAATACTTAGGAGCTCGACCACAAGAAGCCTTCGCTTCCACAGGAAGCCCAACCCTGAGACCCCAGGACGTTCATTGCTTTGTGGTGTAGGAACGTCACGCTTCCCATCGCAAAACCATCGAACACAGAAGAAATCCAGGGCACCCTGAAGGCAAGCAGGGTGTTTCTTGGCATGGGTTTCTACTGCATGGGTCCTGCTCCTGCTCTTCTCCCTCGACCTGAAGCATCAGATGCGAAGGTGAGGCCGAGAACTATGGTCATACGCAGGACCCGATGGATAGACAAGCGCGAAAGGGAATTACTCGCGAATGGCCTGGATCCGCCGCGGGGGACTTACGATCCATGACATATAGGAAGACGTGTGTTTCTTCTGCGGACGTTTGCGGGTAGGCCCTTCGCGAGCAGCGCACCGCGCTCGGTGAACGGAGCTTGCTCTCCTACGGCGTCGGACCACTCCCCTGCGCAAGGGTCTCCCTCTCGGCCGACCCGCCCGTTCGGTGCTCGAGCCCCCTCGGCCGCTGGACGGGCAGTCGAACGGGCTCAGCTCAGCTCCACCCGGGTGGTCGGGGCTGTCTTCTGGCTGGCCAGAGGCAAAGCAAGGCGCTGCACGTCTGCCTGGAAACTGGGCCTCGGGAGGCGGCCGATGTGGATAAATTCGGGCCCCATGGGGACCAGATATGTCCACATCCACCAGCTCTCGGAGGTCCAGGCAGATCGGCTCCTCGTGCGGTCAGGAGCTTTTGCTCAGCGTGTCGCGGCGGCGGCCCCAGTGGCACGCTATGCCCTGCAAGCGGATGGCGTGCCGCTCCGCTCCGCGTTGCGGGAGGCTCGGGAAGGCTCGGATGCTGAGAAGCCTGGGGACTGGGAAGTGGATGGCGTGTCGCGCCGAAGCGTGATGGGCCAGAGCTGGACACGCGAAGCCGCAGTTCCCAACCGTAGATCCCAGCCTCGGATCACGTGCGCACCTTAGGCGGCGCTCCGGTGAGCAACGCGCAGCCCGTAGCGTCTTGATACAAAGCTCAATACGTAGACTCAACACGTGCGTCCGGCGCGACCTCTCCGCCAGAACGTGGACCAACACGCGCCGAACCAACTCTTTAGCGTCGGCGGCTGTGCAGAGGGTGACGGCGCTGGCGATAAAGGTATAAGCGGATGTTCCGTTGGAGCGAATTGTGCCAACATGCAGGAGGAGGGAGGAGGGAAGCGGCCGAAGGAAAGCAAGAACGGGGCGGGCGGCTCAGGGGTCAGAACGCTCCCGCACCGAGCCAACACGCAACGTGTTAACACTGACGTGTTGAACACGCACCTGCTGCGTTTCACTGTTCTTCCGCACGGGGGGTAGCAGGCCAGCGGAGGTGCGGGCGCGGCGGCGGCGTGCGGGGGCATCCGCGGGAGGCGCGGGCGGCTGCTGCTCCCCCCACGGCCCGGGAGGGCTGCGCGCGTGCACGCGTCCAGGGGTGCGGCCTGCCTCCGTGGCCCAACGCCAAGAGCTCATCCCACGTCGAGGAGAAGGAGGAGGAGGAGGAGGAGGAGGAGGACCACGACTTTGAGGAGGAAGGAGGAGGAGGAGGAGGAGGAGGAGGAGGAGGAGGAGGAGGAGGAGCAGCAGGAAGGAGGAGGAGGAGAAGGAGGAGGAGAGGGACGAGGAGGAAGTTCGAATGGGAGATCGCCCTCTTGGAGCAGCGCCCTCTTGGAGCAGCGCCTCCACCGTGTTCCCTGCTCGTCCCCCCTCCCCCCCCCCCCCTGCCGCTCCCGTTTCCTCCTCCCCTCCTCCTCCCATCTCCTCCCTCCTCGCGCCTCCTGCGGCAGGTCCTCGTCACAGCCGCACTCTGCCCGTGCCCAGCCCCGATTCGAGAGCGCAGGCAGGGCTGCCCGCGCACGGGCGTGCGAGCCCGGCACGCCTCGCCGCCCCGGCAGCCTTACGTGCCCTGGATGTCCTCTGCCCTGTCGCCTCGTCGTTCGCCCCCCACCCCCCCCCCTCTGTGCTCGTGTCCTCGCCGTCGTCCTCCGAATCCTGCGGGCCGGGACGGCGCTGTCCCTGTCGCGCTGCACAGCACGTTTTGGTTGTTGTGTTTGTTTCAGTGTTTGTTTTTGTTGTTGCTGTTGTTGCTGTTGCTGCTGTTGTTGCTGCTGTTGCTGCTGTTGTCGCTGCTGCTGTTGTTGTTGTTGCTGCTGTTGCTGTTGTTGTTGTTGTTGTTGTTGTTGTTGTTGTTGTACCCTGGCTTCGGGCCCTCTTGCTTACGGGTCACGTTCACGGCAGGCGAGAAGCAGCGAGGGTGAGCTTCCTTCCTCCCCGTTCCCTCCTCCTTCTTTTTCGTGCGATGCCGAGGCGAGGCGACCAAAGGCTCAGCGGGCCCCACAGCCTGGTGGGGCCTGTTGCAGCTCCTCTCCCCATCCTCCGCGGAGGCGCGCGCGCGCCGGCGCGCGCGAGAGCGCGCGCCGGGCAGCCAGCGAAAGGGCCGGGCTCTCCTGGTTCAGCGCCAGGAGCTCCTGCTCGCGCCTGTCGGATGGTGGAGCAGGGTGGGGGATGTTAGAGCAACTTGCGGATGCGTTTAGTCGTTTCCATCATGGCGCCCACTGGCGCGTCCAAGAGCACCCGGCAGCGCGCCAAGCGGACGTAAGGCATATCCCTCCTGCGAACTCTTTGGACGCTGTTGGGCGCTACTGAGGTCTAGTGGACGCTGGTCGCCAAGATAGATTCGATGCAAGTCGAACGGAAAATTCCGGTCGGAGGCAACTCCTGGGATGCATTCGCAAGAACGATTGGAAGCCATGCTGCCTGCATGAGGGGCCACTGAAGCGGAGAACGCCCAGGCTTCAGCCCGATATGAAGACAGGGTGAGCGGGACTGAACGGGATTCAACGGGATTCACGCGGATTCGGTCAGTCATGACCAAATCCGCCGACGTCATGATTGTTCATGGATCGACCCCCAGAGGTTTCGACCTGTTCCCCAGGACCGGTTTTTCATCCCGAGTCGTGTGTTGACGGCCCTGAGGCCCAGTAAGGGCCCCCAGAGGCCGAAAATGGTTCAAAACCTCCCGTCGTGATTTCTGTCATTGCTCGAGGGGGTCTGGATTTCGCTCGCGGATGGAATCAGCGCCGATGCTGAATGAGAACCTGCCAGGAGTGGCATCCGAACGACCGCCCTCCCAATTGCACTGGCCGAAAAAAAAAGGGGTCTGGACTTCGATCGCAGATGAATCAGCGCCGATGCTGAATGGAACCTGCCAGGAGTTGCATCCGAACGACCGCCCTCCTACACTGGCCGAAAAAAAGGGGGGGGGGGCGAATCGGCCGCGCGTGCACGCGGGCCTGCCAGGGGCGCCAGCCTGGCGTCGGCTGCGGAGGGTGCACCGAGGAGCGCGCGCGGCAGGGGTCGCAAGCGACGAGCATGTGCATATCCATGCCCTCGCAGCGTGGACTCGGAAGCACGTCCCTGTATACATATACATCCATGTATGTGTGTATATATATATTATATTATTATATTAGGTTTAATATATAAATGTACATTTATAAAGAAGAAATAATTTTAACTATGCCGTAATAATTATAAAAATATTTATAAATTAGATTATATATATATATTATACAATTGATATAATGTTTAATATATTATGATGATATATCTAATAGTTATAAAATTAAATTATATATTACACATAAACAGTGGCTCGACCACAAGACACCTTACCAAAGAAACCAACCCTGAACCCCAGTGACATCCATTTGATTCCCTTACTAGGTTCTGCCCTAGAAGGGTTCCTTACTCGTATGGCTTAAGGGGCCGGGCCAGTGGCACGCGCCCCGGGCGCCCCAGGCGTTCCCCCAGTATCCGCCCCGCGGTTCCCCCAGTCCCTTGGGAGCTTAGCTTTAGCTTAGCTTTAGCTTAGCTTCAGCTTAGCTTGAGCTTTAGCTTAGCTTTAGCTTAGCTTTAGCTTAGTTTTAGCTTAGCTTTAGCTTAGCTTTAGCTTAGCTTTAGCTTAGCTTTAGCTTAGCTTTAGCTTAGCTTAGCTTAGCTTTAGCTTAGCTTTAGCTTAGCTTTAGCTTAGCTTTAGCTTAGCTTAGCTCCCTATCTTTAGCTTAACTAGCTTCAGCTTAGCTTCAGCTTAGTGTTAGCTTAGCTTTAGTTTAGCTTTAGCTTAACTTTAGCTTAGATTTAGCTTAGCATTAGCTTAGCTTCAGCGTAGCTTTAGCTTAGCTTTGGCTTAGCTTTACTGTTACTACTAATGCTGCTTTCCTAGGGGCTCCAACTCCTAGGTAGGGTCGCACTGGGATAATTTGTTAGTATGGGAACGTCACGCTCTCCATGGCAAAACCATCGAAGCCTAAGAAACCCAGGGCTCCCTGGAGGCAAGCAGGGTGTTTATTGGCATGGGCTTCCACTGTGCAGTGCACACATATCACGCTGCGCAGACATCCGCGCAAATCCGCCCTGTGGATGCAGGGGGCCGCGGCTTGGGAGAGCCCAGAGGGCGAGGACACGACTCTGGAGACGCCTCCCGCCACGAGACGAGGCCCAAACCAGCCGCATCGGGCAGGCTCTGGAGGACTTGCCGCACCGTCGATGTATGGACGACGCCGGGTTGGAGAACATCGGGCTCCACATCGAGCCGCATCGCCGATGCATCGGCGGTGCGGCGCGACCCTCCGACCCCATCCACTCCCGCACCCCTTCGGGAGGCCTGGAGCAGCGGCAACCCCCCCGTCCCCCCCCTCGCTTCACCCGCCCTCGGGCCTCTCGAAGTGCGACAGGTCGTCGGAGGGGAGGCAGGACGGCGCCCCCCCGCCGGGGGTGCCCGGCATCATCCCCTGCGGGGGCGGCGCGCGGGGGAGGAGGAGGAGGACCGAGGATCGAGGGGGATCAAGGACACCCGGCCGGAGACCCTCGATCGCTGGGCGCATCGCGGCGCCGGCCCTGGCGACGCGCTGGATGCCTTGCAACCAGAATCCGCGTCGCTCCGCTGCGCGGAGCCAGAGGCTGGGAACGGCCCAGGAAATTGACGCCGTGGGACACGGGAAGAAGGTCGGCCCGTCGTGCCGAAACGCGGCGGACAACTGAACCGAAAGTCGGCCGAGCAGACACCAGCACCGAAACCGAAACCGAAGTCGACGGACTGGGCCCAGCCCATGTGAAAGGGTGCATCGACGCAGCAGCGACACACGACAACCGACCGAACCAAACAGACCACGCGCGATCGACTGCGACGCGGGCGTACCGATAGCACCGAGGGCCCCCTGCAAGTGCTGAAATCTAGAAAACAGAAAACTGCATTAGCATAAACTTCCGAAATCTGGATCGAGACTTATTGGGTCGGCGCTGGACCCCCCTTCCCGGGCGCGCGGAGCGCGCCAGGTGCGGCGCCAGAGGCGCCCCCAAGGCGAGCCCAGCGCCCACCCAAGAAGTTCTCGAAGACAAGGTTTACAAGTATGTGGTGCGTTGCTCCTCGCTCATCGGAGCCAGTCCCAGGCCCTGGGCTTATTTTTCTCGGCGCAGGCTTCGCATGCGGCGCGGGCCGACTTCTGCATCGCCGCGGGGCGGACAAATCGTCGGCTGTTTTCCCGCGATTCGCACCTTGATCGTGAGACAGCGCCCGCTCCAGCTCTCGATCCCTCCCCAAAAGGAGATGATTTGTCCCGAGCGCTGGAGTGACATCGGGCCCATGTGTATCCAGCTCTCACCCGGGCCAGCCGTGTCCTGTGCACATATCCAGCTTCCTGGTAGACCGCTCTAGCTAACCTGGTCGCCAGGCAAACTCGATGATCCTCTGAATGTGTGTTAGCCCCAACTTGTGTTTGCCCATCGAACACGCGTCCTGAGGATCATCGACTAACCCTGGCCCCTTCCTCATCCGGGACCTCGAACAAAAAAAGCCGCCCTCGGCGCCCTCCGTCTCACTGGCGCCACGCTTGGGGAGGGGGCCTGCTAGAACCTAGCAGACATCAGGCCCAGACATCCGACGATACGTGTTTTCAATGCGCGGCCCCGGGGGTCCCGACCCATTCCTCCACGGGCAGCTCCTCGTCACGGATCCAGTTGTGATGGCCCCTGGGCCCGACAACGGGCCTCGGAGGCAGAGAAGGGAATGCGGGATGACGATTAATAAAAAAATGGGAGAGAACGATTAAAAAATAGTTGTCTGCTATTTCTGCATCATTTTCTGACTGGAGGAGAACGATAAAAAAATAGTTTTCCAGCCCACGGCCGGTTTTTTCTAATCGTCCTCCCTGGCGCCGCCGCGTGAACACGACCCCCGGTCATTTATGAATCGTCATCCTCCTTAAGGGCAGACGCTGGGATGGAACAAAGGAACAGCTCGCCGGAGATCTGGGAAATCCCAGGCCACCGACCTTCGTGCAGGGGCGCCCCGTGGTGCGCGAGGCGCGACTCTCTCCGTGCCCAAGAGCCCTCGCGCCGCCCTCGGAGAAGGGCCGCCGCCCTGGCCCTGACCGCGACGCGCGACGCGCGACCGTCTCCGCGCGCCCGCGGGCGATCCGAACGCATCCGCTCTCTCTGAGCTGCGCCCAGCAGCAATGACGAGGTAACCACCCCCTCCCGAAGGCCAACTACCGCTGTCTCCGCCCTCCTCCCAGTGTCTGAGCTTTGAGCTCCTCTAGAGGCCTCCCAGATGGGGTCCGGGTCCGAGCAGCTGGGGTCGGGGGATCGCGACGCATCAGCCACGTCGGCATGGAGAACATCGGGCTCCACGTCGAGCCGCATCGCCGATGCATCGGCTGTGCGGCGCGATCCTCCGACCCATGCTCTGACCCCATCTGTAGGTGGCACATCCGAACTGTACGCCACACCCTCACTAACCATCGACTCTCCTGAATCGAAAGGGGGGGCGGGGGTGGGGTTCGGATTTTGCCACGGCTTCGACGGACTCCGAACCCGAACCCTGTCCCCGCCGCCGCCCATCGGATTGCCCAACTCCCTGATCGGCGAGGGCGAAGGGGCCCTGGGACACACAAATAAATACACACAAATAAAAAGATCCCCCATATTTTCCCATATTTTCTGGGTCTGTGTCTTCCCCCCCACTTCCCATATTTTCCCCTATTTCCTGGGGAATCGAAGATTAATTGTGTCTGTGTTTCTTCCCCTCCTGAGAGGGCGGTGATTCGGACTGCGCCGCCCCGAACCCGGGAGGACTCCAGCGTCCGAGCTTCTCCTGGCAGGCGCCGGCTTCCGCCCGGCCCCACGGCTCCCCGCGGCCCGACCCCCCCCCCGCCCCGGGCAGGGCCTGCGGGCGCCGCGCACGCGCTCGCCTCCCCGCGCGCGGCGCGCGCGCGCGCGGAGCTCTTCCGCCGGCACAGGGCGCGCGGGGCGCGGGCGGGCGCGCGCGCGCTCGAGCCGGCGGGCAGGGCCACGACGACGACCACCCGAGGGCCCCGCAGATCCGGGCGGCGCAGAAACCAGCGCGGCGGCCGGTTCCTCCTTGTTCGGGGACGGGCAGAAACCCCTTTAGTCACACGTGGTTTAGTGAAAAGGACCTCGGGCCCAAACCTGGCGGGCGCAAGCCTGGGAAATGACGGCCGCGGCGCCCTCTCGAGAACCGACAACGGACAATTCACTGATCGACGTGCCAGGGTGGGGCTTCTGCCCACCCCCGACTTGTCTTCGGTCTCCTTTCCCCCTGCGGGGCCGTCGAGAGACAGTGCAGGATGAAACGCCGGCCCTGAGGAGCGTGTCGAGATCCGGTGGCCGGCGCCACCAGAAGTTGCGACGTCGGCGGAGAGGGCACGGGTCGCCTCCGGAGCGCGCTCAGCGCCTGGGCCGGTTCGGCAGCCCGATGGGCAGCCTCAGCACCGGCTCAGTGCCAGGAGTCGGCGATGGAAGGCTGGCCCACTCGGCAGCCGAGCGGGCGCTCGGGCGCCGAGCCCGCTCGGGCGCCGAGCGGGCAGGAGGAGGAGGAGGAGGAGGAGGAGGAGGAGGAGGAGGAGGAGGAGGAGGAGGAGGAGGAGGAGGAGGGGGACGGCGGCGGCGACGATGGCGGCGATGGCGACGACGGCAAGGCGCGTCTTGGCGACGGGGCCCCCGTGCCGCGCCGTCTGGGTCGGCGGCGGCCTCGGGGGCTGGGCGCCACAGCGCCGCCTCCCGCAGCCAGGAGAGGAGCACCACGGTGAGGCGCTCCGCGTCCAGCTCGAACACCTCCTTTTGGGAGCTGGCTCGCTCGCTAATTACGTGGTCTGCCCAGACCCCCGACGTCATATGGTTTCGTTCCTGGCGTCGACCCCCCGAGATCTCGACCCCCTTCCACGGGGCCGGTTTCGTCGTGTTTTCACGGTCCCGGGGCCCCGTGAGGGCCCCCCGAGGGGCCGAAAATAGCGACAAGTCCTCCGTCGTGATGTTTGTTCATGACTCGAGGGGGTCTGGGCATGTCGAGGCCAGTGATTTGCCAAGGTGCACCGGGAGAAGGCGGGCATGTCCTCCTACAGGGGGATCTTGGAAGGAAGAAATGGTAAAGCAGCATTCAAATGCAGTCAAAAGAGCACGAAAAGGCGTCCCCAGACAATTCGTTCTACTATTCTTGAATACTCCTCCTGTACAGGGACATTCCCGAATTACGCCCCGACTCCCCCCCGCGCCGGGACGAAATCGCGGCGGCCAGCTCTTGCATTTTTTCGGTACCCGGGGGACCTTCTGTGCCGCGGGGGACCGCCAGAAAATACCTCGGGTCGGCTGGAAGGGGTCGAGATCTACAAGAGATCTCCAAAGGGTCCACGCTGCGAGCAGAACACGACATTGGAGGTGTTGGGAGATCCGATGAGATGGGCAGGCCACTCGCGGCCCTACCTAGGCGACCCTAACCAGGAAACCAGGAAAACGGAACAGAAAACATGGTTGGATTCACATATGGAACACCCGAAACCCACGCGCCCCGGCGTACCTGGCCCTTGAAAGGGCCGAGCACCGGAGAGACATCTGGCCGCACGTGTATCGAGCTCTCGCCCAGGCCTGCCGCGTCACGCGTACCCGGCTTCCTGGTAATTCGGCCACTCCAGCCAAGAGGCTCACCCCTCCTCAGGACCTCAAAGAAGATGTCTTCCGCGCTTTCCGTCTCGTGGCGTCCACCCGGATGCTCCACGCTCCGAGTGGCGTCCCAAGTTCGCCTCTTCCACGGCGCCTTCCGGGGGCAGGGGGTGGGGCCCGCTCGCAGGCTGGAGACAGAAAAGCACGAAGAGGGCGAGAACAGGAGACGCGCAAGACGCGCCGATCAGACGTGAAGAAGGGCACGGGTCAGGTCGGGCATGTCCTCCTACAGGCGGGTTTTTGGAAGAAAAATGCAGCATTGTAAAAACATGTACAAAAATTGTCAAACATGGTCGAAACATCGGCCCCAGCCTTTGGAAGAACAAGGACATATGATCAAACCATAATCAAAACATAGAGAATAATCGAAACATCGTCCCCTGACTAGTTTTTTTACTCTGTTTGAATACTCCTCCTGCAGAGGGACGTGCCCGACTTGAAGCACGGGGCGGCCGACCAGCCTCGGGCGGTGAGCCGCCGCCTCTCTGCGCCACCGCCGCTCCTCGCACCGCGCTGCTGGGGCCGCACGCGGCGCGCCCCTCGCTCGAGGGCGCCGACATCAGGAGGAGGAGGAGGAGGAGGAGGAGGAGGAGGAGGAGGAGGAGGAGGAGGAGGAGGGGGGGGGGTGGAGGAGGAGGGAGAGGAGGAGGAGGAGGGAGGAGGTAGGAGAGGAGCACGGGAGGAGCAGGGGGAGGGGGAGGAGGTGAGGAGGAGGGAGGAGGGAGGAGGGAGGGTAGGGAGGAGGGAGGAGGAGGAGGAGGAAGTAGGAGGAGGAAGAGGAGGAGGAGAGGAGGGAGGAGGAGGAGGAGGAGGAGGAGGAGGGGGGAGGAGGGAGGAGGGAGGGAGGGAGGAGGGAAAGGGAGGGAGGAGGAGGAGGAGGAGGGAGAGGGAGGAGGGGGAGGAGGAGGAGGAGGAGGAGGAGGAGGTGGAGAGGAGGAGGAGGAGGAGGAGGAGGAGGAGGAGTGAGGAGGAGGAGGAGGAGAGCAGGGGGAGGCGGAGGAGGAGGAGGAGGAGGAGGAGGAGGAGGTGGCACCTCGCGCCCCCCCCGCCGCTCCTCGAGGCGCGGACCCCCCGCCCGCAGTCTCCCCCTCCCCCCCCCCCGGGCGAGAAGAACCCTCCCGCCCACACCGCGCGTGCTGCGAACACGCAGGGTGCGCGGCAGGGCTCGACCAAAAGAGTGTGTGTCTCGTTTTCGTCTCTCCCTGCCTCAGCCGTCGCCCCGTCGTCGTTCCTCCCCTCCCTCCTGCATGGTGGCGCAATTCGCTGAACGCTTGCCCCGTTTCGCTCCACTCGCCAGCGCAGTCACTCTGCCTAGCCGCCGACGCAAACCATGTCTCGTTTTCGTTCTGCCTTCGTGCTGTCCCTCGTGTTTTTGTCTCTGATCGGGTTTTCTTTCGTGGCCAGACGAAGTCGAAAAAAAGAAGACGGCCCAGAAGATCGCCCAAACGAGCCGTTTACTCAGGTCGCCCCCCGAGGTCATGTTTTTTGTTTTCATTGCATCCCCCCCCCGAGGTCTCGACCCCTTCCCCAGGACCGGCTCTTCATCCCATGCCTTTTTGTGATGGCCTGCAGGCCCGGTGAAGGGCCCCCCGAGGCCCAAAATAATGAGAAACCTCCCGTCGTGATCTCTTCCATGGCTCCACGGGGGTCTGGATGGGTCTGGGTAACTGCAGGCTGGATGGGTCTGGGGGGGTCTGGATGGGTCTGGGGTCTGGGTCTGGGGTCTGGATGGGTCTGGGGGACCGTTTTTTGACGGTCTGCAGGCCCAGTGAAGGGCCCCCCGAGGCCGAACATAAGGCAAAGCCTCCCGTCGTGATTTGCTGCATGGCTCCACGGGGACCTGGATGGGTCGACCCCTGGTGCGCGCCCCCTCCGCGCATCCCCCCCCGAGGCCGAAAATAAGGAGAAGCCCCCCGAGGGCCCCCCGAGGCCGAAAATAAGGAGAGGGCCCCCCGGGGCCGAAAATAAGGCAAAGCCTCTCGTCGTGATCTGCTGCGTGGCTCCAAGCGGGGGTCTGGGGAGCTCGACCCCTGGTGCGCGACCCCCCCCCCCGCGGCCCCCCCCGCGGGCGACCCCCGCCGGGGCCCTCGGCCAGCCGCGCGCCAAGCGCACGCGGCGCCCCCCAGGGGGCAAAGGGGGGGGTGCGGGGCGGCCTCTCGGGCCCGCGCTCCCCCGCCGATCGTGCACGCGGGCTGCGCCGGTTTTCCGGCCCGGGTCTGCTCGGGCCTGGCCCTCCCCGATGGGGTCGGAGTGGATGGGGGTCGAAGGATCGCGCCGCATCGACGATGCATCGGCGACGCCGGCGCGGGGAAAATCGGGCTCCGCATCGATCCGCATCGGCGATGCATCGGCGATGCGGCGCGATCCTCCGACCCCATCCACTCCGACCCCATCTGGCATAGGCCTATAAAACCAGGGGTCTCTCCAGCGCAGGGTCGCTCTCACGTGCAGCCGGCCCCAGGGCCAGGCGGCCGTCGCCTGCAGGGCGCCCCGCCGCTCCTCGCAGGCGCTAAGGGACGCCGCCGTGGAGCGCCAGAACTCGGGCGCCTCCGACTCCTCCGCGGCGGCGTGCGCGGCCTCGGGGGCAGCGCTCTGGGCGCGCGGCTCGGAGAGATCGCTGCGGCTCCAAAGGTGCGTCGACAGACCCAAACCACCTCGAGTCATGAACAAAAACCACGACGACGGGTGCCTGGGGACCGTGCGGTGACCTCGAACTCCCCGAAGACGTAATCGCGCGGTCTGGGGACGTCCGGGGGGCCCAACGCGGCCGCCGCTTCGTCCTCGGAGAGCGGCCCAGGGTCCCCGACCGTCCGCGGCCGTCGGGCACTCTCTCGCCCAGTTTCGGGCCCCAGGGCCCTCGCAGATGATCGGCCTGGCACGAGCAACGTGGCGTCGAAGAGAGAGACACGGTCCCCCAGACCCCCAGCGGCCTGATTCCTTCATGACGTCGACCCCCAGAGGCTTGGATCTGCGCCCCGGGCCCGGCTCTGGCATCCCGACTCGCTGTCTGGCGATCCCGAGGCCCGGCCGGGGCCCCCTGAGGCCGCAGACTGCGCAACACCTCCCGCTGCAATGTTCTCTCCTTGCTCGCGGGGGGCCTGGCTCGCGAGCTTCCACGGTGCTCCGGGGGCCCGCGGGGCTCGCGGCGTCGGGCCTCGGGCCTGGGGCGGTCCCTCGGTGCCCGCGGGCCCGGCCGCCGGACTCCGTGCCTGCCCGTCGGTCTGCTCCTCGCGGCCCTCCTCGCGGCCCCCCCGCTCCTCCTCGGTCGCCGCCTGCGTCTCCTCGCTCCTCTCCCGCTCCTGCTCGGGCTCCGGCCACCGCGCATCTCCTCTGCCTTCCTGTCCTGCTCCCGCTGTGCTTCCCCTGGGGGTCTCCGCCTCGTCCTCCTCGTCCTCCTCGTCCTCCTCCTCCTCCTCCACCACCTCCTCCTCCTCCTCCTCCTCCACCTGCTGATCCTGCTGTTTCTGCTCCACCTCCTCGTCCTCCTGATCGTGGTCCTGCGATCTTCCCCCCTCTTTTTTTCATTCCACTCCTCCTCCTCCTCTTCCTCCTCCTCCTCCTCCTCGCTCCCTCCTCCTCCACCTCCTCCTCCTCCTCCCTTCTTCTCCTCCTCTCAATCCCTTCTCATCCACCTCCTCCTCCTCCTCCTCATCCTCCTCCTTCCCGATCCCTCCTCCTCCTCCTCCTCCACCTCCTCCTCCTACTCCCCATCTTCCCGCTCCCCCTCCTTCCCCTCAATCGCCACCACCGTCCCCCGCTCACTTACTCTCCCTTTCATCCCCCTCCTCTTCGACCCCATCCATCTCCCACTTCTCCTGTTTTCCCTCCTCTCATCTTCGAACTCCCGTCTTTTCCCTGCCCTTCACGTCGCCTCCCTTCCCCCTCTAATCCTTTCCCTCCTCTCCCTATTCGTCATCCACGTCGCCCTCTGCTTCCCCCCACTGCTCCATTTCCTCCCTACCTTTCCTCCTTATTGATATCTTTCTGATCTATAGAATCTTCCTGGTCAACCTCCTGCTCATCATCCGCATCCTCCTCGCCATCTGGTTTCCAATCGCTACTCCCGCATCCATTCCCTGCACCACCTCATCCTCCGCGTCCTTCTGGAGACTCTTCCTCTCTTCTCTCTTTCGACGAACCCTATTAGTTCCCCCTTCCTCCTGCGCATTCACTTTCCAGTATCTTTAGCACCGCCGCCAATAAATCCCTAACTACTCATTATTAGCTACCCTCTTCATCGCAATATCACACGCGTGGATCGGGTGAGCTAGGATTACCCTGACACTTGGATATCAACAGCTGCACGGTTCGAGCACATGTAGTGCCAGCATGTGGCTCTCGCCTTAGCGCCGCGCTCACTTGTCTTAAAGGATCGTCGCAACCACACGGATGGGGCGGCAAGTGGTTCTCCAAAGTCGATTGCCTTCACGCCGCGCGCACTCGTCTGAAGCACCTGGCAATTACACTGATGGATAGATGCGGGCGAATTGTATTCAAACTTTGACTCTCGCCTTACTGCATCACGCACCCGTCTCAAACGACTGAGCTGCCAAGCGGATGGAGGGCGGTTCTTGTTCAGAACTGGGCGATCGCTCGACGCCACCTCATGTTTAGCGATGAGAGGCTCATTGTATGCGATGAGAACACAGCTCGTGGGCCGATCCGCTTCCAATTTTTGGGGTCGCGCTTAGGACCCCACTCGGATATGCATGCATGGCGAAAAGCTTAACCATGCCCAACACTCACGCGGGCGAAGGGCGGCTCGTGATTGCCATGCGGTTGCAGCTAGCCTGACCCTTCTAAACTTTGGGATCGGAGCGCACACCCTGCGTCTTCACATATCTCATAGGTGGGAGTCTGGAGGCTGGCCCTCCCTTGAAATCCGAGGCCTCGCCTGGATGGCAGGACGATGGGGCGCCCGTCTGCCAAGGGCGCTCCCCGTAACGGAATGGAGCACGAGTGTAGACTCAGTGAGGAATGGGCCCCGGGAGGCGTGCCGCAACGTCAGCGGAGCACCTTGGGACTATACTTCTGTCCGCTTTCTCCTGCTCCCGCGTCTGCACCCCCTCCGCCTCACGGTCCTCCCGCTTCCCCTCCTCTTCCGCATCCTCCCCCCTGCCCCACCCGCTCCTCCTTTCACTCCTCATGCTCCCCAACACCCCCCTCCATCCAGGACCTTCTCGTCGAACCCCTCCCCCGCCCTACTCTCCAGCTGTTCTCTTTGGCGCTCTGGGCAGGTCCAGAGCGGCGGCGGGGAAGGCCAAGCACCCAGAAAAGCAAGGCCAAACTCACGTCGCGTTACATACACACACACACTCTGTCACACGCACATACACACACACACACACACACGCACACACACACACATTCACACACACACACACACACACACACACACACACACACACGCACACGCACACGCACACGCACACGCACACGCACACGCACACGCACACGCACACGCACACGCACACGCACACGCACACGCACACACACAAACACACACACACACACACTTTTTGCGTCGGCGGCTAGGCAGAGTGACTGCGCTGGCGGATGGGGCAAATCTAATGCATACAAGTGCTCATTAAACCGCAATGCACGTGTGGAGGGTGGGGAAGCCCGGCGCGGGCGGGAGGGACACGGAAGCCGGGCCCTCTCAGAGCGGGGCCAGGCCGCGGCGGGGGGGCGCCGGGGCGCCGGGGCGCACACACAGACACGTTTCCTCCGACGCGCCAGTGAGCTGCAGCCAGCGGTGATAACCCGCCAGGGGCACAGCGTGTCAGAATTACCCACCTGACTCGCTTTGGGGCACATGCAGAAGACACGGCTCCAAGCGAGCGCCGAGCGCAGCCGACGGCTGAGCTGTGAATTAGCTGGCGCAACAACTGCTGTCATACTGTTCCCTCCGATGGCAAAGATACACCAAAGTCACGATGAACAATAACGGGCCATGTTAGTGTTCATTGCACCCAGCGATGCGGATGAAGCCACTCTGCGTAGTGAGCGGCAACCGCTGCCACACACCCACGCACACATACACACGCGCACACGGTTAGAGAGCTCCGTGACTTGGATATGCCTCCCTCTGTGCTCAGCCACCCCTGTTCCGCGACCTCGCGGGAGGGTGCCATTCCCCCTCCTCATTCACTCCTTCTCCTCCTCCTCCTCCTCCTCCTCCTCCTCCTCCTCCTCCTCCTCCTCCTCCTCCTCCTCCTCCTGCTCATCCTTCCCGTCTTCATCCGCCCTTCGCCCAGCTCGGTCCCTGTCGCTGCCGCTGCAGCCGCCGATTCTGCGGCTGTCGCAGGCCACCCTCCCCGCGAGGCCGCCGTCGCCGCCGCCGTCAACAGGCCTCGTCGCGCATCCGTGGCGCCGTTGTCGTCGCCGCGGCCGTCGCCCGCGGCGCCGTCGCCCTCGCCTTGGCGCTGGCGTCGTTGCCCGTCGCCGTCAAGGCCGTCTTCGCAGCCGCGGGGCCTCCAAGAGCGTAGCCGCCGTCAGGCGCTCCATGCCCCCGGCCAGCGAGGCGCGCCGCAGCACCTCGTCGCGGACGAGGCCCACCTCTCGCGATGCCCGCGGGAAGCTAAGCAGGGACTTGGCCGCCCAGCAGTCCACGGGGTGTTCCCAAAACCAAAGGCTGCTCCAGGAACGGAGTCAATGCTCCCAGGACGTGCAAGCCCAACGTATGGAGCCGAGGCTGCCTCAGCCAGTCACGTTCCAAGAGCACCTCGTGCAGACCGCAGCAGGCACTTTGGACATGGTTTGCTCGGCCCAGTTGGGCAAGTCGGGACGCTTCGCCGCTGCACGAGGGATGGGGGGACACCAGGCAGGGAGAGGCCCGGTGCGCCGCTGCAGGTCGCCGCCGCGGGGGCGGATCCGATCCAGGAGCGTGAGGAGGAACAGGAAGGAGGAGGAGGAGGAGGAGGAGGAGGCGGAGGAGGAAGAGGAGGAGGAGGAGGAGGAGGGAGGAGGAGGAGGAGGGGGGAGGAATAGGAGGGGGCAGGGCGGGGAGGAGCGAGGAAGGAGGAGGAGGAGGAGGAGGAGGGAGGAGGAGGAGGAGGAGGAGAGGGAAGGAGGAGGAGGAGGGGAGGGGGAGGGGAAGAGGAGGATGAGGAGGAGGTGGGGGAGGAGGGGGAGGAGAGGGAGGGGCTCCCATGGCCCACACGGGGGCGTCCATGAGGGGGGCGTCCAAGAGAGGGGTTCGCAAATCATGGCTCGAGGCATGTGTTCCGCCCATGAGGGGGCCAGCAGACGTACAGTAGGAGCTCGACCACAAGAAACCTTCCACAAGAAACCCAGCATGTCCAAAACCGACACCAGGCGCTGTTGGGCAGGCGGCTGTCGCAAATTGACGACGTCCGCGGCGACACTGGCTGCGAGTCCTGCTCAGATGGAACAGGACATGCTGTCGGTCTTCGGGCCCATTCTTTCCGTGCCCATGCCGATCGCACCGAGGCTGACACCTCGACTCGATTTCTTCAAGACGCCGGATGGAGTCCTTTTTGTATCTATTCGCGACAGCGCCTTTGACCGTCCCCACCCCCCCTCGAGATCCCCCCCCCCGGGTCACGTCACGATTCGCGCCGGCGTCGCCTGAAAATCCGCCATCCCTACAAGCATTCCCAGACGGCGCCGGCACGAATCGTGACGTGACCAGCCCCTTTCTGCCCCTCCCCCCCAGTCACGCCCGTCATCGCCAGGGAATCTGAAAACTACCTCACACACAGACCCCCGACGTCAGGATCTGTTCATGACCTCGCCCGCCAAAGGAGTCTCGACCCAGTGCCCGGGACCGGCCTCTTATCCCGAGTCGTTGCTTGATGGTCCCCAGGCTCGCTGGGGGCCCCCAGAGGCCGAAAATACAGAACAACCTTCTTGGGCGCCCGAGTTATCCGGGGTAACTCGGGTCCGGGGTAACTCGGGTTCGGATTCCCGAAAAACGAACCCGAGTTATCCCTGACCCGAGTTACCCCTGATGATTCGGGGCTCTGACTTCCCTCGTGATTTCTGCATGGCTCGAGGGAGGCCTCCCGAGACGGGGCGCGAAGCCGGCGCGCCTCGCGGACCAGGCGGTCCCCCAGCGCAGGGGGCGCGTCCTCCGGCGCCGCGGCGCGCGGGGCCAGGCGCGCGGCGGCCTCGAAGGCGCTCCAGAAGCGCAGGAAGTCCACCTCCGCAGGGGCTCCTCCTCCTCCTCCTCCTCCTCCTCCTCCTCCTCCTCCTCCTGCTCCTCCTCCTCCCCCTCCTCCTCCTCCTCCTCTCCTCCTCCTCCTCCTCCTCCTCCTCCTCCTCCTCCTCCTCCTCCCCCCGAGGGGCACGCGAACGAACATGTACCAAAGCGAGGTGGCCGAAGGGTCGTTCACTGTCCCTGGTCGCGTGGCTGAAGTTGAAGTGAGGTTCTGCGGTGCGGATTGGTGTTGTTGGTGGTGGTGGTGGTGGTGGTGGTGTTGGTGTTGTTGTTGCTGCTGCTGTTGTTGCTGCTAGTGTTGTGTTTGTTGTTTGCTGCTTGCTGTTTGATGTGTGTTGTTTGTTGTTGTTTGTTGTCGTCGTCCCCCCCGCGACCCGGCCCGCGACCCGCTCGCGACCCGGCCCGCGACCCACCCGCCATCCACCCGCGACCCGGCCCGCGACACACCCGGCGATCCACCCGCAACCCACACGCGACCCTCCCCGCAACCCGCCCTCGATCATCCTCGACCACCCGCGACCCACCCGCGGCCCACCCGAGACCCAGCCGCGGCCCACCCGAGACCCAGCCCGCGACCCAGCCCGCGACCCACCCGAGACCCAGCCCGCGACCCACCAGCGACCCACCAGCGACCCATCCACGACCCAACCCGCGACCCACCCACATTGCTTAATCGAAACAAATCGGTACCTGCGATGGGCTCGGCGGGCTTCTTGCGAGCCTCGCAGACTGCCGGCGCCCCCCTCCCCCCACCCCACCTTTGCACTCTTATCCGCAACTGCGGGGTGGCACGTATAAGTTCCAGGATCCCCATTAGCTTTACACATCTCGTGGATCATCCTCTTCCCCTCCGCTTCCAACAAGCAAGTTCAAGTAGTCTGTGAAAACCAACATCTTTCCCAACCGTCCTGTGGTGTTGGGTCCTCGTTTGAAGGACAGCGCCCCGCGGTTCCCTTCCTCCCTCCCTCCTTCTCCTCCTCCTCTTCCTGTTTCTCCTCATCCTCTTCCCCCTCCCCCCCCTCCTCTTCATCCTGCTCTCCCTCCTCCTCCTCCCCCTCCTTCTCCTCCCTCCTTCCCCGCATGCCTCTGCTCTCCGCACGCCAACCAATTAGGCACACCTCTCACACGCTTATTGGGAGCTCCACCGAAGACCCGACTGGCGACGTTCGCATGCGCTCGCTCCACCCAGTACAGCGCTTCGTGTCCCCATGCGGAGCTCCAACGAAGGCCCAAGTGGCGACGTTCGCATGCGCCCGCCCCCCCCCCCACACACAGCGCTTCGTGGCCCCATAGTGAGCTCCAGCGAAGGCCCCACGCAGTGCAGCGGTTCGTGGTCCCACAGGAAGCCCCACCGAAGGCCCCAGTGGCGACGTTCGCATGCGTCCACTCAACCCCGCACAGCAGTGCGTGGCCCCATAGGGAGCTTCACCAAAGGCCCCGGTGGCGTCGTTCGCATGCGTCCACCCCACCCAAAAAAGCGCTTCGTGGCCCCACAGGGAGCTCCACCGAAGGCCCAAGTGGCAACGTTCGCACGCGTCCGCCCCACCCACCAGTATAGCGCTTCGTGGCCCCGCACCGAAGTCCCCAGTGGCGACGTTCGCATGCGTCCGCCCTACCCAGTACAGCACCTCGTGGCCCAATGCGGAGCTCCACCGAAGGCAACAGTGGCGACGACCGCATGCGTCCGCTCCACCCAATACAGCGCTTCACGGCTCCCATGGCGACGTTCGCATGCATCTGCCACACCCAATGCAGCGTCTCGTGGCCTCACAGGGAGCTCCACTGTAGGCACCTGTGGCGACGTTCGCATTCGTCCGCCCAACCCAGTGCAGCGCTTCGTGGGCCCATAGGCGCCCCACCGAAGGCACCAGTGGCGACGTTCGCATGCGTCCGCCCCAGCCAGAGCAGCGCTTCGTGGGCCCATAGGCACCCCACCGAAGGCTCCAGTGACGACGTTCGCATGCGCCCGCCCCACCCAGTGCAGCGCTTCGTGGCCCCATAGGGAGCTCCACCGAAGGGCCCAGCGTCCGCCCCACGCAGTGCAGCATTTCGTGGCTCAATGCGGAGCTCCACCGAAGGCGCCAGTGGCTCAATGCATGCGCCCGCCCCCGCCTGTACAGCAGTGCGTGGCCCCACAGGGAGCCCCACCGAAGGCCCCAGTGGCGACGTTCGCATGCGTCCGCCCCAGCCAGTACAGCGCTTCGTGGCCCCATAGGGAGCTCCACCGAAGGGCCCAGTGGCGACGTTCGCATGCGCCCGCCCCGCCCGTTTCGGCACACCCCTCGTACGTTTCGTGGCCCCATACGGGGCACCAGCGAAGGCAATGGCGACGTTCGCATGCGTCCCCCCGCCTCTTTCAGCACATCCCTCACGCGTTTCGTGGCTCCATGCGGAGCTCCGACGAAAGCCCCAATGGCGCGATTCACATGCGTCCTCCCCGCCCATTTCGGCACGCCCTTTTACACGTTTCGTGGCCCCATCGGGAACTCCACCAAAGGCGCCAGTGGCGACGTTCACATGGCGGCCCCGCCCCACGTTTCCTGGCCCCGTATGGGAAAAAGGTATACACAAGGCCCTGGCAGCAGCGCCGGCATGGCCCCGCCCAGTGTCGGCACACTCCTTTGCACGCCCTGTGGCTCCAGGAGGAGACGCACCGAAGGCGACACCCACCAACGGCGACACTCACAGCTGCCTGTGGTTGGCTCCTGCGCCGGGAGAAGCTCGCCATCGCTCGGACGTCCATTTCCCGTGCATGTTTCGGCTTCGTGCGTGTTTTTTTGGCTCGATGGTCCAGGATCGTCCTCAATGGTTCTCGCCGAGCGATGCCAGGGAAGTCCTGCGGCTCGGTCGACGTTACCCCCGTGACGCCTCCTGCCCGTCGCCGCAGGCGGCGCCCAGCTGCCGCAGGAAGGGCGCCTCGCCGCCGGGCTCCTCTCGGGGGCGGTGCTCGAGGGGGCGGGCCAGCTCCAGGGATCGAGGGAGCGAGGGATCCAGGGACCGAGGATCGAGGGATGGAAGGATCGAAGATCAGGGATCCAGGATTAGATCGGGCGTGTCCCCCTACAGGCGGATTGTCGACGAAAAAAATAAATAGTTAAAACGCAGTCCAAAATTATCCCCCCAAAAAGTCGTCCCCTGACTATTTTCTACTATTTCTGAATATCCCCCCTGCAGAGGGACAGGCCCAACGTAAATCCAGCATCGAGGGCTCGAGGAGCTTGGCAGGGACAAGGAGAAGCGCGGCACCACCACCACAACCACCAGGGACCATCAGTGGGAGAGGCCGGGGGGGGGGCCCTGGTGGTGTGGTCCCCCCCTCTCGCTCGAGGCATCACCTGCGCACGGCTCGGGGAGGCATCGTGGACCTCCCTGCAAGAGGTGACCCCCCCGGTGGAGGTGCCGCTTCTCCCTCCTCCGAGGTGGCAGGCCAGCTCGGGAGGGGGGAGCCATCGGTCGGGGAACAATGAATTGCGTAAACTCGGGGGGGGGGGCCATCGATCGGGGAACGAGATCGGGGAAGAAGATCGGAGACATTGATCGGGGGACATTGACAAAAACATTGATCGGAGGACATTGATCGGGGAACAAAATCGGAGACATTGACCGGGGAGGCATTGATGGGGAAACTTTCGGAGGTCCGCGCGGATTTCTCGGATCGGCGCTGAGGCCCCCTTGGCGGCGCCTCCAACGCCGCCCCTGGCGCGCTCCGCGCGCCAAGGGAGGGGGGGGTCCAGCGCAGATCAAGCAAAAAAAAACCGAGCGGACCGTCACACGTATATGTTTATGTGATATCCTTGCTCCCCAGATCGAGCTCTGGAATCGGCGACAAACATCGCCGATAGAAACGCGACAGGCCCCCGATGGCGAAGCCGCATGGTCCTGGGCGGGTTGGGCGAGGCGCGCCTCTCGGGCGTTGCCCAGTGGGGTGTGTGTGGGGGGGGGGGGGCGAGCGGCGGGGGGGGGGCGAAGAGAGACGTGCGCCTCTCGCGCGTGAAGGGGCACGAACGGTGCCCCGGTCTCCCCCCCCCACCACACCTCTTATCGCCACCCCATTGCGCAACGCCCGAGTCTCGCCGTGGTGGGGGCGGGCCAGCTCACTTGGGGAGGTGTAGCTGGAATCGGCAACAAATCGCCGAGAGATCGGCGATGGGCCTCCGATAGCGGCTCCGCATGGTCCTGGGCGGGGTGGTGCGATCGGGTCGATGCTTCGCCCCTGGCTGAGCATATCTCGCGGGAATTCTGCTCGATAGCTCGGACAAGATCGAGAGACATCCAGATACATCGAATTAAGCCCACAGAAATCTAGGTCAATCCAGAGGTACCCAGGTAATTAAGCCTGGAACGGATCGTGGACGCTCGTGCGCGAGCCGAGGAACAAAAAAAGCCCGTCAAGCTCGCTGCGATCCTCGGCCGGGGCGACGGGCGTTTCGCCCTGCGTGAGCCCGAAGTGCTCCAGGAGCTCTGGCCCCAGCGGCGACGCCTCGTCAAGGCTGCTGCCTGAGATCGGGGGCGTCCAAAATTGAGGGAACGCATGCTATGCACGGAATGAAATCCACGGATGGACCAATCAACAGCCTCGAAAAACAAATCTCCAAACCCCACCGCGCACGCCCATGCCGACGCACAACGCGTTGGGAATGTACACGCCCATGCCGCCCGTCATTTTGTAGTGCATCAGTGTTACATGTGGGCCACGATGGGTTTTCATGACACCGTACAATTACTTCGGTTTGTACACGCCCATCACGACACGCGCCAATTGAGCACTCAATGCCGTTTATGTTATTGCTTTCTTATATTTTTGATGTTTTTCTGAAAAATCATATATACATATATACATAACAATACGATTCATATTAACAATATAGTCGGAATGCTGATACTTACTTTTATGTTGGACAGAAACAAGAGACACTCCCACAACGCGTTGAGACCGCATGGCGACCATAACGGATGTTACCCAACCGTGCAAACATTCGCTAATTGCTCTTTTCCGCGAGCCTCGTGAAGGCGTCTTGGGCCCGCATCCATACCAAGCGAGGGAAAAAAGCAAGCACATTCTGAGGATGTCCCACGCGCAACTGGGCCGAAACCGTGCCAAACCAAGGCCAACCCAGGCAACTCTTGACGACTCAAACAAAACCGGGCCCAACTCACGCCAAACCAGGGCGGCAACACACAAATTCGGACGACGTCTCGGGCGACATTGGACCCAAACTAGCCCATATCAGAGCCAAACCAAGCAACTCTGGAGGACGTCTCAGGCGACACGCCAAACCAGGCCAAACGAACGGCAAAACAATGCAAGTTCTGAGGATGTCTCAGGCGGCGCGCGCGGCCAAACCTCGCCAAACCATACCAAGCCAGGGGCCAAACCAGGGAGATTGTGAGGACGTCCCAAACAGAATCAAGCAACCCAGGCTCCATCAACTCTCCTGAATTTAATGCGATGCCAAGAAGGGAATTCAAACTTTGGGTGGGGGGGCCTTTGGGCCGCGCGCCCGCTGATGCGAACGGGGTTCGGCGCAGAAGCCTTCCTTTGCCTTTCTGATGCTGTTGGAGCCTAGGTGCGGCGTTCAGAAGCATGCTTCCGAGCCTGACCAGCCTCGGACACATTTCCTTCCAACGCTACCGTGCACGCCTATGCCAATACACAGCGTGTTGGGGAAGTCCACACCCATGCCGCCCGCCATTATGTAGCGCAGCCGTGTTACATGTGGACCACGATGGGTATTCATGACACCGTGCAATTACTTCGGCTTGTACACGGCAACCACCAAGTGTGTCAAATTGTGCACGCCCACCACGACGTGTCAATTGGCCATTCAATGTCGAAGCAAAACGTGACACTCCCACAGCGTGTTGAGACCGCATGGCGGCCATAACGGATGTTACCACACACGCACACAATCGCTGATTTTTCTTTTCGCGAGCCTCGTGACGGCATCTTGGGCCCGCATCCATACCAAGCGAAGGAAAAAACGAGCAAATTCTGAGGACGTCCCACGCGAAACTGGGCCGAAACCGTGCCAAACCAGGGCCAAACCAGATCATACCTGATGACGTCTCAAGCGAAACCGGGCCCAACTCAGGCCCAACCAAGACGACACCAAGTAAATTCTGACGACGTCTCTTGCGAAACTGGGGCCCAAACCAGCCCAAACCAGAGCCAAACCAGGCACATTCTGAGGACGTCTCAAGCGAAAAAGTGGCCAAAACAGACCAAACCAGGGGTCACATGAGGCATCTCCTGAGGATGTCTCAGGCAGGGCCCGCGGCCAAACCAAGCCAAACCGGGCTAAACCAGGGGCCAAACCAGGCAGACTTTGAGGACTTCCCAAGCAGAATCGCCCAAACAAGGCTACATCAACTCTCCTGAATAACATCTTGTCAATTTTAAACAACTGGATTACCCCGCGGCCCCCCGCAGGCGGGATCCCGTTTAGAATTTTGGAGGGGGCGCGTTTTGACCGCGCGCCAGCTGATGCGGACGGGGTTGGGCGCAGAAGCTTTCGTTTGTCCTTCGGGTGTTGATGGGTGTTTGGTGTGGTGTTAGGAAAATACTTCCGAGCCTGTAGTTTGCCAAGGGAGAAGCTAGGATGCCTCGTTTGCTGTCTGGGCTGGCTATGATGCCCACTCGTGCCCACCCCCTACCGTCTCCAGGAACTTCGCATTCAAGAGAGGGGGTCGCAAATCAATGCCCGAGTCGCACGCGCGACCCAAGGGGGGCCAAAGAACGTGTCCAGATAAGAAGAGGGTGCCATGCAATCCGTGGAGATACCATGGCCCCGGCCTCGACAGACCCCTCTCACTCTAATTAGCCATCACCCTCCTCTTGGTCGCCCCGAGCCCCAACCTCACAACAAGCGCCCGTGTACACGAAGCCCTGTTTAGCAATAGCGCCTTGCAGGGAAGGAGTCGGGCAGGGCAGGACCGCCCAGTGCCGGGTGAGCGCCCTGGACTGTCCAGCCAACGTCCAGTCCGGCACCGCTTCGCCACCGCCCACTGTGGGGGTCGGGGCGCCTCTCCTCCCTCCCCCGATGCCGCGTGTCGGGTCGGGCGAAAGGGGGGGATAGCAAGAATCAGCTCACGTAGCTGATTTTCCCGGCGCCTCCCGGCGCCGGGGGCGGCCATGTATCGAGGAATGGGCCCCTCGGTGAGGTCGAAACCAGCTGCATGCAGCAAACTTCGTAACCCCCCCTTTCCCAATCCCCCCCTTTCGCCCGGCCCGAACGTGGCGCGCCGACCGCGGGGGTCGGGATGGCTGTTCCTCCGCCGGTGGTGCCTCGCGGCACGCGGTGGGCGATGGCGCCCAGGCTGGACGCGATGACGGCCCTCGGCAGCGTGTACTGGTCGGGCCAGCAGGCGTCCCAGGCCGCGAGGGCCGCCTCCGCGGCGTCCGCCATGGCCGGCCCCGCCCCGCGCGCCCCCCCCCCCCAAGGGGCCACCCCGACCTCTGCGCCTCGCTCCGCGCGGCGCGCGGTGCCCGGCTCCCGGCTCGGCTTCCCGCTCTCGCGCGGCCCCCCGGGCGCAGAAGCAGAGCCGTCTGGCCCATCGCACCCCTGCGGGCGACCTCGGGCAGCCCTGCACCCGCGACTCGTCAGGGCGGCTTTGAGCAGCTCTGGAAGTCGCGGGGCCTTGCAAGGATGCCGAAGGGGCCTCCGACCCTGGCTTCCTCAACTAAGGCCCTGAGTGTGCTTCAAAACCTGCGCTTCCGGGAGAACGGGCGACGGCAGGTTCCTGTCCTGGCGGCGGGGGTGGCCCAGCAGGGGAGGGGCATCCCCCCTGCCCTTTCGGATCCACCGCATCTCTTTCGCTCATTGAACCTCGGCCCGTTACAAATTTGCAGGTCGCCTGGACCGTTGCCATCTCATTATGATTGTCCCTTGGGCGCGAAGTCATGGTGGGGCGAGAATGAAATGGGGGGAAGCAGATGTCCATTTCGGTCGGACCCGACAGGCCCCCTTGGGGGCCCTGAAGGGCCCCTTTAGGGACCCCCGAAGGGCTCCTTTTCGACAGCCCTCGCTGACCCCCCAATTACCGCCCCCGCCCCATCACGGGCCCCTAAGTCCCCTGCCTCCTCCCGAGTGCCGGTGGCCGTCGCGCTGACCCTTGCTGCTCAGACGCCTCTGCTGGCCCAGCCGCGGGGGGCACGGCAGGGTCCTGCCCTCACGGGCACGGGGGGGTTCTGGCCCCTGTCGCCGCGTGCACCGTCCAACGGCGGGCTACGGACACCCTGAGCCCAACAATGTTGCCATCTCTTGAGCAGGGGTCGACCGTCCTGCCGTTCCTATAATCCTGCCACGACATGGCCCTAGAACCAAGAGGTGTCCTAATAACCAAAACCATGTTCTTATAACATGAGCACGATGTACGAACACACGACAACATCAGCCAGCCATGATCTAAGAACACTTCGTGCAAACCACAACCAATTCTTAGAACATATCTTTGGCGGGCCTATAGGCGAGCTGGGACGCTTCGCCAGTGCTTGAACCTCTTCTTAGCATGGGAGAAACGGGTCCTGAGGGAAAAGGGGCTTGGACCCGGGGGCCTTCCCCCAGGACGAACCCTCTGCACCGTTTTCTGCCGCCAGCGGAGGCGGCATCGTTCTGATTCCGCCCCCTTCCTCGTCGTCCTCCTCGTCCTCGTGGTCCTCCTCGTCCTCGTCGTGCTCCTCGTCCTCGTCGTGCTCGTCGACCGTGTCGTCCTCGTCGTCCTCGTCCGGTGGCCTGCCGCCGAGGAAGAGGCGCCAACTCCTGCGATCCTCGCAGGCGCGGCCCCTCCTGGCGGAGTGTCTCAAATGCTGCGCGGCCGTCCGCCGCATGAGCTCCCCGAGACGCTGGCGGGAGCCCCTGCAGGCATGTTGGGGGCGCATTGGGCCATGGCCATGGCCCAAGGTGCCCCCAGCTCTTCGCCAAAGCTTGGAGCCCCTCTGGGCCTCGTGAGGGGGTGCTCTGGAAGCCGCGGGGGCCTCCCTGGAGATCCTGGGGGCCTCCCTGGGCCAGGGGCACTCCTGGCAACACCCGCAAGACGCTGGCCCAGGGGCCCCTCGATTTGAGCAGGGCCCGACCGTCCAGTCCTGTAGGCCTACCACGACACGTTCTTAGAACCCAGCAGTGCTCTGAGAGCAAGAACACAATGTTCTCAGAACATGAACCCGATGCGTCAAAACGAGACAGTCTCCGCCAGAAATGTTCTAAGAGCATTTTTTGGGGTGGGCCTCTAGGCGAGCCAGGACGCTTCGCCACTGCTTGATCGACGTGGCACGCCCGAGGCCCCGCACTGCCGCCGCGCCAAGGCGGCGGGCGCCGCGCCCGCCAGGAAGGAGCCTCGGCCACACGCTCGGGCCCTGCAGTCCTGGGAGGCCTCGGCGGATCCTGGGGCCCTGGGGGCCTGGGAGTCGCCCCACTCCACTCCCTCTCTCCTCCTCCTCCTCCTCCTCCTCCTCCTCCTCCTCCTCCTCCTCCTCCTCCTCCTCCTCCTCCTCCTCCTCCTCCTCCTCCTCCTCCTCCATCTCCTCCTCAAACCCAGGCCGGCCAGAGCCAGGTCGGCCAGAGCCCGGCCGGCCGCCCTGCGTAGCTCCCAGGCCCCGCCCGGAGTCGGCGGAGTGCGGGGGAGCGCGGTGGGCTCCAGGTGGCCCCCAGACCGGGGTGAGCCGGAAGATCTCGGAGGGGATTGGCTGACCCCCGTTGGCGCTGAACCCCGTTCCGTGAGCCCCATCGAGATACAGTCGGGGCGTTGACATAAGGAACCCTGAATAAGGAACGAGGCCCCACTTTTTCCCATAAGCTAAACTTCGATTTCCCATGGAAAACCTCAGGAAACCCAAGGCAAGCTGCACAACAATCAAGGAACTCCGAGCCCATCCCCAACGAAAAGGGTTCATTCTTCAGCGCCCCGACTGTAATCATTTTTCTTCTTTTCGGTAACGGTCGTTGCCCGGGGGTCGGGGGGCAGGTACTTGTAACGCTTGGGCGGGGTTGGGCACGTCGGGGCAGGGGTGCGCTGCAGTCGCCATGGCATGTACGCGCGAAGGCACCAGCATGAAGGGGGTGGTCCAGGCCCCTCCCCCCTGCGCACGATCCCGTGACCAAGGGAGGGCGGGGGGGTGGCCAGGGTAAAAACCCTTACACGCCCGAGGATGAAGCAAAAACAATCACATTCTTCGGTGGCAACTCATGGGAGCCTCCCATACAGTCCTGCGGGCTCTTGCGAATCGACGCTGAATCGACGCTAATCGACGCTAGCAGACGCCAAATCGGCACATCTCATCGACTCCCAGAGGCTAGCCGACGCTGGTCGACGCTAAAGACGGAATGAAGAGGGTACACCGGACTCCCATGATTCGCGACCGAACCCAGGCAAAGACAGCTACGCGCCAGAGGATGCAACAAACAAAAACAGTCTCATTCAAACCAGCCCGGCCGCTCCTGAGCTGGATCCGCCTGCGTGGCCCCCCGGCCTGCCAGCGTTTGGACACAAAGGACGCGCTGCCTTCCTCCCTGCGGCCCCACTCGCTCCCGCCCCGAGGAGTCGCGCTCGGCAGCGCGCGCGCGCGGCCGCGCGCGCGCGGGGGAAGGGGAAGTCACGAGTCTTTGGGGAAACAAGCTCTCGACACCGACGCTTTTTCTCCAGACCTGTGCTGACACGTGCACCGGAGAGCGGATCCTGGTGTGCACGGGATCCTGGTGTATTCGTGTTTCGGCATTTCCCAGGAAACCGGAAGCAGAAAGTATACACCACACCACCCCGACGTCGCCGCGGACCCTCAAGAAGTCCTGGGATTGAAAGACGGCCCGCCACCGGTCATGCAGATGTTCCCGTTGCCGAGGCAGGGGAAGTCAGACGCCCTGCCCCTCTCAGGGAGGAGCTCCAGGCTGTCGCAGCCGTCGCACAACGAGTTCCGAGCCGTCGTCAGCGTCGCGAGGCTGCCGCGAACGGGGCGCCAAGCGGGGCGCAGCCGCGGGCACGCAGGAAGGCAGCCTCCGCAAGCAGGGCGCCGGCTGCACCATATCCGACATCCAGAGGCAGGCCCCCTGTCGGCAGGCCTGCTGGATCAGGACCTTAAGACGCCAGTGCTCTCGAGCTGAAGCAGATACCCTCATGGGGAGAGAGGAGCACAGCAAGCTGGCAACAGGCAGCCAGCTTCTCGCCCTCGTGTGCTCTGCGGCGACGTAGAAGGAAGGAGGGGCACGAGGCGCACGCAGACGACGACGTCGCAGGGAGGACGCCTCTGAGCTAGTACTCCTCCCGAGGGGAGATGATCGGGGGAGACACCAGCTCAGGGGAGGAGACATCGAGCTCGAATCGACGATATGTCGCCGATAGATCTGGGGATATCAAAAGGTACCGATACCGCTACTCTCTGGACCTCTCCAGGGGTGCGTCCTGACGAGGATTCCGAAGCGCATCCAGCGGTGGCGACGAGGGCCGCCCAGGAGGCCCAAGCAGGGGAACACGAGGGAAGGGTAGCAATATGGGTACCTTGTTCTGCTCTGAAGACTGGCGACAGGCCCCTGATAGCGAACCCCCACTCCTCGACAGGGTGGGGTTTGATCGGGCATGTCCTCCTACAGGGTGATTTTGGGCCAAACATTAAAAATAACCAACACTTATTCCAAACATGACCAAACATAGTCGACAAAACGTCCCCGCATTTTTTGCGTATAACTATTTTTGAACGTTCCTCCTGTAGAGGGAAATGCCCGACTTCAGGGTGGGGCCCGGGCACCCGCGCACCGATCTCGGCGAGGAGCGGGCGGGGGGGCCGAGGCGCCCCCTCCCTGACGTGGACCTGTAGTGTTCTCTGGGACCTTCAGGACTAGGTCGGACGTGACCCCCTACAGGCAGACCTTGGACGAAAGATAGAACATAGTCCCACCATACGTTTCCAAAATGCTAAAAAATTCGTCCCCAAACTATTGTTTTACCATTTTCGAAGATTCCTCCTGCAGAGGGACAGGCCCGACTTAACCGTAGTTTTCCCGGGAGCCTCCAACGAGGGGAGCGTCCAAGAGGGGGGGTCGCAGACCATGGCCCGCATGGCGCGTGCGCGGCCCAATGGGGGCCCGAGGGACGTGCTGAAACAAGGAGAGGGGCCATGACATCCGTGGAGGGACCATGACATCCGTGGGACCACGGACGTGGTATGGGCCTCGGAAAAAAATAGCGAACACGCAGGCCACATTCATCGGTCAACGCCTCTCCCTCCCCCCAGTGTTCAAAGTTGGCGGTGCGTCTGATGAGTTGCACCTCCGCCGCAGTCTCCCCCGCGCGTGCCAAGTTTGAGTTTTGGGGAGAGGGGGAGTGTTCAGTAATTGTTTCCCTCCATATTATCCCCCCACCCCCACTCTGGTCATCTCCCCCCTGGGATCTAGGACGCCCCCGATGTTCGGAGCAGAACTCAGGTCTCTGGCGGCCGTTCGGGACGACCTCGGTACCCCAGTGAGCGCTCTCGGCGAGGCGCAACTGCTGGAAATCATCCCGCGACAGGAACACCTCCAAGAACCAACGAACACGTCCCAAAACCCTCCCAAGCCTGCATCCCGCTGGGCCCCCCATCCCCACTGTCGGTGCCCCCTGATCTACCCAGTCATCCGGCCGCTCAATGTGTTTCTATGCGTGAGCCCCTGGAGGTCTGGACAGCTCCTCTGGGGCCAATTTTCCGTCCCGAATCGCTATCTCGACGGTCTGGGGAACCGGCGACGTTCCCTGAAGGCCGAGCGCGGCCACAAACAGGCCGCTTCAGAGGTCCTTGAGCCTCGGATCTCAGTACCTCCCGCACTCCCAGACCCCCGGGGTCATGACTTTGTCATAACCTCGACCCCGAGAGGTCTCGACACATTCCCCGGAACCGGCCTCTCACCCTGAAAAGTGTCTTGACTGTCCCGAAGCGCAGCAAGGGACCCCAGAGGCTGAAAATTGCGAACAACCCTGAGATTTTCAGCATCGCAGAGATAACGAGCGTCAGAGGAGGGGCAGGGATGGGGGGCGGGGGGGGGGGCGAATAACGTAAAGCCCAACCCAATCGTGACAGACTGTGGTGCCGGACGCACTGCGGCAGTGCGGGGGACGCGCTGGGGGAGGGGGGGAGCGTTACGTTGTGGGGGGGGAAGGGGGGGAGAGCGTTACGTGAAGGGGAGCGCTAAGTTGTGTGGGGGGGAGCGTTACGTTGCGGAGGGGAGCGCTACGTTGTGGGGAGGAGGGGGAGTGAGCGTTACGTCGTGGGGGGGGAGGGGCGCGCGTTACGGGCAAAGGGTAGCTAACAAGAACACTCTCCATCCGTCGTGTGCTTCCATGGCTCGAGGGCTCGTGGCCCCCGTCCGCGACCGCTTCCATGGCAAGCGACGGGGGACGGACCGCGCTGGCGCGCAAACTCCACGGCCGCGTCGCGGTAGACCTCGGAAGGGCTCGCCCGCGCGGCGGCTGCGCACGGCGCGATCCTTCCCCTCCTCCTCCTCCTCCTCCTCCTCCTCCTCCTCCTCCTCCTCCTCCTCCTCGTCTTCCTCCGTGACCTCCTCCTCCTCCTCCTCCTCCTCCTGCTCTTCCTCCTCTGCTCCTCCTCATTATTCCCCCTCCTCTCTCCGCCCTCCTCCTCCACTTCCTCCTCCTCCACCTCCTCCTCCACCTCCCCTCCTCCTCCTTCTCCTGTCCCCTGTCCCACATCCTCATGTCCTCCTCCTCCTCCTCCTCCTCCTCCTCCTCCTCCTCCTCTTCCTCTTCCTCTTCCTCCTTCTCCGCTCCTTCTCCTCCTCCCCATGTCCTCTTCCTCCTGCTCATCCGCCTTCTATCCCCCCAACCGCGCCCACCCGCTGCGCCGCGGGAGGAGAAGGACGACGACGACGATGACAACGACGGCGACGGCGACGACGACGACGGCAACGACGACGACGACGACGACGATGACGACGGCGACGGCGACGACGACGACGACGACGACGGCGGCGGCGGCGGCGGAGGCGGCGGCGACGAACGGCGGGGACTGGTCGACGAAGACTGCGACGACGATCGGCGGCGACGATCGACGGCGACGATGACGAAGACGACGACGGCGGCGACGAACGACGACGGCATCGACGACGACCATCGACGAGGACGACGGCGGCGACGGAGGACGAAAAACGGCGGACGACAAGGACGACGATGCCGACGACGACGTGACCGACGGCGTCGACGACGTGAACCACGGCAGCTGCGCAAGATCGCAAGCCAGAGCCGGGCCAGCGATCGCGGGCGGGCCACCTGCCGCGCCGAGGGGTCCTGCTCGACGACATCAACCTTGGCGCGGGCTGGGGGGTGAGCACGGGGGAAGACGGGGAGGGAGGGGGGGGGAGGGAGGGGGGGGGAGGGGGGGGGAGGGAAGGGAGCGGGGCGAGCTGGGGCGAGGAGGGGGGGAGGGAGGGGGGTGGTGGGGAGAGGGCAGGAGGGGAGTGAAAGAGAAGGGAGGGAAGGACGGGGACGGAAGAGGTGCGAGGAGGCGGTAGGACGACGGGGAGAAGGATGGAGGGAGGAGGGAGGGCGGACGGGGATGGCCAGGAGGACAAAGAGGAGGTGGTATGCGAGTGCGGAGAAGAGGGACACGGAGGGAGAACAGGAGAGGAGGAATGGAGGCGGGACTCGCAGGATTTGCCTCGTGCCGCACTCCATGGGCGGAGCCCACTTGAGGCCCCACGCTTCCGGGGGATCGCGGACCTGGCCGTGGGGGTGTAAACTCTGCGCGGCCGGAACAGGAACGCTGGGCAAGGAATGCGGGAGGGGGGAGGTCCGCCACCGTGCCGCTTGGCACGTCAAGGCGTGGAAGACTGCCGAGGTCTGCCTAGTAGGGCCTGTTGAAGTCTACTATAAGGGATCCCCTTCCTCCCTACCCGCAAGCTCTTGCGTGCATCGCCCCCCCCTTCCGAGACAACCTCCCTCGTGCCCGCTCGAGGATGGTGCACTCCCAGCATGTCAGCTCATGCCTGGACTCCTGCTCCACGCGTGCCCGCTCGAGGGTGGTGCACTTCCCGCATGGCAGCGAATGCCTGGACCCTCATTCTATGCGCACCCGCCCGAGGATTGTGCGCGTCCCGCATGGCTGTTAACTCGTGGACCCATCATTGCATGCGCACCCGCTCGAGGATCGTGCACTTCCCGCATTCCCAGGCGCCGCTCCCAAGCGCTCCAGGGCCTCCCAAGCCGCGATCCCTCATCACAACAAAATTGATATGCGTCCCGAGCTTACCGTTCAGGCAGACAAGGACACCAAGATGGCCCAAGATGCCTCGAAGACGGCCCATGATGGGCCCAAGACGGCCGAATATTGATGCAAGCCGACGGCCCAAGATGCCTCCACAAGGGCCCAAAAGGACAACACGAGGACCGCCACCAGGGCCCGAGGAGGCCAAAACGATGGACGCTCCGTGAGTTTCTGAACGATGTTCGCATTCTCGCCTCTTCGGGCTCCACGATGGCCCAATGGGGCATCCAGGGTGGCATCCAAGGCGGCCCAAGATGGCCTCCCGGGGGACCCGAGACTGCCTCAGAAGGCCCTTCGACGGCCCAACACGGCGCCAAGACGGCCCCTCGACGGCCCACAAAGACCCACCGCATGGCCAAAAAGGGACCCACGACGGCCCAAGAGAGCCCCAAGCCGGAGCAAGAGGCCCCCCAGACGGACAAAGAGGGGCCCAAGAATCCCCTCACAGGAGGCCAAGACAGCCCGAAGACGACTCAGACGATACTCATCATCATCATCATCATCATCCTCATCATCATCATCATCATCATCATCATCATCATCATCAGCATCATCATCATCATCATCATCATCATCATCATCATCCTCATCCTCATCATCATCATCACCATCATCAGCATCACCATCATCATCATCATCACCACCACCACCATCATGATCCTCGTCACCATCACCCTCATGAACAGCATCATCACCACCACCATCATCATATTTAGCATCAGCATTCACACTCATCATCATCACCATCAAATCTAACATCATCCTCGTCACCATCATCCTAATGAACATCATCAGCATCATCATTATCATCATCATCACCACCACCACCATCACCATCACCATCAGCATAATCATGGTCAATCGCATCATCATGATGATCATCATCATCAGCAGCATCATCAGCATCATCCTCATCAGCATCCTCAACCGTATCATCTTCATCATCATCATCATAATAATGATCGTCATCATCATCGTCATATTCACCGCCATCATCATAGCTATCAGCATCGTCATGGTCGTCACCACCATTACCTTCATCACTCTCACCACCATCACCATCATCAGCAGAAACCTCATCAGCAGCATCATCAACATAGTCAACGTTATCGTCATCGTCAACTTCGTCGTTGTCCTCCTCGTCCTCCTCCTTCTCCTACTCATCCTCGTTATCACCATCACTATCAGAACCATCACTCCCACCAGCACCATCACCATCACCATCGTCATCATCAGCATCATCATCATCATCAGCATCATCATCATCTTCATCATCCTCATCCTCATCCTCATCCTCATCAGCATCATCATCATCGTCATCATCAGCATCAACCTCTGCAGCATCAGCATCATCATCATATTCCTCATCATCGTCCTCGCCATAACTCCCATATCATCCTCATAATCATCATAACGGATCCCCCAAGCCATGAGACACGAAATGTCAAATGTGACGGCGTCCCGTGCACGCTCGAACAGTCGCCGCCCAGAATGCTGAGCTGGCACGGTTGCGTGAATTGCCGCAGGCAATTGGATAACTGAGAAAGCATGGTTTCGGACCGTTCTGGTAGGGAGGAGGGAACTGAGATGGCGCAATGAGGAAGGTGGAGGGGATGGAAGCTAGATGGAAGGATATTGGAGGGCGGAGGGGAGGGACCAAGTCTGGGTGGAAGGGGTGGTCTTATGGAAATCTGGGGCTGCTAGAGGTTCAAAGAGGGCAAGGTAGAATTCTACGGGACGCGATGAAGATTGAAAGGATACGAGCGTAAGCAAGCGCTCTGATACTTCCCTGGGAACCTCCACATCGCAGCAAAATGCCTGGGACATTTCTGGGAACAGACTGGTGCGCAAGAACAGAAGGGCACGCGCACGGAGGTGAATGAGGAGGATCGGTCGGCACAGCTGCGACGCCGAACTTCGGAAAGCCGGATCTTGTGTCGCAGGGCCTAGATGGTAGGACGAAACATGGTAACAAGCCTGCCAGGTGCATTTGGGACGCGATGAGGCCACCTTGGAATCGTACCAGGGCCATGTGTGTGGCATGTAAACAAGACGGAGACATGTGGGAGACACATGGCAGTCGCTCAGGGACCAGGGACGATCGTAAGTTTTCATCGGAACCGGGGCATTTCATAAAACATCGTGGGGTGCTTGGCGTGCGCGGCTGCCGCTTGTAATGATTGGTTTCTCGTTGGACCGCGGGGGTAGTACGAGGTTGACATCGGTGCCCGAGGACCCGAGTGGGGTCAGTCAGGGGTGGCCTTGGAGTTATGTCGGGGGCAGTGGGCCTGCGCTAGAAGACATGGACGAAGCCGGGCACCAGAACAAGGGCAATGGCTCTCGGAGGCCTTTCGAGGAAAGCCTGGGCTCTCCCGGGGGGCCCCAGGGCTTCTCCCAGAAGCTCTTCCCGAAGCCCTGATTGAGGCCCTCCCAGAAGCTGCGCGGGGCCTCTCCCGGGAAATGTCCGGGGCGTCTCCCCGACGGCGCACCCCTGGGCCTGGCGCTCGAGAGGCGGCCCGCGACGAAGAGACTCGTTGGATCGGCGGCGCCCCGGATCCCAGCTGCGGTCGTGGTTGCGGCAGGCCGGCTGCAGTGCGAGTGGGGCACCGAAGCTGCAGGCAGGGCGGGAGGGAAGGGGAGAGGGACCGTACATGGACAACATATTCGAACCCTTACACATTTGAGGGAGATTCTAAATCACCCCCGCGCCCCCGACATCAATGTTGATCTCAGTAAAGGCGGTGCTTTGGGGTTCGAATATTTATATCCACTCACGCCCCGCCATCAATATTAGTTTCGGGGGTCTGGGGGGCATCTTGGGCCACAGGGTTCGAATATAATGTCCATGTACTGGAGAGAGTCGCGGACGACTGGAGCGCCCTCAGAGCGTGAAGCGCCTCGGGCCGTGCCAGAGCAGGCTCAGGTCCTTGTGGCCGTGAGCGCATCTGCTTAAAGGGCGATGCAGAGGCAGCCCGCTCCCAGAGACGTGTCGAGAGCGCGCGGGCGCCCTCGCCTCGGCAAAGAGAAACCTGGTGGAGAAGGTCTGGGGAGGAAAAGGGCGACCGGCTGGACGCAGCCCGAGAGGCTGGTCGGGACGGCGACTGGGAGGGGTCGTGGGCATGGTCCTGATACGGTGTGGGCATGGGATGAGAAGCCGCTGGATCAGGAACAGAAGGCCCAGAAGCTAGAAGCCGGTGGAACGCCAATCGTAGATGGGCCACTGATATCATTGCCACCCTCATCAGATAAGGAACGCCGCAGGGTCTGAAGCCCCCTGGGCATATCCCTTTACCAACACACCGTATTGAACGGAAGTGGATCGATGGACCGAAACCTCGGGGAGCCCCGAACGAAATCACGACAGGGAAAGGAGGTGACGGTAGCGGCGTGGGCGAGAATGGGAAGAGAATGGGAGGAAGGGGGAGCAGTTGGGGGGGCGAGAGGGTGAGAGGGGCGGCACGGCTAAGGAAGGGGAGAGAGATGAGAAGTAGGCATGAGGAGGTCTGAGTGGGTGGGGAGGCGGTGTGAGGAAGATGTATTGGGAACGAACGAGGCGAAACGAAACGGAGGAAGGACGAGTAGGGTAGGGACGGCAGGGATGAGTTGGGAGCAGTTGGGGTGAGTTGGGAGGAGTGTGCGGAGGAAGGTGGAAGAGTGGGAAGTAGTGGAGTGGAATAGGAACCAGTGGGCAGGGGATGGAAGTTGCGTCCGGGAGAGTTTGGAAGAGTGGAAAGGAGTGTGGGGCAATGGGCAGGAGTGGTGTGGGGAAGTGGAGGAGCTACCGGGGAGTGTGGTGAGGAGTGTGGTAATGTATGTGGGGAGACTGGAGAGTTGTTTGGAGGAGTGGGGAGCAGTAAATTATGTAATGATGGAGAAGGGGGGAATGGCGCGATGTGGAGTTGGGAAGAGTGGAGTGCGGAGGAGGGTGGAAGAGTGGGAAGGCATGGATCTGTATGGGGTTGAATGGGATTCGGAAGAGTGGGGAAGAGTTGGGAGGGTGGATCACTGCCGAAGGGATGACTCTATTGAGGACGAGCCGTATTGAGGCCGGCATGGACAGGACAGGGCAATTGACAAGAGCGAAGGGCCGAGAAGGACAGAATTCAGGGGGATGCGAAGCGGGATGGGGGATGAGGAGGAAGAGGGCGGGACATATGGATGGGTGCTATGATATGCGAAGGGTGCAGGCCGAGGACGACGAGAAGAGATGAAACAGATGAGAATGAGTCAGATGGAGGAAGAAACCCGAGAACATGGGAAATAAGGTGATGATGATGAAGGCATGTTTCACTTGAGAGGGCGTGAGACATGTTTGGCTGGTTTAGGGGCCTGCTGGGCTGTCTTGTGTCGCTCTTCTGCTGTCTGGCGACCTTTGCATGGAGGCCATCGTGGGGGCGATTTGGGGCTGTCATGAGTCCATCTTGCGACCCTCTTGGTCCGTCTAGGGGCTCATCTTGGGCCTCCTCGATCCCCTCTGGGGACTCATTTGGGACGTCTTGGGGCCCTATGGGACCGTCTTCGGGCCCTATTGGACGATCGCGAGGTCTGCTTTCGGCCCTCTTGGAGCCGTTCGGGCACTCTTTGGGAGATCATGGGGATTCCCTTCAGTGGCCTATCGCCTTCGCAAGCTCAAAACAGCGCGATCAATGTGTTACCATCGTGCGTGCCTCTTGGGAATTCTTGGGGGCTCCGCCGTTTTGTGCGGTGCAGGGGCGACGTGGAAACTACAACCCCCCGATGCAAAAACTTGGAATGTTCATGTTGGGCCCTGTGGCCGAAAAAAACGGAGAACGCGATTGAAGTAGAGTCTTGTTCGCACTGGAAGGAGGCGCGCGCGCCATGAAGGGCTCATCGGCATTAGTCGGCTAATGAAACACGTAATTCTGACTAGCCGACATGAAGACCGCACAAGGACGCAAGCTCCGCCCCAAAAAACGAACTAACTCGCGGACGAGGGCAAGGCAATGCGTAGGACTCTTGACCCCTCGCGAGAGAGATTGACTCCAAGAGCTCATCTCGTAGGCCGCGCGCAGTCGCGCTTGCTACGCAAGTTAGGACGACCTTGCGGACACAGCCGATGATTCGAACGAACTTGCGACGACGACCGCCAAGAGAAATAATCAAAGATTTTTAATCGGTAGGTGGTACCAAACCCCGACCTCATGACTTTTTTCATTACGTCGACCCCCCGAGGTCTCGACCTATTCCCTGGGACCATTTTTTCATCCCGAGTTGTTTTTTGACAGTCTCGAGGCCCAATAAGGGCCCCTAGAGGCCGAAAATGGCGCAAAACCTCCCGTCATGATTTGCTGCATTGCTCGATTTAGGGGGTCTGGGTAGGACACCCGCACAGAAATGGCCCCGGGCAAGAGTAACCTCTGGTGCGCGGCCGGCGTGGTGCGACGGTGGCCGCCCGCATGCTTGGGCGTGCCCCCCCGCCCCTCCGCATTCCCCGAACGCCGCGCGCCAAAGGCCTATCTGGGCGATTTCGGAAACCCTGAACCCAAAAACGAGTTCATCTCCTGGGGGCGCATCTTTTACTTCCGCCGCCTTCCGCCAGCCTGCCGCCAGCGGAGGCGGCTCCGTTTCATTTGCCGCCGACCTCCCGCCGCCCTTCCGCCGCCCTTGCGCCGAGGAAGAGATGACAATTCCTTTGACCCTCGAAGGCAATGCCCTTTTTTTGGAACGCCTCCTATGGCGAAGGGCCACTCGGCTCTCGGGCTCTGGAGCTCTGGTCCCTGGGGGCCGTTGGGGACGATCCTGGCACCCCCAGCGTGCTCTCGCCGAGGCACCGCTGCTGGAGCGCATCCCGAAGCGCAGGAGAGTCTCCAGGAGCCGGCAGAGGCGCTCGAGACGAGGGTCGAACACAGGGGCCGCCCGAGCGGCTCTGGAGGCGCCTTGTTCCCCACCAGCACGATCGCCATGTCCGGCGACGCGCCCTCTCGCACCTGAAGAAGTTCGCCCGCCGCGAGCGCACCCAGCCCCCCCCCCCTGCCCCCCCCCGCGAGCGCGGCTGCTGCTGCTGCAGAGGGGATCGTCAGCTTGAACAAATCGCATCCGGAGGGAAACTCCGCGGCGAGCGAGGGGAGGGAATGGGAAGGAGAAGGCCTTCTCAGAAGGCGGCCGGGGCTTCTTAGAGGCCCTCGCGCCTTCTGAGAAGTTTTTGCTCCGTCTTCGGGGAAGGCTTAGGAAACTTCTCAGGAGGCTGGGGGACTTCCGAACCTTCTGAGAAGGCCGTCTCCTTCTCACCCTCCCCCCATCGCTCGCCGCACCGCCCCCGAGGGCCAGCTCTTCATCCTGAGCCGCTCTCTGACAGCCCCGGGGCCGGGGGAGGGCCCCCGGGGGAGGCTCGGAGATGGCGGAAAAACCTGAGGGCCCGTCTCGCTCAGGGCCTCGGCTGCCCCGCTGCGCAACACGCAGTCCGCAGCGTGTCGCCACGGATCTCGGCACGTGGGTTGAAGCCGCAGGTCTGGCTCGACACTGTCGCCACAGCGCCCGGGCCAGCACATGCCGAACCAACACGCAGCGTGTTCAACCGGGACGCTTTGAAAACGGCAGGCGCTGCGCAGGGTTCGGGCTAAGCCATGTGTCCCGTCTCTGTTTTGCTTTCGTTTGATATGGCTCTGTCTTCGCGCATGCTTTGCTGCGGAACGACACCACAACGAGAACGGCCCGCGAAATCGCCAAAAAACGAACTTTGGCTCGAGCCCTGAAGAAGACAAGACGGCATACGCGTAAACTTTTGGCGCTCCGCGCGGATTTCTTGGATCCGCGCTGGATCACAACTCATATATTGCACCAACTATCTTGCGTCACAGATAGTTCCCACTTCGCAGCCCACACCACACAAAAAAGCACACCACAACAATCACACTACATAGCTAGCACGTCCACAGTGCTTTGGGGTCCACGCTGTCAAACATTGTTCTACAACAAACACTCCAAATTCGCTTTCCGTGGTTGAATATCGCACTCAACACTTCAGCATCGAGATCCGAGGTGGCGAAACAATGCAACAGCGTGGAAAATCACGACGAGAGACCGAAACCCAATCTTTCTGAAACCTTCCAAAGCATCCGCGGCGTGAGATTTCCAGACAATCCCTTCCCCAGACCCCAGACGTAGTTTTGCTTTGCGTCCCGTGCATATCCGCTTTTGAGGGCCCCTGGGCCCGAAAACGGGACCCACAGGCCGAAATCCATGAGCAACCCTAAGACTGAAAAACAGATCGTCGGCGACCTGGGCCTCTCGAGCCGGGGTGACCTGCGGGGGCGCCGCGGAGCGCGAATCTGGGCGAGCACGCCCAGTGCGACAACAAGGTGCAACGCCAGGGCCTGGTGGGGTGTCCGCTGACGGGGAGGAGGAGGAGGAGGAGGAGGAGGAGGAGGAGGAGGAGGAGGAGGAGGAGGCGGAGGAGGGAGGAGGGAGGAGGAGGGAGGAGGAGGGGGGAGGAGGAGGGAGGAGGAGGGAGGAGGAGGGAGGAGGAGGGAGGAGGAGGGAGGAGGAGGGAGGAGGAGGGAGGAGGAGGGAGGAGGGAGGGAGGAGGCAATCAACGAGGGGCGAAGAAGCGCACCTTCCCGCCCACCCTCTGGGCCAGCGGCGGCAGCCCAGGGGCCGCTCAACCATCCCGTCCATCCTGCAGCCCTCGAACGATTGCTCAGCGCGCGGCGCGGCGGCGGCCCCGCCACGCGCACCGCCCCGCCCCGCGAGCAGCGTGCCGCACCGCTCCGCGGGGGCGAGAGGAGGGAACACGAAGAGCTGGGCAGCGTGTCGTTCCCGAGCGCGCTGGGCCCAGACCGGAGGCGCGCCTTCTTCGTCGGCGAGGAGGCCGAGGCGATCCGCACCAGCCTGGGTCGAAACGAACCGGGGGCACCGATCGGCAGCCTGTCCGGCGTGCGAGAGAGAGCGGGGAGGAGAAGAGGGAGCGAGACGAGAGGCACGACCCGCGAAGCCAGCACTCCTGACCCTCGTGCCCCGCCCGGTGCCGCCCGCCCGAGCACCTCCTGGCTAGAGGGAGGGGCCAGGGAGGCACAGATGAGCAGACGCGACTCCCAGGATCCACAGCGTTTCCCACATCTTCTACCTGTTCTGTCTTCCCCCTCAACCTCTCACACATTGTCATACATACTCATGGGTGTCGACTATATGGTCTGTGTGTGTGCCTATATGGTTCTGTCTTGGCCGGGCCCGCTGCAAAAAGCCCGCCGCGCCTCCGCGACCCACTTGCTGCAGTTCTGGAACGAGATCTGCCGGGTCACGTCGTACACGAGCACCGCCTGTGCACGCTGGCATGCTGCAGCTTCGGCTCGAGCCCGCTCGGCGTCCGATGCCGCCAAACGGACTTCGGGGATCTACTGACCCAGGTCAATCCAAACCCAAGTCAGCAAAATCATGCAGGATCCTGCACCAAACCCAGGCCCCTGCAACCCTGACTCTGCAGGGTCATACAAGGTCCGCCACTCTGGCTGACCCCCGTTTGGATTGACCCCATCTCTTAAACCCCGAGGACTCCGGAGCTTGGCCCCTTCGGCCGCCGAGGGGGCCAAGCTCTCCCACCTCGCTGCCCTGGGCGGCCGGGGGCGGGCTCGGACACGCCGAAGAGGCGCGGCAGAGGAATCCTGCATCGGCGCGCTGGTTACAAGCGCGGCCGCGGGGCCGAGGTCTGCAGCCCCCACCACCAACATCCCGCGAACGCTGGACCGTCAAAGCTCAGGACGGGCTCGTCCAAAAACGTCGGCAAGCCCGAATCCCAGCGCACTCGAGTCTTGCACGCTTCCCCGACCTCCGGCCGCCGAACGGGCCTAGTTCCCGCCTCGCTGCCTTGGGCGGCCGAGAGCGGGCTCGGACGCGCCGGAGGGGCGCGGGCGAAAGGAGCTCGCTGCCTCGGCGCGCGCGAGGTGTACGTCCGCGGCCGCGGGTCCGAGCGCTCCAGCCCTCGCCCGCGCCCGGGCCTGCGGTGCCCTGCAACGGATGGCCCGACGGGGAAGGACGCATAGTAAGGATGAAGGTTCCCCATCCTTACTCTTCGGGTTGACTGCGTGGTGCCTGGGACGCGGAGCGTGATGTTTCGCGATGCTGCAGCCCTGTTCGCGACGTCGGGCCTCGCGCTTGGCGGCGGGACTGCAGCCCCTCACGCACGTGGCCTGTCCACCGTTTCCTGGGTCCGGGGTCCGCGTGGACGGGCGGAGAAGCACGAGGAGCGGTAGGGCGGTGAAGTTCGGAGCGTCGGAAGGGGGACCGGGCCTCCAAGCAATTTGCTACGGGCGAGGCCTTCGGAGGGACCCTCTCGTGCCGATGGGCAGCTCTGAGACTGCGGCCCAGCGGCTCGGAGAGGAGGGCGCTGGGGAGAAGACGACGAAGGATGCTGAGGAGGAACGGCAGCGGCAGCAGGATGGATGCGCCTCGAGGAGAGCCCGCGCCGAACCAGGAAGTCCAAACGGACCTCCGAAAGTGTGTGTTCATGCAGTGCTGTCTCATGGGATGCTCACTGCTTTGTCCTCATGCTCATCCTTCTCCTCCTCCTCCTCCTCCTCCCCCTCCTCCTCCTCCTCCTCCTCCTCCTCCTCCTCCTCCTCCTCCGCCTCCGAATCCGCCTCCGCCTCCTCCGCCTCGGCCTCGGCCTCCTGCGCCTCCGCCTCCGCTTCCGCCTCCTCCTTCTCCTCCTCCTCCTCCTCCTCCTCCTCCTCCTCCTCCTCCTCCTCCTCCTCCTCCACCTCCGCCTCCTCCTCTCCTCCTCCTCCTCCTCCTCCTCCTCCTCCTCCTCCTCCTCCTCCTCCTCCTCCTCCTCCTCCACCTCTCCTCCTCCTCCTCCTCCTCCTCCTCCTCCTCCTCCTCCTCCTCCTCCTCCTCCTCCTCCTCCTCCTCCTCCTCCTCCTCCTCCTCCTACTCTGTGCCCCGCGGCCACCGGGCCCGGAGAGGGCCCCCGAGCGGTGGTCCGCGACCGGGTCTCGCCGGGCCCTGGCGCGCCCGCCCGCGCGCTCGCCCGCGCGCCGGGCCCGCTCTTCCCTGGCCTTCGGCCGCTCCCTGGCCTTCGGCCTGGCCTGCGGCCGCTCTTCTCTCGGCCTCGGCGCTCCTCCTCGGCGCCCCTTCCCCTCCTCGTGCTAGTGCTGTCCTCGTGCTAGTGTTGTCCTCGTGCAAGTGCTGTCCTCGTGCTAGTGCTGTCCTCGTGCTGTCCTCGTGCTGTCCTCGTGCTGGCGCTCCTGTCGTCGCGATAGGTCGCCGGTTCCAGGCCCAGGGGCGCGAGTCACCAGACCCCTGCGTTAGGCGCGTTTGCTGGCCCGGCGACCACTTCAGGCAGCGCTGATGAGCGTGCGCGCCACCTCCCGCACCACGCAGGTGGCGATGGACCGGTGGAGAATGCTAAGAGTCTCCTGACGCCCAGGGCCCTCCAGCACTTGCTGCGCGAGCTACTTCCGGGTGGACTCGCCCATGGCTCCCGAGACTTCGAAGCCCAGGGGCTGGATACCAGCGACTTCGTTGTTTTCGGCTACGCGGAAGAGTGGCCCTGGGTAAGAGTGACCTTTGGTGCGGGCGTTGGGGATGGCCGCTGCCACCGCTTCGCGTTCAGCCATCTGGGGGCCCATCTGCGCGGGCCACTCTTACGTGTAGTCGATGTATTTGCGGCGCTTGGCCTGTTCGGCCAGTCTAGCAACGGTGCCTTGGGTGTGGGCCCCTCCGGCCTGCAGGCTCCTCGTCCTCCTCCTCCTCCTCCTCCTCCTCCTCCTCCTCCTCCTCCACCTCCTCCTCCTCCTCCTCCTCCTCCCTCCTCCTCCTCCTCCTCCCCCTCCCCCTCCCCCTCCCCCTCCCCTCCTCCTCCTCCTCCTCCTCCTCCTCCTCCTCCTCCTCCTCCTCCTCCTCCTCCTCTGCCTCCTCCTCCTCCTCCTCCCTGCCTCCTCCTCCTCCTCCTCCTCCTCCTCCTCCTCCTCCTCCTCCTCCTCCTCTCCTCCTCCTCCTCCTCCTCCTCCTCTCCCCCCCCCTTCTTCCCCCTCCTCCTCCTCCTCTCCTCCTCCTCCTCCTCCTCCCCTCCTCCTCCTCCCCCCCCTCTCCCCCTCCTCCTCCTCCTCCTCCTCTCCTCCTCCTCCTCCTCCTCCTCCTCCTCCTCCTCCTCCTCCTCCTCCTCCTCCTCCCTCCTCCTCTCCTCCTCCTCCTCCTCCTCCTCCTCCTCCTCCTCCTCCTCCTCTCCTCCTCCTCCTCCTCCTCCTCCTCCTCCTCCTCCTCCTCCTCCTCCTCCTCCTCCTCCTCCTCCTCCTCCTCCTCCTCCTCTTCGGCGGGGCGCCGGGGGAGGCGTGCCCCAGCCGCTCGGCGATAATGCGCCCGGGTGATGGCGCGGTATCTCTCCTGCGGGGCGGCGGCAGAAGGCTTGCACCGGACAGTGCTGCGCAGAGGGCATCCCGTGCACCACCATGCCTCGCCGAAGCCACCCTGGGCCCCGGCATATGATGTACGCGCCCTCCTTGCCGAGACCAGCAGGGTCGACGCGACCTCCTGGGCACCAGATGGCCCTGGCCAGGCATGGTGGTGGTGTTCGGATGTCTCCTTCGGACGTGCGCCCCACAGGCAGAGCAACGGGCGCGCAAATCAGGCCCGTCCCGCCTGCTCAGCAGCACGCGTCTCTCTCTCGCTTGCTGACTCAGACCGGGTCGAACTGCGCTCGGGCCCAACCACTCCCAGCCTCAGGATCCCCGCAGATGGCCAGGACTATGACGGCCACGGATGGGCGACTGCTGAGCTCCGAAGAGCCGCCTCCCACGGTAGAGACTGGCATCAAGGATGTGCAGGGACGAGGTGTCACAAAAAGCTGAGCCGAGGCGATAGGATGCTCGGGCCGCCGGCGAGGTGCTGTGACAACAGCTGTTCGTCCCCCCTCGTCATTCTCATGCCGAAATTCCTCCTCCTCCTCCTCTTCCTCCTCCTCATCCTTATCTTCCTCTTCCTTATGTCGATCCTCCTTTTCCTCCTCTTCCTCCTTCTCTTCTCCACTGTTCTGCTGCTGTGCTGACCTCAACCTGCACGCTCCCGTCGCCACAGTCGGCTATCGCCGCTGCTCGCCCCTCTCCTGGAGCAGACGGTAGGGGGTGGCAAGGAAGGGAGTGCCAGAGGAAGGGAGTGCCAAAGGAAGGGAGACCCGAACATCTGCGACGCTCACGGGAAAGCTACCAAAATCCTAGAATAGCTGTTCTGACGTGCCTCCAAGAGGCCCCGAGAGAGCCACAAGCGGTTGGGACCCCCCCCGATACGCCAAATTCCGTCAACAACCTACAGAGCATAGATGATGTGTGCCTGCTCGCCTGCTCGCTTCCGATGGGCTTTCAGGACCAGAAGATGCCCTCAGTATGGCCCAAAGCCCAAAAGAGCCCAAGATAAGCCCAAATGGCCCTAAGACGCTCCACGAGGGCACCAAGAAGGCCCCAATAAGTGTTGTTTAAGGCTTTTCAGGGGGGACCTCAAGTGAGGGACCCCCTTCGACCTCCAAGATGGCCCGTGAGGCCTCCAAAGCTCCCAAGAGGCCCCAAAGAAAGCCCCAAGAGGCCCCAAGACACCCCAAAGGAGCCCCAAGAGGATTCCAAGACTCCCCAAAATAGCCCTAAGAGGGCCACAAGAGAGGGCCTGTTCCGCCCGCTCGCGAGCTTTCGTTCAACGGCAGTTTCTGTCTGAGCGTCTTTTCTCAATGGGCTGGTAGGGATACGCGAAGCGTCAACAGCATGTTTCTCGGACGCGATGGTGGTCAGCAGCCACTAGGTCAGCAGTGGCGGAATACGCTCAACCCAAGTTGGTCACCTTGTGTGGATGGATGCTGGAACACACGCACACCGACACACGGCCTTTGGATTCACATGCGGAGTATGCGGAGGCCGCTTTGTGGACACGCACGCGTAAGACCAGAATGCCCGGATGCCCAACTGCACCAGGGCCAGGGACGAGAGCTGGAAAAACAGGAGCCCTCGCCAACGCAGGCCACATCTAGTGCAGACAGTTCGGTTGCTTGGGACATGGGGGGGATCTCACAACATCCTCCGCCGCCGCCTCTGCGATTGCCAGAGGTGGAGGAGCAGGAAGAGGAAGCGAGGGATGGCGGACGCTTCATCAGCCAAACCCCTTTCCACGGACTGAGCCAGCACGGAATCCACTACTATAGGCTCCATGTCAGCAGCAGGTCACAATGCGGAACTCATCACTCCTTTCTCTACTCCAAAACTGCCTTACACATGTAAAGCGTGATCCTAGCGTAGGTCCACCGTGGAACAGATCTGACACAATAAAGAACAACACATTGCCCAGCGAAGCAAGGAAACAAACGCCAACCAGTGCGAAGCGACGCAAAGCAAGGCTCAACGATGCAAAGCAACGCAAGGCAATGCAATACACATCGATACAGAGCAATGCTCATGAACGCAAGGATAAGCAACGAAAAGCAACCCAACACAACGCAACGCAGCGAAACACAATGCATACCAGTGCAACACAACACAGAAACAACTCGATTCCAAAGAGCAGCGGGAGGGCAATGGGGCGGCATCTGAGCAGCAACGGGGCAACAGAGGTATGGAAACGGGGCGACAACCCTAACTCGAGCCACCAACGGAGCGGCAACGGGTGGCAACTGGACGGTGGCGGGACGCCAACGGGAGCTCAGGGCCAGCAGCAAGGCGACAACGGGGCTGCAACGGGCCAACGAACCCCTTGGTGCAAGCACCAAGTGTGTGTGTTGGGGGGGAAACCACACGCGACCAAACTCACGAGCGAGCTCCGCATTGAGAAACCAGCGCCGTGTCTGCCACCGTGCCGCTGGGCACGGAGCGGGCGTGCCTTCAGGTCCTTTGCCCAATGGGCACAACGTGCCCTAGAGGCCCCCAAGACGCCCCAAGAGTCCGCCTCCAAGAGGCCTCCCGAGAGAGCCCCAAGCGTCCCCAATCGTGAAGTGTCCGTAGGTTTTTGAAAGATGTTGGGCTTCTCGCCTTTTCGGCTTCCCGACGCTCCAAGACGGCTCAAGAGTCGCCCAAGACCGCTCCAGGACGGCCCAAGAGGGCTCCAAGAGGGCCCCAAAGCGGCCCAAGAGGGCCCCAAGGCGGCCCAAGAGGCGCCCAAGACGGCCCAAGAGAGCCCAAGACGGCCCCAAGAGGGGCCCAAGGAGCCTTCCACCCTTAAGGCCCCAGGAGGCCCCAAGAGGCGCCCAGGAGGCCCTAAAAGGTCCTCAAGAGGCCCAAATGAGGCCCCAAAACGGGCTCCAAGAGGTCTCGAAACTGTGTCCAAGAGGCCCCCGCGAGGCTTCCCACGAGATCCCAACGAATATCCAATAGGCTTCATACCCAGAACCCAGGCACGGTGGCGGGACAACGCAGCTTCATAATCGACGGCACCTGCGGACGAAGCCTTGCAGCATTACCCCTGCCTTCGGCCAATCTTCCCAATACTACGTCTGACTGGCTATGCGTCCCTCCCTCCAACGCAAGCCTCCCATCCCCCGTACTCCTCCCCGCCCGTCTCACCATGGCCAGATACAGAATCCTCACAACCACCACCCACCCTCGGCCACCATCCCCAGTCAATACACTCACAAGATCCCCTGCGGTCTGGTGCGATGCACTGGGAATGGGAGTCGCGGAGACGGTGAGCAGTAGAAGTGGGCACGGCAACCGCCTGGCATGCGGCCAGCTCGCCCATGCCAACGCGGGCAGATCAGATCGGCTTCGGGCCCTTGCTCTTACTGACACGGCAGTGCGGCTCAGGAGCGAGACCAGACGCCGACCGGGGTCGGCAAAAGGGCGGCCAGGACCTCCGCGGCCCAGCGCAATGGCCATATTGTTCGCACACCGATCTCGTCGCAATGGCCACGCGTCGCGGGCTCGTACTGCTCCCAAGCGGTAGCAAACATGAGATGGGATCACATACACAATACACAAGCACAGCCTCCCCCCCATCTTCGCACCTCCTCTCTACATCCCCCTCTCGTCCTTCTTCATCTCCTCCCTCCTCCCTTTCCTTATCCTCCTGCTCCTTCTCGCACTCCCTCCCCTCGCTCCAACCCTCCCCGTCCCCCCTCACGACGTCGCGAACTCGCAGTGCCCCCACCCGACGCTGAAAGACCGCTGCCAAGTTCCGCCCATCGCCTTCCCTGGCTCCGCTCCCTCCCCCTCCCTGCTGGTGCCCAGGGGAGGCTGCAGCACCGCTCAACGATGTGCTGTCGACCAAACCTGCAGGGTGGGCCCTGTCCCGTTCTTCAGTGCACGTCAGCTTGGGCTTCGGCCTCAGCTGCGGCTGCATGTTGCAGCGCCTTCGGCCCAGCTCACCCGAGTCGGACTTTCCGCTCGCACGGGGTGCTCGCCCCCCTCCCTGCTGCTCACCCGATGGGCGTGTGACCTGGCCCCACCCTGCGCTCGCGAGGGCCCCGCTGGCTCGCGAGGAGGAGGAGGAGGAGGAGGAGGGAGGAGGGAGGAGGGAGGAGGGAGGAGGGTAGGAGGAGGAGGCGGAGGAGGAGGAGGAGGGAGGAGGAGGAGGAGGAGGTGGAGGAGGAGGTGGAGGAGGAGGAGGAGGAGGTGGAGGAGGAGGGAAGGAGGGAGGAGGGAGGAGGAGGAGGATGAGGAGGAGGAAGGAGCAGTAGGAGGAGAAAGCAGGAGGAGGAGCAGGAGGAGGAGAAACAGGTAGGAGGAGGGAGGGAGGAGGAGGAGGAGGAGGAGGGATGGAGGAGGAGGAGGAGGAGGAAGGAGGAGGAGGAGGAGGAGGCAATCAAGCATCGCCCTTGCTGGGACCGATCCTGCGCTCGTGAGGGCCCCGCTGGCGGCCTCGGCGCCCCTCGCGCCCGCTGCCGCATCCCCCGCTCCCTCCTCCTCCGACGGGCCGCTTCTTCCACCACCACCACCACCACCACAGGTGGGCGAGGGAGGAGGAGGAGAAGGAGGAGGATGAGGAGGAGGAGGAGGAAGGAGGAGGAGGAGGAGGAACAAAAAGAAAAGGAAGAGGAGGAGGAGGAGGAGGAGGAGGAGGAGGAGGAGAAGGAAGAGGAGGAGGTAGAGGTGGAGGAAGAGGAGGACCTCCCCATCACCCCTTCTCCCCAGACCTAGCCGTGGTAGTGGTGGTGGAAGATCAGCCCAGCATCCTCGGCAACGCCCGCACCCCCTTTTTCTGCCTGCCCATCGCGGGCACATCCCCGAAGCGGGCCTGGCGGACCTGGGAGAGCTGTACACGGTGACGCCGCCCTAGTCGCCGCCTCTTTTCAGAGCCCGCGCGCGCCTCAAGGTGGGCAGCAGCGGTTGGGGTGCGCGGCTCCTGCTCCTGCTGCTCCTCCCCCCCCACCCGCCGCGGCTTGAGCTGGTCCGCTGCTGCGTGCGTGGCCTCTCACCGCGTCTGGGGCCCCACACCCCTAAACCCCACAACCGCGCCCCCCCCCCCCCCCCGCGCAGAGGGCACTCAAGATGGGCAGGCTGGAAACATGGCAGATCGGAAGCTCGGCTCGTGAGATCTGTTGTTCTCTATGTCTGCACGCCTGCTGTCCACGGCGAACGAGGAGCGCTTGGGGCAACGACAAGCTTCACAGGTGCCGGGCTTCCTGTCCTCCGCGTCGGCCTGCAATCGACAAGGAGGTGGAGGAACTTGTAAACTTAATGGGAAGCGAGGGGAGGTGCTAGCAAATGGTGCAGGACGGGGGGGGCCAGCCGAGACGACAGCGAGGAGCAGGAGACAAAAGAAGGATAGGTTAACAGAGGGCTTTGAAAAAGAGCTCCTGCACTGCGCGTTTGTGCCCAAGAGGCAACACACTAACCTGAGCCTCGCGACAAGGGCGCATGCGATCGGGCACATCGATCATTGGCCACCGTCAGCACAGACATCAAAAACGATCGGCTGAACAGGCTGAGCAACACGCACTGAGATCGGCGCGGAATGAGATTGCCCACCTGGCGCGGTGGATTACTAACAGATGCGAGCGAGTCACATGTTGGGCAGCCAAGGTGTCCAAGCAAAACCTGGCCCAAGAAAGGCCCTGTTTGGGGCTTCCAACTGTGATCTGTAATAACTCTCCGATCCGGATTACTTCCTGCGCCCAGAGAGCACTGGGAAGCATCTGCACACGGCAGTATGCGACGAGGAGAACATGGGGCAAAGTGCAATCCAGGAAGGCTATGGTGCAACAGCGGGAGGCCCGAATCAGCCATTGTCCCTGACCACCCTCTTCCCTGATCGCCTGGGACTCTGAAGCTGCGCGAGGGTGCGGCAACGACGCTGCACACTGCGCCTCATGGATCCGACCAGCTAAGCCTGGCCGGCCCCGTCCGTGGAAGCTCTCTTCTTGGCCACACGCCAGCGTACATTACAGGTCCATGGATTTGGCGGGTGAGCGCCATAGCCATGCACCAGGGGAGGGCACACCCCGAAACTGAGGCCAGCGCCGCCTGATTTGGCGACGGAGCGCGCTGATGTTGCATGGGAACTGACTACCTACCAGACCACCCCAACCCAACCCGAAGACCCGAATTTCGGGTTGGGGGGGGGTAAGGGTTCCACACGTGTTTTTTCGACGTTTCCCGACCCCCCCCCACTGGAAATCGAGGGTAAATCTGAGCCTTCGGGTTGGGTTGGGGTGGTTTGGTGGGTGGTGAGGAACGGAGACCGTCGCTAATCCAGGCGCCCGTACCCATGTTTGCCACTCGCCGGTCTTGCAGGTCCGAAGCGAACAGGCAGCAGTCCAGAATCGAAGCGTAGCCTTTCACCCAGGCGGCATGGCCAGAAAGCGCCCGCCCCTGAGCCCTCCTCCTCCTCCATAGCCTAGACATTGTCGGGCGCGCAGGTCCAAGCGAGTTCAGAGGGTGCGCGCCGCCCCTGCGGGGGCCCACGCGCACACGGTGAGCGTATGTCTGGGCGGTGCCGGACACAGCACACGCCAACGAAACGCAGCTCCTCCGCCTGGGCCCGCCGGCCCCGCCCGGCAGAGTAGGCCCGCGGCCTATCCGCATCGCCGCGTCGTACATCTGCTGCCCCAGGGACATGCCAAGGCCCACGCGGGCGGTGCCCCAGCCAAGCCTCGGAGCGCTGGGGGGGGCATGCCGCTGCAACTCAAGAGGGGGGAGGGGCACAGGGCAAAGCAGGAGTAATAAAGGGGGTCATGCAAGCGCGGGGGCCAGTGGAGCCACACTAGAAAGTCCTGGTCTGCACAGGTGGTATTTGCGTCAGCCGGCGCCGTGACCCCTCGCCCATGCCAGCGGCGAGTGCATGACATGCTCCGCAAGCTGGCAAGCATAGTCACGTTGCGCGCCGCCTGCAGGTAACTGTCCCAAGCTTGTGCTCGCACTGGGGGGTTCTGCATGCGTCCGAGATCATCTGGTGGGTGTGCGGGGGTCTTGCCCGGTTCTGGGGGTTGGTGGTGGCCAGAGGTTTGGGCGCATCGTGGCCGCCCCGTGTGCAGGGCGGGTGTGGGGGGGGAGGGGGGGGGGGCGCCTCCTGCCCGCCCGTGGCCGCCCGTGGGCGCCTCGCGGGCGGGAGCTGGCGGGGGTTCGCCCGATGCAAGGTGCACTCCACCAGCCTCCCCGAGCCTGGACTTCTCGGGCCCCCCTGGGCACCGCATTTGGCGTATACTTCTGCCTCGAGGTCATGCCCTCCAGATGGGATCATGCTATCCCAGCCCAGCCAGTATCGCTCCCCCCGTCATCCCAATCAGATGTCACCATGCTCGCACACCCGCCCATCTCAAAGATGATGTTTCGAACAACCCCGTGCACGAAAGTGCAATGTTTGCCAGCGCGGTGCCCAAGCATGAAAGTCTTGTACTGTGGATGCGTAAGCCATGTGGTGTAAGCTATGTGGTGCAGCCGATGTGATGCAAGCCGTGTGGTGCAAGCGACGTGGTGTTGGCTATGCAGCGGGGGCGCTGCGTGGTGCACGCTGTGTCGTGCGAATTATGCTGTGCAGGCTGTGCTGCGTAAGCCGTGCGATGACGCGGCAGAGAAGCGACAGTGGGTGGCCACGGGCGGCAACGTGGCGAATCCTCGGCGGACCCTCCGAGCGGCAACGAGGCGGCAACGAGGCGGCCACGCGTGGCAACGCGGAGAATCCTGGGCGGACCCCCCAGAAGCGGCAACGAGGCGGCAACGGGTGGCAACGCGGAGAATCCTGGGCGGACCCCCCAGAAGCGGCAACGAGGCGGCAACGGGTGGCAACGTGGCGAATGCTCGGCGGACCCCCCAAAAGCGACAACGAGGCGGCAACGGGTGGCAGCGTGGCGAATGCTCGGCGGACCCCCCAAAAGCGGCAACGAAACATGTCGAGATAAGACCAAACACATGACGTAGCCTTGCAAGCCTGACAGCATAAACATTTGCGAATGTCATGCCCGCGCGCACGTGCTGAACGCATGTGAAACCAAATGGTTTTAGCAACCCCATCCAGAAACCGCATTCTTTTCCCACCACGCGAAGCATCCGCGTTGATCTAGATTGCGCTCAGTGCGCGCATCCATACCAAATGCCACCATGCGAGCCACTTGCGTGCGCCGCCACGCGCGCGCATCGAATCCCGTCCAAAAGCATTGGTTTGCGCAGCTGCTCAAAATAGAGCTTTTCAGAAACGTGTGAAGAAATGTCGAACACAAAGCTTCCCATAATCATTTGGCTGCGGAGCGCGCAGACGTCCTCATCACTCTCATCGGTGCCGGCGCTCCACCGCAGTTGCTGTAATCGTCAATCGCCGCCCTTGCCGCCAGCATCGTCACCAACATCCGCGACGTCATTGGCATTGCCGCTGTCATCGTCATCATTGCCAACGCACCATCGCTAATATCAGCATCTTTGCCGCCTCCGTCGACGTCATCCTGATATCGCGCTCGCCCGAATCATCCACCCGTGCTAAGTTTCCCGCTCGCCAACGCGACCTGTGGAACACGCTCGAAAGCTCCCATCGGTAAGCCCCATCACGGCCGCGTCAGCTGTGCCAAACCAGCTGGTCGATCTACGCGGGAGCGTGCGCGCGCCAAAGTGGCCGCAGAGACGCGCTAACCGCAATCGTCGCCTATTGGGTTTTGCCGAGCAAGTTTCGGGCGGGAGGGTGGGATCTGTGCGAGAGCAGTGTGGTTTACAACTCATTGTTGACTGGGTCAGTTGCACCACATAGCTTGCACCTGAAGCACACCACATAGCTAACACTGCATAGATTGCACCACGTGGGTTGCACCACATAGCTTGCACCACATAGGCTGCACCACATCCGCCACCGTGCCCCCTGATGCGCTCAGGCGTGGTAGAAGGACAAAGGCCGTCTCGTAGGGTGTAAGATTCCAAGAAACCGGCTTCCCCTCGAAGCGCTCGGCCGCATGTATGTCCCCCCTCTTCCGTTTAAGCGTGACAGAACTATGGACCCGTGCTCCTGGACCCCGTGTCCAAAGAACGACTCAGGATGAGGAGCTGGTCCTAGGGAAGCCTCGGGAGTTCAGAACCTGCTTCCACCAAGAGCCCTATTCCTCAATGGCGAGACGACTTCGACGGCGCCGCCAGCGAAAACGGCGGAGGCGGGCGACAACGACGGCGGCGGCGATGCATGGACGCGCCAGAAAGGAGTGACCGCAGAAGGAAGAGGAGGAGGAGGAGGAGGAGGAGGAGGAGGAGGAGGAGGAGGAGGAGGAGTAGGAGGAGGGGAAGAGGAGGAGGGGCAGGAGAGAGTAGGAGAAGCAGTGGCAGAAGCAGTAGCGGCGGCGGCGACGCATGGACCTACGACGACGCGCAAGGAATGACCGCGACGCGCAAGGAGAGGCCGCCTTCGGGCACCGTGCGGCCAGCTACGGCAGGAACGGCGGAGGCGGCGACAACGGCGGCGGCGGCAATGGCGAAGATCGGGGAGACGCATACGACTCCGGGTTCGGGGGACTCGCGTTGGCCTGGCGGGGCCGTCAGGAAAATGACGAGACCCAGTCTGAAATTTGGCGCGACCTCCCGATGCAAATATCCCACAAAAATGGACCGTCAAAATCCAGGACGGGCTCGTCAGAAAGCGTCGGCAAACCCGAGTTCTGGCGCACTTGAATCTTACGTTTCCCCGAGAGGAGGGGTTTCGACGAGCACCAGCACAGGGTCCCGAGGCGAGTGCCCGAGGCGGAGCTGCAGGTACCCCGCCGCTGCCCGCGCGCCGTGGGCCAGCCGCTGCTTCTGCGCGTCCTGCGCGCAGGCGGCGGCGACCAGCATCGTCTTTTGCGAGGCAATGCACGAGGCCAGGGTCTATAGCAGGACCTCCTCGCGTCGTGTCAGCAAGCACGGCTCGCGTTTTCTGGCGGCGTTCGGCACCCCGGGGCCCTTATCAGGGGGCCCCGGGACCCTCAAAAATGACCCAGGATGGGGGATGGGGAGGCGGTCCCCAGGGAGAGAGTCCAGACCTCCAGGGACCGCTGCAACACAATACAAACAAAAAACGCAACGTCGGGAGTCTGGGTACACGACCCCTGGAGGGAATAGATGTACGGGTAGCCTTGAACACGGAACGCCCGACTGTGCATCCACATCCACTGGACCAAAGAACAAACGACACCACCCCGCCTATGGCCGCACGTGCCTTAGCACATACCATGAACGCTGGCCTTGGTTTTTAGCGTGGTGTAAGCTACGGACCCCGATGCTCCGTAGCGCAACGTGGAAGGCCGTAGGTGGGGTAGTGTCATTTGTTGTTTGGTTGATCCAATGCATCCCGAGATGTCGGAAGATCGGTTCCCCAAACGGTGGAGATGACAAAACCCCAGCCTCGAAGTCCGGGTATTCGTGGAAAACTCCTCTGTCACAGCTCGGTCACAAAATTTGCCAGGCCGGACCAAGGACGACGCCATCGGCAACGTCGCTCTGGAAGTCTGTGGGCGTTGCTGGAGTTTCCAGTCGCTGCAAGCTTGCCGCGACCCGGGGAACACGTCGTCGAAGACGTTGTTCCGCATGCTTCTGGCCGTTTCTGAAGTTTCTCGCTGCCGTGGCGGGACGTGTCCCCGAAAACGAACCCAGATGGGCCCTTGGTGGAGGTCGTGGGCTGGTTTTGAAGGGGTTATGCCTGGGGGAGCCCCAGACAGCCTCGAGTGACGACGGCCCAGGACCAGACCTGGCGGGCGCAGGCCCGAAGAAGTGGCGGCCACGGTGCCCTCTCGAGGGCCAGAGAAGGACACGGCTGCCCGTGCGAACGCCACCAAACCACACGCGGTTGGCTACTGCAGGCGACATCTTATACGTGGTGCGCCCTCCTTGGCGCCAGAAGCCCTGGACCCAAAAAGGTTGTCATCTCTTGGGGGCACATATTTTGCTTCCGCCGCCTTCCGCCGAGCTTCCGCCGGCTACCGCCGGCGGAGGCGGCCTCGTTTACTTCCGCCGACCTTCCGCCGCCCGTCTGCTGCCTTCCGCCGCGGAAGAGATGGCATCTCCTTCGACCCTCGAAGGCAAGGCCCTTTTTGGAACGCCCCATATGTGGTACTGTCCCCTGTGCCCTGTGGAGAGCGCAAAGTCGTCAACTCCACAGCTCGCGTAGGCATCCCACCCTCCCACTCGCAACCTGTGTGAACAAAAACCCATGCGGCCGCGATGGCGGTTCCCGATCGGAACTTGCGTGGACGTCTCCATGACCGCGCAAGTTTGCGCGCAGAGCAACCAGCTGGCTTGGCGCAACCGATGCGGCCGCGATGGCGCTTACCGATGGGAACTTCCAAGCGCGTCTCAACGGACACGCTCGCGCGCGGGCAGTTCGGTGCTGGTCGGTGACCTGGGCGGGCGCGACATCAGGAAGACGTGGACCACGGCGGCAACGATGATGATACTAGCGATGCTGGTGGCGATGGTGACGATGACGACGGCAAGGCAAATGACGGTGCTGATGTTGGTGACGACGATAACGACGACGACGACGACGACTATTGATGGTGGAAATGAGTGTGCTGATGATGGCGGCAAGTGGTGCGATTGACTTTGGCGATAATGGCGGCGATGCAATGGTGCTGATGAGGGTGATGAGCTAATGCGCGCGCATACATCCAAGAATTGTGGCAAACTTTCTGACGATGCTTTCCATGTATTTGTGCAGAGCTCCATCCAGAGATGCTTAGAGGACCAATGGCTTGGGACGGAGTTCAACACGCGCGGGCGGCGGCGCGCGCATGTGGCCTGCTCGGTACTAGTCGATACGGAGTCGCGCAGCGAACGCATGCTAGATCAACGCGAATGCACCGCGTGGTCACGTGGAAATGCGGGTTCGGGGCGAGATTTCTAAAACACGCCGACCCTGTCGGCGTGTGTGAGGGGCTTTTCCGTTTGAGTCGTCGTCGTCGTCGTCGTCGCCGTCGCCACTCCTCTCATGTCGGTGGGCCTCCTCAAGCGTTCCAGCCAGCGAGAGCTCGAGCAACGTCACAATCGAGTCGCCGCCCTCAGGCTGCCCCCTCCGCCCACTCTCCCCCACGGCGCGTCGACGCACGCGCGAGCCCCGCGGGCAGGGTCCCTCCACAGGTGCCGCAGGGAGTGCCCGATGCCAGGCGCGGCCTCGCCCGCGGGCGAGTGGAACGACATGTTCCTGGCAGGGGGGCGAGGGGGCAGGCCTCCTGGTCCTGACGTCGAGCGAACGTGCCCTGAGGTCCTCCTCCTCCTCCAACTCCTTCTCCTCCTTCTCCTCCTCCTCCTCCTCCTCCTCCTCCTCCTCCTCCTCCTCATCATCATCATCATCATCATCATCATCATCATCATCATCATCATCATCATCATCATCATCATCATCATCATCGTCTCCTCTGTCCTCCTCCTCCTCCTCCTCCTTCTCCTTTCTGCTCTTTCTCCTCTTCCTCCTCATCCTCCTCCTCCTCCTCCTCCTCCTCCTCCTCATCATCATCATCATCATCATCATCATCATCATCATCATCGTCATCATCACATCAGCCATCAGCATCATCATCATCATCATCACCATCATCATCATCATTCATCATCATCATCATCATCATCATCATCATCATCATCATCATCATCATCATCTCCTCCTCCTCCTCCTCCTCATCCTCATCCTATCCTCATCCTCATTCTCATCCTCCCCCCCCTCCTCTCATCTCCTCCTGCTCCTCCTCTCCTACGCCTACTCCTCCTCCTCCCCTCCTCCTCCTCCTCTTCCTCTCCTCCTCCTCCTCCTCTCTTCCTCCTCCTCCTCCTCCTCCTCCTCCTCCTCCCTCCTACTCCTCCCCCCCTCCTCATGTCTTCCTCCTCCTCCTCCTACTCCTCCTCTCCTCCTCCCCCCCTCCTCATGTCGTCCTCCTCTCCTCCTCCTCCTCCTCCTCCTCCTCCTCCTCCTCCTCCTCCTCCTCCTCTTCCTCAGCAGAAAAAGATGGAGCCTGGGGCTCTGGTCGTGACTTTCCACGATGCTGCAGTGTTTCGGGCCGTCGGATCTCGGGGCGGCAACGTCATGATGGGAGGGCTCTGCCCGTCCTCAGCCCGCGGGGAACCCGGGGCTCACAGCAGGACTGCTCGGGGCCGCACACCGCCGGCTCACCAAGAGCGGGCCCAGGCCTCTGGAAGCCTACGCCGCGAGCCAAGATCACGACGTCGGAGGTGTGGTAGGTGGGGGCATCCAAAGCCTACCCCCGCCAACCCTCGATTTTCCCGAATCGGTGAGAGGCGGGAGTAGGGTTCGGATTTCGCCACGCGTGTTCAACGAATTCCAAACCCTGACCCCGCCGCCCATCGAGTTGCCTGACTCGCTGATCGGCGAGGGTAAAATTTGGATGTCGCCGCCGATCTGGGGGACTGACTGGCTCGGAGAGCGCCGGGCACGGCTGCCCCCCCCCCCTCCCAGCCGTGACGACAAGGGCCCCCCCGAAGGCCAACCACCGTCGTCTCAACGGGAAACATGATAAGAATCATGACTGGAGCCCTAGACCCAATCTTGCTGTGCCATTCTACGAGCCGGATCGATCCGTGATGGTCCTGGCAAACACGCGCAGCTCGAAGCAATTGAGGCGCCATGCCTTCCGAGTCCTCTGAGCATCTCAGCCCGCGCCCTCCCCAGACCCTCGACGTCATGATTTGTGTCATCACGTCAACACCCCGACCTCTCGAGCACTTCCCCGGGACCGGTTTTCGATCCCGAGTCGCTTTTTGACTGTCCCGAGGCCCAGTAAGGGCCCCCAGAGGCCGAACATGGCGAAAAACCTCCCGTCATCATTTTCGCTCATCCTCTGAGCGTCTCGCCCAGAACACGCCCGCGGTCCTCGCGTAGTTCACGGGCGAGGACAGCACCGTGGCGGCGCTCGCGGCGGCCAGGTCCAGCGGCAGGCTGCCGCGCGGCGCGCGGCCGTCGCTGCCGATGGCGCCGCCTGCCGACCTCGGGCAGCAGCCCAAAAGAAACAACGCAGATCTGACGATCTGGAGGGGAGAGAATCCCCCCCCTCCAGAATAATCACCCCGACAAGCGGAGCCGTTCAGTAAACGCACCCAAGGAAGGAATCGAACTGGGCACGGCTGTTTAGTAAACGCCCAGGGCCGTTTAGCAAGCGTCATTTGTCAGGTCCGGTGACTTTTTTCCTCCCCTGATGATCCCCGGACATCCGGCGCCTCGAACCAAATCGAGACGCACAGCTTGTCGTAGCCTGCGGCCCCTCGCGGCCCTTTAATACCTGGCCCCGGGGGTCCACAAACTCGGGGATCTTCTGACCCGGGTCAATCCAGACCCGGGTCAGCAGGGAACCCAAAAACTGCAAAGCAAGAACAAAAACTGCAACGCAGGCCTTCGCAAACCCAGGTCGGCCACGAGCGGCTCGCTAACCCGGGTCAGACAAGAAGGGGTCTTCGCAGGATCCTGCAGGATCCGGTGCCCTGGATGACCCCCGTTTGCATTGACCCCCGTGTCTTGAGCCCCGGCAAACGACTCGGGATGCGAAGCCGGTCCCGGGGAGGTGCTCGAGAGGTCGGGGGCCCGTGCCTCGAAAGAACGCGACGCCAGATGCCTGCGAGAGAGCTCCCGCCTGAAATCTGCCACTCCTGCTCCTGCTACTGCCGGAGGGGGATGAGGAGGAGCAGGAGGAGGAGGAGGACGAGGACGCAGAGGAGGAGGATGAGGAGGAGGAGGAGAAGGGTGAAAGAGAAGAAAGAAGAGGGCAGGGGAAGGGAGGGAGAGATGACGCATGCAACCTGGAGAACGTACGTCGCGGTGGCTCTGTGGTCCCGGGAAAGATCAATCGCACCACGTGGGAGTGCGATTGCCCGCGCATGCCAGCAAATTGTACAACTCGCGCCCACCGCATGGCATCGTGTGCTAGGACACGCAGCCCTGACTGCTACCATACCGATGGAGGCAACAGGAATAGGCCGATGGGGGAGAGGCCACGGAAGAGAGTCGACCATGATGCGCTCGCCGCCCCGAGCATGCACCCCGCCCCTGGTTCCGTACTGTGAGACGCGGCGGTAGACTGGGCAAGACTCGCACACGAATGACTGCGTAGCACGCCCGGAGCGCCCTCGACGAGAGAGAGGAGGTGGTGGTGGGACGCAAGCATGGCGGGGTTCTGCGAGCTCTCGTCGTCAAGCCGCCATCAACCCCTCCGGTCCTGTGGGAAGGAGTGGGGCAGCAAGGCGGGAGTGAGGAGGGAGAAGGGGCGAGGAGTGGGAGGAGGGAGGAGGGGGAGGGGGAGGAGGGGTGGGAGGGGTGGGAGGCGGGGGAGGGGGAAGGGTGGGAGAGGAGGGGTGAGGAGGGAGGAGGCGGCCTCAGACCCTGGAGGCCGCAAGGGAAGGGCGGGGAGAGGAGGGGCCTGCACGCGGCGTATACGCCCCCGAAGATGGCGTCCCGGACGGCGGTCGCCTGCATGCCTTGGCTGGGCGAGGCGCCGGGGACCCGCCGCTCGCAAGGTTAGGTCGGGCGTGTCCTCCTACATGTGGACCTGTGAGGAAAGAACAAAAGATTCTCAGTTCATGCTCAAAACTAATCAAGATCGAATAGTCAACCAGTCGTCCGCAAACCATTTTTGACTATTTTTGAGCATTCCCTCTGTAGGGGGACACGCCCGACTTAATTGCAGGGGGGCCCAGCGTGAACTTGACTTCGCCCGTTCCTCCCTGCCCCCCAGCGCTGGGAAAAATAGCAAGGACGGAATGTGCTGGGCAACCTCCTGCCTTCGCGAAAGCTTGCTGGGCACCGGGACCGTCACGCTCCCAGAGAGGGTGTGGAACCTCCTCCAGGGGGGGCCCACGCTGCAAGAAGCAACAAACACACGACGTCGGAGGTCCGGGCACTCGGCTGGTGGAGGCCTCCCAAGAGGGGGCCAAAACTGATGGGGTCGGAGAGAACCGCACCGCATCGCCGATTCGTCGACGATGCTGCGGGATCCTGCGACCCCATCTACAGTCGGCCCGTATCATAAGGGTGCGCGAGAAGGATGCACGGGCCCTGGGCGCCCATTTTGGAGCTTCTCGAGCAGGGTGCGGCCAACGAAAGCGAAAGTTGCCCAGGATGGACCGAGGAGGCAAGGATGCAAGGGTGCCCTTGGGAAGCATGCCCATCCTTACTATGCGGGTTGACTGTACCTTGGCCCCGCCCGGGAGGCCTGACGAGGCCTGGACTCTCCTGCCCTCGGCTGGGGCCAGGACAACGACACCGGCACCCCCCCCCAGACCTCTTGGCGCCTCGAGCAACGTCGACGAGGCCAAGGCCGTCGCACAGCGCCTCGGGGTGAAACGCTGGGCCCCCCTGAAGCGGGGGTCGAGAGGTCCCCGGGGGGGCCCGCGCATCGAAAGACCTTGACGCGCGGGGATGCCATGGGGCCCTCGCCACGGTGCGGGGGAGAGCCCTCGAGGTGGCGCGGCACCGCTGCCTTCCGGCACCCTGCTCGATGCACCTCGTGCCCCCCGCTCGGGCAGGCATCGGGCAGGCAGCGTGGGCCTCCTCGCCGACGCTGGACCCCTCCCTGCTGGTGGTGCCCGTGCTGCATCTTCTCGACCCTCGGGCCCCCTCCCTCGCTGCGGGCGACAACGAGGAGAGGCCGGGAGGGTGCCGGCTGTACCGATCCCCTTCTGTACACCCACGCTGGCCAGACAGCTCCTGGTGCAGGTGTCGGTGCACACGCCGCTCGGGCGGCTCGGCCAGGAGGCCGAGCCCCAGAGGCGGGACCGGCCTGGCCAGTGTCGGCGCAGTCAGCTAACTCGCGCCTGCGAGGAGGGCAGGGGGAGGCAGATCCGGGGGAGGGGTGGAGAGAGCAGAGGGGGAGAAGGATTGGGGAGGTGGGGGGAGGGAGGGAGGGAGGGAGGGGGGGGGAGGATTGGCGGTCGTCGGCGGGTTTCCCGCTCTTGGCGGAACCCCTCGAATCTGCCCGCGTCCAATGACCCCAGATCACGGGCGCGTTTCCGAGGGTTTTGGCATCTGAAAGCCCGTTTCTGGCCCCAGGGCCCTCACAGCATGACCTTGGATGAAAAGGCGATCCGATGTCGAGATGTCCGTGGGGCACCGCTGTGCAAAGCTGCCCCCGCCGCGCTGGCGGGAAGTGCGAAAAGTGGAGACGTGGAAAGAATGGGTGGAAGAAGCGTGTGGGAAGATTGGAATCGTGAACGAAGTGGGCAAGTCGAAGTGAGGTAAGGGAAAGAGGGGATGCGAACGTTGATGAGAAGGCCAGGCGATTCGGAGGCAGTTATATGCTGGAGTCAGCTCGTGTACAGAAGAGGAGGACGGAGGTTGAGAAATGCGAGCGAATGAACGCAAAATGCAGAGAACCAACCAGCAGGCGGATTACCGCAATGCAAGGCGTCCCCCCTGCAGCAGAAGAAAGAGGGGGATTAGTAGATCAACCTTCACAGGTCCGAGCGGATGTATTGGATCAGCGCTGCACCCCCGTTGTGGCGCGAGCAGCGCGCCAGGGGCGGCGACGGAGGCTCCGCCAGGGGCTTGCAGCGCCAAGCAATCTGCGCGTGGCTCCGAAAAGTCATATCGATGCCGCTGCTTCTTGCTCGACCCTCTGAGGGCGAGTGGTGCCGCCAGTGGCCGCCTCGTCGCTGCCTCGTGGCCGCCACGTGCGCGGGCCGGCATCTCCAGGCCTTCCTCTGGCGGCCCGTGGCCGCCTCGCGGCCGACCCGCGCGCCAGCTGGCGCTCCTTGATGCACACGCGGCTTGCACCGCAGAGACTGCATTGCATAGATTACGCCGCACAGCTTGCACCGCATAGCTGGCAGCGCACAGCTTGCACCGCAGTGCCTGCACCACATATTTCGGGCCCATGGCCTGCACCCATACCGCAGATGTCAGGCACAGGGCTCCATGCATTGTTCAAGATAGAATGAACCCCCACAGCTTGCAATATAGCTTGTTCCAACTTGCGCCAGACACATTGTATAATACCATTCGTCATCGTGCCTCGAGGCCTGAAGTGGCGTGTGCCTCAAGACGCCCCAAGAGGGCTCCAAGAGGCCCCCCAAGAGGGCCCCGAGATGCCAAAATCGTTGATCCTCCGCAGGTGTTCGAAGGATCTGAATTGTCTTGCCGTTTCGGGCTTTCGACGCTCCACGACGGCTCAAAAAGCCCTCAAGATCGCTCCACAACGACCCAAACTGCCCAATATGGCTCAAAGACAAGCCAAGAGGCCCCCAAGACGGCCCAATGGGTTCCCAAAAGGGGCCCAACATACTCCCCAGAGGGGGAACACGAACAGACATGTTGAGCCTTTCGCCCCAAGATGGCCGCAGAGACCGCCAGCAGGCCCCCAAGAGGTCCCCCACAAGCTCCAGGAGGCTCCCAAGCGGCCCAAGTCAGGCCCTGAGAGGCCCCCAAGAAACCCCGAGAGGCTCCCAGGGCCCCCCGAAACCGAATCCAAGAGGCTTCCGAGAAACCAGCCAAGAGATCCCCACAGGCATCCCAGAGGCCTCTGACCTACAACCCAAGCACGGTGGCGGGATGGGCCCAAGGCCATCAGACATTGCACCGCAATAGTGCCCATCTCGAGTGCAAGAACCCAATGCGTGTGGTCCACGCTGACAAACATGTTTGCGTTTCTCAAATTCGCCTGACGCTTGGGCAACGCTCGGTAAAAACCTTGTCCTCAGCCCTGCCAGCAGGACAGCTCCCTTCGCCCGCTCGCTCACTTCGGCTCGTAGTAGATGTGGAGCTCGATGCCGTCCGGTCCCCAGGGGCGCAGCTTGGTGTGGTCCGAGATCTTGCCCGAGATCGGCTTGCTCTCGTCCTCCTTCAGGTAGACGTTGAAGTCCTTGTCGAGGAGGAAGTCCTGGTCGATCTCGAAGATCTTCCTGAACTTGGTGAGGCACGATTCCACCTCGGCAGCACGCAAGAGCGACCCCGAGCAAGAGCGACCCCTGGTGGGCGGATTTGGGAAGCCACGTGGGGGCCAAATGCGAGCAGGCAGGCCAGTGCAAGGAGGCCATGTGGGGCTCGCACCAAACTTGGCATGAAAGAAGCTGGTCCTGAGGGACACGGCTCTTGGATCCCGGGACTTTTTCCCGGGACCGGCTTTTCATCCTGCGCCCTTTTCTGACAGTCCCGGGGCGTGCAGGACCCAGCGAAGCTCAAAACTAAGCAAAATCTCCAGACCCACTTCCCCCAGGACCCTTCATCCTTCCTGGCGGCAGATGTCACCCCAGCGAAGGGCTGCTCTCGCGCGCCCCCTGCCCACCGTGGTGCTCTCGTCGATGATCACGCGGTAGCGGCCGCCGATCGACGGGGCGGTGAGCATGATCTCGCTGCCGGCCTGCCTCGCCGCGCGGGCACCCCGGGCAGCTGGGCCTGGCTGGGCCCGCGAGCCGGCGAAGGCCGGCGAGAGAGCCGCGGCGAGCAGCCACGCGGCCGCCGTGGCGAGGGCGAGCGCACCGAAGCTGGAGCGCGCCATCGCGGGAAGCCGAGGGGGTCTGGGGGCCCAGATCTCCGACGGCGTGGCCGTTGCGGTCCTCGGCATCTGCTGGGAAGACCGCGGGGGGGGCTGCCAAGGGGACAGGCAGGGGAGCTACGAATGGAGGCTGAGGCGGGTCAGATCTGGTGTGGCACAGCCCACGAAAGGTGGGTTAAACAATGGCCCCAATGGCTTGGACGGGCTCCACGACGCCGCGGAGTGGGCGCAGCCCACTTCATCCAGACCATCGGCCACCCGGGGCACCTCTGACCCCCGTCTGCAGGCGAGGGCAGGTCCGTGATGGGCCACCCTGGCATCCACGCGCAGCCTCCCTAGATCCCCTCAACAGGCACTGCGGTCCTCTCCTCCTCCTCCTCGTCCTCCTCCTCCTCCTCCTCCTCCTCGGGGCCCGCTGTAGGGACCCCGGGACAGGATATCCGGGACGCGAGACTACAGTCGGACTCGATTGGACAGGACACGCGAGAGGACACAAGACCCTTCCGAGGGCCACGCTGCCGCATAAATGCAGGAGGCATGGGTCGCAAGACACAGGACACGAGGGTACCCTTGATCTGGCAGGGTCGACCTACTACTCCGGGCCGCCTGCACCCCGGGAGAAGGGCTGGGAGCTCCCGGGGGGCGCGGACCGAACAGAAAGAGGCGTCGGACGTCTGAGGAGACGGTGCTGTTAGCGGCCGTGAGGACAAAAATCCAGCAACCTCGAACCCGAATGGCTTGAGCCGAACTGGCACGGAGGAGCTTCCGTGAACGCCTGGCATCCAAGGTCCAGCGCGACCCTGCAGAGGAACAGAGCCCACTCTTCTGCAATGTTCATATCCTTCCCTTGCAAATCTCAGCCTCCGCAAGTTCACATTGGCGACCCCTTGGTCTCGACCCATTCCCCAGGACCGATTCTTCATCCTGAGTTTGGTTGACGGTCCCGAGACTCAGCAAGGGCCGACAGAGGCTGAAAATTAAGAAAAATCATCCGTCGTGAGAGGATCTACATTGGGATGGCTCGAGAGGGGCTGCATTGGAATACGCGGAACCGTCTTGGACGGGCGCCCCTACAGAGCTGCAGGAATGCAAAAACAGCACAAACCGTGGGCGAACACACGTATCCGTATCCGCGGCCTCGCGGGCCGGGCCCCGCGATGCCGCGGTACCCAGCCCGCGATGCTGGATCGTTTTCCTCGGATGCCCCGCGCGGAACGTATCCGTGCACCCGCATATCCACGGGGTCGCGCCTCAGAATCCAGACCGCGAGGGCGTGGATATGAATGGGTTCGCCGCTCGTGAATAAACATAAACATCGCAAGCACGCCTCCACGCACCCGGGAGACCGCGAAGGCCGCGCCAGGGGCGGCGCCGCAGTGTACGGGGAGAGGGTCTGCTGGCGCTGGCAGAATGCTGCCCTTCACGGCCTCTGGCACAACAGACTGAAAACCGGCCGTCGCGACCTTGGATTGGCGGCACCCCGGCTCTGCGAGAAGCATGCCTCCGGGGCCAAACACGCGACAGCTGGGGGGAGCAGAACCCGGACCCCTCTTGGGGTGCGTCCTGATCATGCATCTCGAGGAGGATCCAGCCGTGGCGACGAGCGCTCGCCAGGACAAGCAGCGGCATCGGCATCTTCCCGTCTCCTGGCCAGCACTCCGCGCTCGATCCTCGAGCGGGGCTCGGGCGACCTGCGCCATCGATCCTCTCTTGAGCAGGGACCGGCCGTCCTGGCATTCCTACTCGTCTACCACGACATGTTCTGAGAGCCCGAAAATGGCCTGAGAACAACAGCAATGTTCTTAGAACATGACCCCGACCTTTGGGAACACGAGGGTCTCAGCCAGAAATGTTCTGAGGACATGTCGTGCAGACCACGCAAGAAATTCGTAGAACATTCTTCGGCGGGCCTATAGGCAGGCCAGGGCGCTACGCCACTGCTTCATCCCCTGCCCTGCGCCCGCCGCCGCGCGACCGGCCCACCCCGGCGGCGGGCCTTTGGTGAAGGCCGAGACGCCACCGGCGCACCACATGTGCCCCGCCGTCTGGTACAGCGTGGGGGCGGCCGACCCCGCGCTGTGCGGGGTACCCCTTCGGCTCGGTGTGTGCCGGGCCCCTGCGCAGCCACCCTCGGGCCCGTGCGACCGCAGGATGCCGCGTGCGGGGCCCCAATGCAACCACGGCCGCAGCCCCAAGACCACAGGCCCCACGGGCGTGTTACGTTGCATCCTCGGAGGATCTTGTCTGGCGCCGAATCCGTGTCGAATCCATGTCGGATTCGTCGGATCCGAATCGAATCCATGTCGAATCCGCATCGAATACACGCCGAATCCGCGTCGAGTTCGCCTCGAGCCCGCGTCAGGCAGAAGAAAAGGCACCACTTTGGGGACAAGCGAGGCCCCCCGAAGATACAACGTGAGGCGGGGCCCCATACCTGCATGGGACCCGAGACGGACCACAGCCGGACACCGACGGTCAGATCTATAGCGCTGTTGCTGGGTCTCCTCGCGTCGTGCGTGGGCCAAAAAGCCTTTTGCCTTCGCAAACAGCCTCCACGAGCGACGCACATATCCATATCCATACCCTCGCGGTCTGGATTCTGAGGCGCGATCCCATGGATTATTTTTGCCTCAACCGCAGGCGAAAGCGCCGGCGGCGTCACAAGTCGGAATCCCATGGATACGCGATCCCGTGGACACGTTCCGAGCGGGGCATCCGCGCAACGCCGCCCCGTGTCCATGGGGTCGCGGCCGAGGAGTCCCGACCGCGATCCCGTGGATATGGATATGTCTGCAGCCCCCGAAGACTGGCGAGATCTGCTGGGAAGTATTCATCCCACCAGCGCAGTCGAGACAAGGGAGTCGGCAAGCAGCCCTACCTCGTGGTGGGAAACATCGCAAATGAGTTTTTAGCAATTCTTTTCGGCATCTGGGGGGCCCTTCCCGGGCCCGGCGACAGTCAATCGACGGCAGGGGGTGCATAGATAAGAGTTCTTGCTAAGAGAAATCGAGCGGCATGCTGTTCGGTCGATTCTGGACTTCGCAGGAAACCCATCCACCCGAATTGGTACTCGGGATCGCTGGGGAACAAGAAATCTCCGTGGTGCACCTGCTGGCAGGCTGATCTCTTCGCTGGCGCGCCCCCTGCACTCTGGACGACACTCCAGCGCAGGTGAAGGGGCCGAGGCCTCCATAGGGGCCCCCGTTGCGAAAACAGGAACATGGCGTCGGGGGCCTGGGCAGATTGCGGCCGCCGCCGCCGCAGGTGCTGCCGCCTCCTGCTGCGGGCCCCCCCTGTGTGCGAAGACGGTGCGTCTGATGCCCCGACCGCCGCCGCCTCCACCGCCGCGGGCTGCTGCTCGATCGGCGCCGCCTCGGCCAGTCGGCGCGCTGCCACGCGTGCAGCTGTCGGGGAGACGTAAGACCCGGGTACGGGGGACTCGGAAATCCCCGACGAGGTCGTCAAAAAAATGACGAGGCCGAGCCTGCATTTTGACGAGGCCTCCCGCTGCAGACATCCCACAAAACTCCTCCTCGTCAACATCCGAGTCGCGGTCGTCAAAAAACGATGGCGAACCCGAGTCCTGGCAAACCCGGGTCTTACGCTCCCCCGAAACTGGATTCGCGCAGCACTCCTTGGGTCGCACCTGCGCCCGGCCTGAGGCAGGCCATGCGCCCCGCAGATGGTCTCCGGCGAGCGGGGGAGCGCCGCGCCCACACAACGCAGGGGCAGCACGCCCTCGCCACCCCCCCCCTCGCCCGCCCCTGCTCGTGGCTCTCGGCCTCCGCCTCCCCTCCGCCAGGGCAAGGCTGCCCGTGCCGATCCAGTCAAGGGGCACCTGAAGTTTCAAAGCAACCTTATATTTAGAAAATCGCTTAAATTTAAGTTTATCCTATATTTAAGCCAACATGCGTCAGATTTTGGCTTAAATAATAAGCAACATGATAAGCAATGTTTTGTCCATTTCGTCCTCGAACCGTAGTGGGTTTAAGCTTATGTTTAAGCTTAAGTTGTTGTTTAAGTTATATAGCGGGGGGCCGAACGGTCTCACGCTGCTCCTGCGCGGGCGGATGACAGCTTCACAATGCGAGTTGCCGTTGTTTTTGTCATTGTTGTCGTCGCCGCCCCGCGCCCCGCCCGCCGCCCGCCCGCGACGACCCACCGCCTGCGACCCGCCCCCGCGACGCACCCGCGATTCGACCGCGACCTGCCGTAAGCGCAATCGCGAGACACCCGCGACTCGCCCGCGACCTCCCCGCGACTTACCCGCGACCCACACGATGCGACGCGCCGCGCGCGGCTGAAGCGGGGGGAGGAAGGCTGTGTTCAGTCAAGGTGGCCAGCCATCTTCTTATAACTGCGAAAGGAAGTGGAAAGCAGGTCGAGGGAATGATATCAAATGCAATAGGCTGGATGTGTGGGGCTGGCGGCGGAGAGCTCTGGGCTTAGCTCGAATCCGAGAGTTTCCGACTCGACCCCGCCCTGGGCGCCAAGACCCAAATATTGCCCCGAACATGCCTTTCGAAGCGATCCCGAAATGGTCCCATGACGACCCAATGACCCAACATATGACCCCATGCCGACCGCAAGGCCTCAAGGCAACCCCAATGCCATCCCAAGATCACACGCCACGTCTCTAACAGACCCACAGACTACCCGAGCACGGCCAACAGACGATCCCACGACGACCCCTCGATGACCCGATGACCCCATAGATGGCCCCGAGGTCGTAAAAATGACCGCAAAATGACCGCGCGAAGACCCAGAGGCAACGTCTCTTGTGTGCACGTTGCGGCGTACGTGTGCAAGCATGGTTTTTTCTAGAGCGCTCCTGTGGTGCAGTGGGCAGACGGGTAGCTCGAAAATCCTGCTAGGCAAGCCCCGTGCAGGAAACTATCCTAGTTCTGCATGCCTGCTTTTGTTGCTTCCCTTTTCTCCCCCGTCGCCCTGGCTTTCCCTCCTCGCGGCGAGAAGGAGGAGGAGGAGGAGGAGGAGGAGGAGGAGGAGGAGGGGAAGGAGGAGGAGGAGGAGGAGGAGGAGGAGGAGGAGGAGGCAGAGGGTAGGGTCGTCGCTCCCGCCGTCTGTGTTCCCGTTGTCTCTTCCCCTGCCTTCGCCGCCGCCGCCGCTTCTGCCGCTGCCCCCGCTGCCAGGGCTGTAAGTGCATCGGCCGCTGTTGCCGCTGCTGCCGTTGCGTTCGCTCCTTCTGTTGCTTCTGATGCCGGGCTTTCGCTCTTACGTTTTGTCCCCTCTCCCTCCCTCTCCTCTTGCGTCCCCCCCCCCCTCTTCCCCTCCAGCCTCCCCCCTCCCCTCCCTCCCCCTGCTGCTGCTGCGGGCCCCATTTCCCTCTGCCTTCCTCGCTCCCTCTGGTACTGAGGTTGGTCCGTTTCCCTTCCTGTTCCTCCCCCCCTCTCCTCCTTCCCCTCCTCCCGGGGTGGCGCAGGGCAGAGGCCGCGCCGTCCCCGCCATCCCCGTCGTGGTACGCCTCCTCCAGACGAGCCTGGAGGCGGGGCCGCGGCCCGAACCAGGGACGGGCAGAGGGGGGAGAAAAATTGCGGGGGAGAGGAAAGGGGAGGAGAGGGGGGGGCGGGGGGAGAGGAGGGGAAGGGGCAAACGAGCGAGAGAAGAGGGGGGAGGCAGGCAACGATGGGGGAGGCGAGGCGAGGCGAAACGAGAATGCGGAAAAGGAGCAACAATATCAGAAACAGATGGAACTCGCAATTTTCGCGCGATCGTGTAAATGCACACGGTAACATTCGAAACACTTGCAGAACATTGGACAAACCCACTTGCGGGTCTGTCCAACATCAGCTTGGCAGGCCAGGGTATGATACGCAGCAGGGTTAATTCGTATCCTTCGCCATCTGGCTTCACTCGCCCCCTCGTCCTCCGCCTCGCCCCCCCTTCCTCTCCTCCTCAAAAAATCGCCGGCCAGCTCAGCGGAACGAGTTTAAGTGCTTCACCTTGGCCAGCCCCGCGGTACAAATTTAAGTGCTTCGCCTTGCCGTTTTGAAAGTTGTTTCGATGGAGGTGCAGTCTTTCGGCGCCAAAAAAACGAAACACTTGCAGAACGTCCCACAACCATATTGCAAGGACAAGAGGGGATATCAGACAGACACGGAAGGAGGCTCATAACCACCAGAAAAGGGAAACTTGGCAACAGTGATTTTCTCGCATATCGTTCCGCACCGAGTCGTTTTTGCTGGCCCCAGAGCCCGAACAGCGGTGAAAACAACATAGGATCGTTCAGACGCGCGGTTTGGCACAAACCGCATCCAACGAAAACGGCGTGAAAAATTGCAGCCGAGAAAAAAACAGCATTGCATGTCAGGGGGGGGGGGGGGGGGGGGGGGCGGGAAGGGAGGAGCGGGGGGGGGAGACCGCGGGTGGGGGAAGATGGGGGGGGGCATCATTGGCGACAGCTGCATAAACAGAGGGGTCAGCAGCAGTAGGGGCGAGGGTGGGGGGTGGGGAAGGTGGTGGGGGGGGGGGGGCGAGGAGGAGTAGGAGGAGGAGGAGGAACACTGGTATGATCATTGTTTCTGCGAAGATACAGGTGTCCCGATTTCTTGCTCCAGTTCAATAAGGGGGGTCTCAATCGAGACGGGCAAAACTAGCAACGGGCATCGCCCCCCAGCAGCGGGCATTAATTGGAGCGCCAGGCATGTAGTAGCAGAACTTGAATTCGTCCATAAAGCGCCGCGCTGTTTCTTGGCCTCCTACCTTAAACTTGAGCGTTCGGCCGATCTCGCCGTAGCCGTACTTCTTCATGGTTTTCTTCACTGCCGATACCAGCTTCGACGTCAGGTTGCCCGCTTTCTCCAATGTAGATTTTCTCCCCGATACCTTCGCTCCCCGGTCGTCGTGATTGATTTGCTTTGGAGACCCGAAATAGAAGCAGTGGAGGTAATCTGGTTTGACGCTCAGCACAGCGACGCCAATCACATTGAATATATTGCATTTGTGAGGGTTAGCAGCGAACCGACCAGTTGACGTTTTGAAAATTCGTCCACGGGACGTCAGTCAGGTTGCAACAGCACAAATTGCACGGTTGTCTCGAGCCAGGGTTCTGCAGCCCCAAAGATTGGTTCTCTCTCTCTCTCTCTCTCTCTCTCTCTCTCTCTCTCTCTCTCTCTCTCTCTCTCTCTCTCTCTCTCTCTCTCTCTCTCTCTCTCTCTCTCTCTCTCTCTCTCTCTCTCTCTCTCTCTCTCTCTCTCTCTCTCTCTCTCTCTCTCTCTCTCTCTCTCTCTTTCTATATATATATATGATGTTCTCTCGTATGCAGAGACCTAGACTGTTTTGGTTGACCAGCTTAGGGGCGAATGCTCGGCGCCTGCATCCAGAACTCGTCGCACCCGCCGGTTTTCACCACGAGTATGCCATCCGGCGCCCGGTGGACCAAGGCGTTGATGATTTTCGTCACTTTGTCCCTGTTGCCACCCCCATTTTTGAGGTCAAGGATGGCCTCCTGGCACTCCTGCGGCAACTGATCGAAGGTGTCTTCCAGCTTGCGTTGTTTCGTGCGGTCCCTGACCTCCTCCTCATCCTTTCCTGCTGCCGCCGGGCGTTTTTTTGAAGCCGCCGCCGTGTCGTTGGGCGCGGCGGGAGCTGCTGCTGGGCGCCTCAACGCCGTTGCCGCGCTTGCTGCTGCTGGGCGCCTCAACGCTGTTGCCGCGCCTTCGGCCCCAGACCCGTCCTCGCCGGCAGCCGGCAGCGTCTCCTGCGAGGCCTTTTTTTTGGCGAGGCGCGATCCCAGTGCCTCGTCAGCCTCGTCCCTCCGAATCCCTCCTTGTCCCCCTCCTTCCACACCCCTCACTCGATGCGAAAATCCTGCTCGAGACCTTTCACGAAGTCCACCAGGCCAGCGACACCACCGACACTTGCGGGCTTCTTCATCGCCACTTTCGCCTCTCACCGATTGGTGCGCACCGCAGAACAAGCGGCCCGTGCCACTTTGCTTACGCACTGTCGCACTAGAGCGCTTGAGCACCCTAATACACTGCAGACGCACAGAAGCAGAGACAACGTGGCAGACACTGGAGGCAGACACACGCACACACGCACAGAAGCAACAACACGCACACATACACACGCACAGAAGCAGAGACAACGTGGCAGACAATAGAGGTACAGTTTTGGTACAGTTACGGTGCAGTTGCACCGAAACTGCACGTGCACTTCTGGTGCACTTTAGGTGCACTTGTGGTGCACTTTTTCCAGACACGTGGTAAAGTGCACCTGCGATCCGTGACACTGTTGCGCAATCCCTACAATCCACGATGCAAACTACACCAAAACTGAACATAAACTGCACCAAAAGTGCACCAAATGTGCACGTACAGTTTCGGTGCAACTGCACCGAAAGTGCACCTAAAGTGCACCTTCCCTCTCCCCCCAGGAAGCTGGCCCAGAACGCGTCCTGGGACCAACCCGACCTCTCCTTTCCCATCCTCCCAATCCATCCTCACCTCTCCTTTCCTTTCCCTCCTACTCCTCCTCATAATTCCTCTTCCACCTTTTGCGCTGGCTTGTCTGTGGACGCGCCAGCGGTTCCAACGAGGCCCTTCAGAGGACGGGCAGCTCCGGAATGGCATCCTCGGCGGGGCCAGGAAATCCAAGCTGCTCAGATCCATTCACGAATGCTCCGCTTCTCTGCCTTGGCGGTCCTCATGGCTTTCCCCTTTCCCTCCCGGCCCCGTGCATCAAGATTCGCGGCCGATCGGCGCCCGACCAACCGCCGTCGGAACGGTCGGACAATCAATGCAATTATAAATACACGTATGTACATATGCACATGGATTTGGCTGCTTGAGGCCCCCTCCTGCGAGCCGCGCCGTTCCGCGCACGCAGCGGCCGCCGCTGCAGCGCGGATTTCCTAAGCTCACGTTTATCTATTATCAGGGATAGAGGCCCATGAGGACTTGGCCCTATCCCCCCCCCCGCTCAAGGGCGCGGGCCCTTCAGCGCGTTAACTGCATGCTTCAGGTCGCTTGCCTTGGGGGGGGGAAGGTGTCATGCTGCCCCCGATGGTAGCGCGCGCCGGGCCAATGATTGATTGGCCCGTCGCGGACCCCCCCCCGCATTATGAATTGGCATTCGCCCGCCACCTCGCACTGGAAAGAGTGGCCCTTGGGGCAACTCAGGGACGCCGGCTGCGGCGCGGGCGTTGGCTGCGGGTCGTCAGCACCAGCCATCCAGAGCCAAGTGTCCACTGCCACTGGCGCTGCCGGTGGCTGCTGGTGGCGGAGGCGGTGGCGGAGGCGGTGGCGGAGGCGGTGGCGGCGCTGGCTCCCCCTGCGAGCTTTGTTCCCATCACGCACAGCTACTTCTCCCCCCGTGGGAGCACCGAGGCAAGCATCCGAGCAGCTGTGGGCCCCCCGGTCGTGCGAGCATCCGAGCAGCTGCGTCCCCAAAGCAGATCACGACGACCGGGGACGCGAAGGTATCGGGGAGAAAATCTACATTGGAGAAAGCGGGCAACCTGACGTCGAAACAGATTTCGGCAGTGAAGAAAACCATGAAGAAGTACGGCTACGGCGAGATCGGCCTTCGTATTGTGGCGGTCCAAATCTCCCAAACGCTCAAGTTTAAGGTAGGAGGCCAAGAAACAGCTCGGCGCTGTATGGACGAGTTCAAGTTCTGCTACTAAATACCTGGCGCTCTAATTAATGCCCGTTGCTTGGGCACGATACCCGCTGCTAGTTTTGCCCGTCTCGATTGAGACCCCCTTTATTAAACTGGAGCAAAAATTCGAGACATCTGTATCTTCGCAGGCAAAATAATCAAACCATTGCTCCTCCTCCTCCTCCTCCTCCTCCTCCTCCTCCTCCTCCTCCTCCTCCTCCTCCTCCCCCCTCCCCCATCACCCCTACTGCTGCTGACCCTTCTGCTTTTGCAGCTGCCGCCAATGATGCTCCACCCCCATCTTCCCCCACCCGTGGTCTCCTCCCGCTCCCCCCTCCCGCCCCCCCCTTCTGACATGCAATTATGTTTTTTTCCTCGGCAGCATTTCTTCATCGCTTTCGTTGGATGCGGTCCGTGCCAAACCGCGCGTCTGAACGATCCTATGTTGTTTTCATCACTGTTCGGGCCCTGGGGCCAGCAAAAAACGTCTCGGTGCGGAACGATATGCGAGAAAATCGCTGTTACCAGACTTCTCTTTTCAGGTGGTTATGAGCCTCCTTCCGTGTCTGTCTGGTCTCCCCTCTTGTCCTTGCAATATGGTTGTGGGGCGTTCTGCAAGTGTTTCGGTTTTTGGGGCACCGAAAAACTGCACCTCCATTGAAACAGCCTTCAAAACGGCAAGGCGAAGCACTTAAATTTGCACCGCGGGGTTAGCCAGGGCGAAGCACTTAAATTTGCACCGCTAAACCGGTCAAAAAAAATCTGAGGAGGAGGAGAGGAGGAGGAGGAGGAGGAGTAGGAGAAGGCGAGGCAGAGGACGAGGGGACGAGTGAAGCCAGATGGCGAAGGATACAAATTAACCCTAGTGCGTATCATCCCTTGGCCTGCAAAGCTGATGTTGGACAGACCCGCAAGTGGGTTTGTCCAATGTTCTGCAAGTGTTTCGAATGTTACCGCGTGCATTTACACGATCGCGCGAAAATTGCGAGTTCCATATGTTTCTTATATCGTTGTTCCTTTTCCGCACCCTCGTTTCGCCTCGCCTCGCCTCCCCCATCGTTGCTTTCCTCCCCCCCTCTTCTCTCGCTCGTTTGCCCCTTCCCCTCCTCTCCCCCCGTCCCCCCTCTCCTCCCCTTTCCTCTCCCCCGCATTTTTTCTCCCCCCCTGCCCGTCCCTGGCCGGGCCGCGGCCCCGCCTCCAGGCTCGTCTGGAGGAGGCGTACCACGACGGGGATGGCGGGGACGGCGCGGCCTCTGCCCTGCGCCACCCGGGAGGAGGGGAGGGAGGAGAGGGGGGGGAGGAAAAGGAAGGGAAACGGACCGACCTCAGCACCGGAGGGAGCGAGGAAGGCAGAGGGAAACGGGCCCGCAGCAGCAGCAGGGGGAGGAGGGGAGGGGGAAGGCTGGATGGGGGAAAGGAGGGGGAGCGCAAGAGGAGAGGGAGGGACAGGGGGACAAAACGGAAGAGCGAAAACCCAGCAGCAGAAGCAACAACAGGAGCAGAAGCAGGAGCAAGAGCAGGAGCAAACGCAACGGCAACAGCGGCAACAGCGGCCGATGCACCTAATTACAGCCCTGGCAACGGCGGTAGCGGCAGAAACGGCGGCGAAGGCAGGGGAAGAGAAGACGGGAGCGGCAACGGCGGGAGCGACGACGCTACCCTCTGTCTCCTCCTCCTCCTCCTCCTCCTCCTCCTCCTCCTCCTCCTCCTCCTTCTCGCCGCAAGGAGGGAAAGCTAGGACGAAGGGGGAGAACAGGGAAGCAGCAAAAGCAGGCATGCAGAACTAGGATCGCTTCCTGGACGAAGCTTGCCTAGCAAGTTTTTCGAGCCACCTGTCTGCCCACTGCACCACAGGAGCGCTCTAGGGGAAACCATGCGTGCACACAAATGCCGCCAAAAGGCGTTGTTTCTGGCTCTTCTCGCGGTCGATTTGTCATCTTAAGACTTCGGGGCCATCTATGGGGTCATCGGGCCATTTAGGGGTCGTCGTGGGATCGTCTGTGTGTCGTCCTCTGGTAGTCTCCGGGTCTTGCTAGTGTCGTGGTGTGTGATCTTGAAATGGCATTGGGGTTGCCTTGAAACCTTGCGGTCGGCGTGGGGTCACATGTGGGGTCATGGGGTCGTCATGGGACCATCTCGGGATCGTTTCGAAGGGCATGTTAGGGGCGATTTGGGCCATGGGGTTATCTTTTCGCCCAGGGCGGGGTTGAGCAAAGGACTTCTAGATTCGAGTTGCGCGTAGGGCAAGACTATCATGCCCGTCGTCAGGGGGAGACGGACATGGTGGCCCTGATCGGAAAATCGTTCTCACCGCCGACTGCCAAGCAGTTCCGCTGGTTCGCATGCATTGTCCTCGGGTTCGGTTCCCTTCCCACTCACTTCATTTTCATACTCGCGAAAACCATGCGCCAATATCTATGAGAGGAATAACAAATCCGTTCGGCCGCGCGCGGCGCATCGCATCGTACGCGGGTCGCGGGGATGTGGCCAGAGGGTCGCGGGCGGGTCGTAGTAGGGTTGCGGGCGGGTGGCGAGCGGGTGGCGGGTGGGCGGCGGGCGGGTCGCGAGCGGGTCGCGCGTGGGTCGCGGGCGTGTGGGTGGGTCGTGGGACGCCTGGCGACGATGAAATGACAGGAACAATCATGACCTATGCACTCCGCACCGCGGAACTCCGCTGCGGCTGCGCACGCAGGGACAGTGCAAAGCCGTCCTTCCCATCACTCATACGTCGTTGCAACCGACCCCACATTTCTTGCGCACGCGCTGCATGGCATGTTGCGGCCAGAATGGAACGACCTCCACTGTCGCAAAATAGTTGCGCTCGCAACCGTAAATATAGCTTTAAATTTAGCGTTAAATTGAAGATTTCACGACCTTAAATGTTAAGCAACAGTTATGTGTAAGATATTAGATTTAAGCTTAAATATTGCAAACGCCAAAACCTTAAATTTAGAGCGCGTTGGAAACTTCAGGCACCCTGCCGCTCGACGGCCTCGGCCCCGCCGCTGCGCGCGCGCGACCCGCTCCACGGGGGGGGGCGCGACGACAAAAAAAAACACTTGGCCAGGCAGCACCCAAGCAACACGTCGACGTGCAACGATGCAGGTTGCGCCATACCCCGCGGCCTCGAACCGCGAGCTGGTCCCGGCAGCCCCCCCCCCGCGCCATAGGCTTCGCCACAACAACCAGCGCGCCCCAAGTGGCGCCTCACACCGAGCTCTCCCCGGATAACGAAGTCGGCCCCCTCTGCCCCCAGGCGCAGTAAGTCGTGCCATCAATTGCGCTTCAGGCTCCGCCAGAGGCTACGACAGACACCCTGCAACCCTCGAATCGCGAGCTGACCCCGTCCCGTGCACGATAGGTTTCGGAACTTGCGACGGACATCCCGCATCCCCGAGGAACATCCTGGTCCTCTCGGTTACCCCCTCCCCCTGGCAACATAGGTTGCGCCACCCCCGGCACTCCCGAATAACGAACTGGTCCCCCCTGCCCATCTGCGACAGGAATAATCTGGCGAAAATAGGGTTGCGCAGGACACCCCTCATCCTCGAATGGATCGTTGGTCCCAACGTGCCCCCTGGACCACAAGCTTCGCCAGAACGACGGGAAGGGCATTTGATAAGGAACCTTGGGTAAGGAATCCAGGGTCTGGAAGCCAGTGGAACTTCAAGCGTGGACTGGCCATGGATATCGCCGCCGCCCTCATTGGATAAGGAATCCTCAAGCATCTGAAGCAACTTGGGCACATTCCTGAACGAACGCCCCCTCGTAAAGGTGCGCTATGATTGCGCCAGGCATCCCGCACCACTTGATCACGAGCTGGTCCCCTGGCCCCGCCTCCGCCACGGCCTGTGCCTTCGCTTGCACATGGCTGCGCCGTGCCCCCTCGAAGTTTCCATTGCGCCCACAGGCGGCGCTGGGCACCCCCCAACCCCGAATGGACCAATGGTCCCCACTGTTCCCCTGCGCCATAAATTGCGGCATAGGCTTCGGTGGCAACTCATGGGAGCCTCCCATACCATCTTGTCTGCTCTCAAGAATCGACGCTGGTCGACGCTCAACGACGCTAAGTCCACGCTGAATCGACGCTATATGTGACGCTAACCGACGCGACAGCCGGCACATCTCATCGACTCCCAGACGCTAATCCACGCCAGTCGACGCTAGACACGGGGGGTACACACAAGGGCACCCGTGACCTGCCACCGAGAGAGGCGGAGCCAGACCCCCCCCCCACACACAGTTGCGAGCGTCGCGGGCGGGGCAAGAAGGCCCCTCGGCCGATCGGCGGTCGCTCCCAGTGGGCTGACGCTGGGCTAAGGAGAAGTCCAGGGGCCGACGGGGCCTCACAGGGGCAGTTGCGGGGCAAGGCAGCGCAGCTCAAGGCGGCAACTCGCCATCGCTCGGACGTCCATTCCCTGTGTTTTTGTTCGGTTTTGTGCGTTGTTTTTTCGCCAACTGATCAAGGATGCTCCTCGATGGTCCTCGCCGAAGGAAAAATGCACACGTCCGAGCGATGCCAAGGCAAGGTGCTGGCGGGACACATACACACACACACACCGAATCTCGACCTGGTCTCCGCTGCCCCTCCGAAAGACCCAGGGGTGCCCTTGTCATGTCGGGTGTCGGGTAGTCTGGATGGAAAGGCGTTCCTTTCATGACTTCGGCGGCCCGGGGCCGCCCGGAACCAACGATACAACAGCTCGCTGCGGAAGACTGGTCATGAGGATAGGATCGACCGCACCGGGGGCATCGTCTTGGAACGATTATGCGGTTGGAGGCACGGAGAAGCACTCGCAAGGAACCGATCCTCGGAGAATCTCAGGTGCCGCTCTGCAGGGATGGGTGGGGGCTCATGCTGAAAGAAGGCTCCTCACAGAGAGCACACACGTGCTTCCCCAGTAGAGATCGAGTAACTCGTTCTTTCCAGCGCGACAACCTGCATCAGCGTCGCCCGCCCCTCTCGAACAGCTCTCAATGCGGCCGACCCTACTTTTGGAGGTTCAGGCATGTGCGGCAGCCTTCCGAATAGTGTTTCTCCCACATGCAGTACTTGACAGCGTTCAGCGGGTTCATGCCCACCTGCAAGCTTTCACCAGGCGATCAAAACCGAATCAGCACGAAATCTCAACCACTGACCTCTGAACTCGTTTGCCCCCAGCCTCGCCGATTGCGTTGAGGCACCCTGGGGATGGGATGAAGGATGATGCGCGGATACTCTAGCCAAAGAGCTGACGACGTGACCGTCGCATCTAGAGCCATGCCAGCAATTGTCCAATAGGTCGGACGAATCACGATTTGACGCTCTTCGTGTGGTAGCGGCTTGTGAGCTCAGCCCACTCTGCAAAGCAACGCGAGATTATAGTAGCTTCTGCCTAAGTCCTGGTCCCCCCTGCAATCACGGAGTGCCAGTTCCTGCAAGCAGCCAGCGCAGATTCAACGCGATCATACGCTGGGTCTGTGGTGGTGACCTGACTTGGGCCTGGCATCCTCAAGACACAGGTGTGTGACCCAAGAAGCATTGAGCAGCATATCTCGAAAAAACGCTGTGAAGGACAAACCGATGGCGAAGCCCGACGCCCGCGGATCACCTGGGCCCGGAGCTCTCCGAGAGCTCCGCAGGTCCCGGGAGATCCTGGGAGACCTGTTCGCAGGCCTGTGCAGAGCCCTCTACAGAGGCCTCGGGGGGCTCAACGCCTATCAATCATGCCCACGAGCATCAGGAGTCCTCCTCGTCGTTCCTCCTCTCGCCATCGCTCGGACGTCCATGCCCCGTGCATGTTTCGGCTTCGTGCGTGTATTTGTTTCGCGGGGCGGTCAAGATGCTGCTCGATGGACCTCGCCGAAGAAGTGCACACGTCCGAGCGATGCCGAGTCCTCCTAGTCAAGACGTTGCCAGAAGCACGCAGGTCCAGAGCACGAACCCCCTCGCCGGAGGCCCATGGACCCGCGGAGATGCCCCGAACTCAGAGCGTTCTGAGACAGAGGACCCAAGCATGCCCAAAAGCATGAAGAATAGATGGTGATCCCTCCAGGAGCTAGAGTTGTTCTTGAGCCTCGGGACAGCTATATGCCTTTCCTTGGTGCGGTCTACCTTTGGACACTTGGGATGCTGAAGAGAATGGCGAGGAGAGGCAGAACAATGATGGGAAGGGACAGGCGCCGGCCCAGGAGAACGAGGAAGGAGTGGTAACAGGGATTAGGTCGAGGAGGGATGCGGAAGAGAGACGAGGGGGAGGAGGGAGGGAGGGAGGAGGAGGAGGAAGAGGACGACGCCGACAACGAAGGCGAGGCATCAAGCTACCCCACGCAGTGGTCGGAGCAGACCTACAGGGTTGCAAGCGACTCTGCTGCGCAGCTCTGCTGAGAAGCCGAAGCCGCGATCCGGCCTTCGATCCGCGGAGATAACCGCCTCTGCGAGGGGCTTCCGCCCGATGAGGGGCACGGCCTGCCCACAGCTCACAGGGCAGCCGCGAGACAGAGAACCCCCCCGAGGCGGCGGCGGCAAAGGCCGCGCCCCACCGCGATGCTGACGCCCGCCAGCTGGCCCGCGGCCACGTCGACCAGGTGCTGCCGAGAGTCGGCGGCGAGCGAGGGGGAGAAGTCAGAAGGAGAAGGCCTTCCCGGGAGGCGGCGGGACTTCTCAGGAGCCCCCTCGCGCCTTCTGGAAGTTTTTTGGGGTGTCTCCGGGGTCGGCGTAGACCACTCTGTGGGCCCAGAGAATATACACCACCACCACGTCGGTTCCTCCTCTCCTCTCTTTCCAGCGAGAGGGAGGTGGGGAGGGAGGTGGTGGTGGTGTGTATTTTTGGGCCCCCCACACTTCGCAGAAGGCCAGAGCACTTCCGCGCCCTCTGAGAGGGCCTTTCCCTTCTCGCTTCCCCCCCTCGCTCGCCGCCGAGAGAGCCCGGGCCAGACGCGGTGGCGCCGCCCAACGCCGCCGTGGCGGCCCGCTGCCACGCGTCGAACAGCGGGTAGAACATGCCTCCCCCCGCGGCAGGCCCCCCGAAGCGGCGGAGGCGGCGAGCCCTCCGAAAGGGGGGGGCGGGGGGGGAGATTCGAGACGCCCGAGATGGGTGTAAGGAAACGGGTCCCCCGCGGGCCCCCCAAGAGGAGGAGGAGGAGGAGGAGGAGGAGGAGGAGGAGGAGGAGGAGGAGGAGGAGGAGGAGGAGGGGAGGGGGAGGAGGAGGAGGAGGAGGGGTGGAGGAGGAGGAGGGGGGGAGGAGGAGGAGGAGGAGGAGGAGGAGGATGGGAGGAGAGGAGGAGGGGGAGGGAGGGAGGAGGAGGAGGAGGAGGAGGAGGGAGGAGGAGGAGGAGGAGGAGGAAGAGGAGGGGAAAGGAGAAGAAGAAGAAGCAGGAGGAGAGGAACGAACCAGGGCACGATGCCCAACAACACACGTGTTGTCCAAGACCGACCGCGGCCGCTGTTTGGCAGGCGGCCAGCTGCCTCAGTGGGACAGCATCCGCGGCGGCGCGGACAGCGAGTGCGGTCCCAAAGGAGCACGAACCGCTGTTTGGCATCGTGCCCATTATTCCCGTACCCATTTCTTCGTGCCGAGAGGTGCAGTGGGAGCTTGACCACGTGAGCGTTTTCGGCGTTTCGACATTGGGCGGCAAGGGGGGGGGGAAGGGGATGGTCTGGCTCCAGACCTCTGCTCAGTGCGACTGTTTGCACGAGTGCGGCCTCTGGGGGAGACTCCATCCGCTCGAAAAAGGCGCCAAAAAACAGCCCAGATCTACTCCATGGGGGGGGTGAGGGGGGGGGGTTGTGGGGCCCGCGCCGATCGGCAAAACAATGAATCAAAAAACGATTACCAGAAGGAACCTTCCACAAGAAACCCAACCCTGGAACCCAGGACTTGCACTGATCTCTGGTGTGGGAGAGTGCCGCGCTTCCCGCAGCAAGACCATCGACACCCAAGACATCAAGGGCACCCTGGAGGCAAGCAGGACGTTTCTTGGCATGGGGTTCCACTGTAGTGAGGTCCCCGCCGTCCCAGACGGGGTGTGCCCGGAGATGCGGCGCCACGGCCATCTCGCATCACCGCGCCGCGCCGACCGTGAGCGCGACGGCGGAAGATAGGGCGGCATGGGGCGGGGGCGGCACGAGGGGAGGGGACGACGACCCCGAGGAGCGGAGGAGGAGCGCAGGGAGAATCAGAGGAGGAAAAGGTGCCGCTGCCCATCGCCCGCTTACCCCGTCTTGGGCCTCCTGGGAGGCCGGCGTCGCCACCGCTGGGTTCGCCTCGACATTTTGGCCGGAACGCGCCCAGGGAGAGGTCCGGGGAGTGCAGTCACCCCAGATAGTAAGGACGCGCGATAAGGATGCAAGGGCCTTGGACGCCCATTTCGAAGCTTTTCGAGCGGGGCGCGGCCGGCGAAAGTGGACAAGGATGGACCGAGGAGGCAAGTATGCAAGGGTACCCTTGGGAAGGTTGCCCATCCTCACTATGCGGGTTGACTGTAGCTCTGTCGGTACTTTTCGTCCCCCCAGAGAAAAACAGAGGATGCATCACCAAGGCAACCCTCTTGGCGCTGCGCGCTCCGCGAGGCGCAAGACGCGATCGTCTTCGCGCCTTCGCCCCGCCCCCCCCCCAAACCCTGGACCTGGACCAGGGACTCGCCACTCGCGCCCTCGCGCCGCCCCCCCCCGATCCAGGGACCAGGATCAGGGACTTCGCACTTCCGGCTGTCGCTCTCTCTTCGGCGGCGGGCGGAGGGGGGAGCGCAGCCGCCTGCGGGCACCCCCTCTCGGGCACCCCCTGCGGGCACCCCCTGCGGGTACCCCTCTCTCTCGCGAGAGAGCGAGGCGGGCACCCCCTGCGGGCCCCTGCCGTTTTTCCGAGCCGGCGCCCCGACTTGAGAGGAAGGCCCCGGCCTCCGCACTTCTGGCTGTACAGTCGGGGCGTTGACCTAAAGAACCCCAAATAAGGAGCGAGGCCCCTTTTTCCATAAGTTAACCTTCGATTTCCGATCGAAAACATAAAGTGAAACCTGAGGCAAGCTGCGAAACACTTAAGGAACGCGGAGCCCCTCCCCAACCAAAAGGGTTCCTTCTTCAGGGCCCCGACTGTAGCTTTTCTCGGCGGCGGGCGAGGGGGGGTGGGGGAGAGCGAGGACAGGGAGGCCTTCCCAGAAGTCGGCGGGACTTCTCGGAAGCCCTGCGGCCTTCTGCGAAGTGGACCGTGTCTCCGGGAAGGCCCAGACCCCTGCTCAGAAGGCCGGGGGACTTCCGAGCCTCCTGAGAAGGCCCGCCCCTTCTCACTTCCTCCCTGGACTGGCCGCTGTCTTTTGTAGCGTGCAACGAAGCAGGGTCGGCAAGCCCAACACTCGTCCAACGAGAACGGCGCTTTGGAAAATGAGCCGCCCTCCGTTTGTTCAACTCAAGCTTCTGATAAGAGAGACGTAAGGCGCTTGCAGAGATAGCCTCACTTTGAACGGATTCGCTTTTCACGCGTGCAAATGTTGCACAATATTTTGCGGAAACAGCGCGCTCGATACGCATGCATATGGCTGGCGTGCAAAGAAGCCGCGCCTACGGACGACACATCGGCGAGACACCGTTTGAACTGAAGGCCATGCAGCCATCAAGAAGGCACGACAGTGCCAGCGCGCCGGCGCACAGACGCAGTCATCAAGGATCAGTGCTGGGCGGCGGACGTCATCGCAGTCCCATGGAAGACAGTGCAAGGGGAGGGGGAGGGAGAGAGGGATGGGGACAGCGACGGTGGAGGAGGTGGAGGAGGTGGAGGAGGAGGAAGAGGAGGAGGAGGAGGAGGGGGAGGAGGAGGAGGAGGAGGAGGAGGAGGAGGAGAGGGAGGAGGGGAGGAGGGAGGAGGGAGGAGGGAGGGGGAGGAGGAGGAGGAGGAGGAGGGAGGATGAGGGAGGAGGGAGGAGGGGCAGCCTCCCCTCGCGCAGGCGAGCTGCCTAGGAGGAGCCTGTCGACGGCCCGGATCGGTGCCCCACCTCGCGGCCTCAAGCCACAGGAGCTGTCGCAGACCAGGGACCTCTCGAGGACTGCGCAAGGGCGCTCGCCCCCGCGGCGCCGCGGCGGCAGGCGATCGCGGAGGCCATCGTCCTCCGGTGTTAGGCAAGCGCGTTCCACGACTCGCAAAGCAACTACTCGCAAGTGGCCTGGATCCGCCCAGGGGGATTTGCGATCCATTACATCGAGGCATCTGTTTGTTCTTACGACCTTTTGCGAGTAAGTCCGGCACTTTGCGAGTAGTGGAGCGCGCTCGGTGAAATATGGAGGCTGTTTCTTCTGCCACTTTGTAATGCACGTCGTTGAGATTGCCCCCTAGCTTGCCGCTGCCACGCCAGCTTCTCGGCGGTCGGCCGGTACGCGGACAGGGTCAGCTCCGCTGTCGGTGTCAGTGGGACTGTTCTGCTGCGGCTTTCCCCTCCGAGCGCCACTCCCGGGCCCTTTTGTCTGGACTGCGTCGTTTCTACCAACCCCCTCTTCAAAGCATTACGACATTCGGACCGCATCGTCGAAGAGACCGACGGCCTACCGCCTAGGTGGACAACGACTCCTATGGGGGGAACAGTTATGGCCTAACCCTGTGCCCCCGATTCTCATTATCTGGGGATAATGAAGTTCGGGGTTCTGGGGGGATGATAATCATCAACTTTTCCTGGCAGGTCGCAACACAAAGGAAGAGGAGGAGGAGAAGGAGGAGAAGGCGAAGGAGTGAACGGATTCTCTCGAAGTGTAAGAATGCACAGAGTGTCTCATGGTGTGGGAGGAGGAGCAGGGGGGAGAAGGAGCAATGGCCTGAGCTCCCACGATGATGAGCTAGAAGGGCCTGACCAAGGCCTGGTGATGATAATGCTAATAATGGTGATGATGGTGATGATGATGATGATGATGATGATGATGATGATGATGATGATGATGATGATGATACTGATGATTAAGATGATTATGATGATGATGACGATGCTGATGATGATGACGATGAGGATGATGCTGTTGATGACGATGGTGGTGGTGATGATCATGACAATAAGCTTAGAAGATCTACGATACCTTCTTGCCCCGGCGATAAATCAAGTTCGACCCCGCCGCCCCCCACCGCCGATCAAAACTTTCTTGGCCGGAGATAATCATGAGCATGATGGGAAGGGGGGGAGGCGCGAAGAGGGAACACAAGAGACGAGACGACGGCTTGGCACGAGGGAAGCTGGCCCCAAGGGAAACGGTTCATGAACGCCAGGGCCTGGGCCCCGGGATGGTGCACAGGCCCGCCAGGCCTCGGGCAAGGCCTGGGGTGCAGGCTGCCACCCAGGGGGGGCCAGGAGGCACACTGGGCACGCACAGACATCAGCGAAAGCCAGCTGAGCGACGAGCAGGAACGGGTCTTGCGCCAGACGCCATCCAGCGACCTGACGCGGCGGCTTGCGCGGGCCGTCCGCGCGGCACGGCGCAGACCTTCCGCGGGCAGCTCACGCTCCAAGCTCGGCGCAGACGACCCCGTGAAAATGCATCGCTCACCTGCACACCGTCCACCCTGCAGCTCCCTGCAGAGGATGCTGCTGCGAGGAGGAAGGAAGGGGAGAAAGGGGGAGCAAGACGGCAGAGCGACCCCAGGCGCCGGGCGCTTCCGACGGACGCTCCCCGCGGCGCGGGCCCCCGCACCCCCCTCGGGCCAGCTCGTGGGCATGAGCCGCTCCCGAGGCTTGTAACTGAAGGGGCCCTGGGACACAGAAATAAATACACACAAATAAAATAATTCCCCATATTTTCCAATATTTTTGGGGTTTTTGCCTTCCCCCCCACTTCCCATATTTTTGCATATTTTCCTGGGAGTCGACGATTAATTGTGTCTGTGTGTTTCTTTCCCTCCAGAGTAACCACCGAGCACCTTCCGCCCCATTTTTCTGGTAGCGTCGGACGCCTGGGGGGGGGGGGAGGGCAGGGGGGGAGGAAGAGGGAGCAGGGACGTTGGAGGCGGCCACGGGGTCGGAGCCGAAAGGGCCCCGAGAACATCGGCGCCAAGGCGGGGGATGAAGGCCACTCCTCTCGACATCGGCCTCCTGGACCTCTCCTAACCAGGGTCCATCTGGTGCATGTTTTCAACCCCGGGTCCGTTTCTGGCGGCGCCCCTGGGCCCAACAGCGGCCCCCCGGAGCCGAAGAGAGTAACAAAACGCCCTCGAACCCAGAACCTCGACCCTCATCATCCCCCTTCCCTGCTGGCTGGAACCAGAGCTGGGCCGCCTCAGAGCCGCGGCCGGCTCCGACGAGGAAGGGCCGCCCCCCCGCGCCGTCCTCCGCTGATCGTCCGGACGACCACGGCTTGGCTGAACCCCTGGCGGGGGGAGCGGGAGCAGGCCCGTGCACTGGCTGGTCGAGGTTGGCGCCCCCCCAGACCCTCGACGTCATGATTCTTGCATGACGTCGACCCCCAGAGGTTTCGGGCTCTTCCCCGGGACCGGTTTCTCAGCCCGAGTCGTTTTTTGACGACCCCGAGGCCCGGTAAGGGCCCCCCAAAGGCCGAAAATCATGAAAAACCTCCCGTCGCGATTTTTCATTACTCGAGGGGGTCTGGGTCGGGAGACCCTGGCCTCATCGAGTTGCGTGAACTGTTTTCGGGGGCGTCCAAGAGGGGGCGAGGGGTGTGTGCAAATCATGGCCCGAGGCATGTGCGCGGACCAGGCTGGGGCCAGGGAACGCATTGGAATAAGAAGAGGGGCCCTGAAGTCAGGGGAGATACCATGGCCGTGGCCATGACATCATGGCCCTGGCCCCCAAGTCGCAGCACTCGCCCTTCCAACACGGCTGGGCCGGTGAGGGACCCCAGAAGCCGAGAATGGAGGGAGAACCCCCCCGTCGTGATTCTGCCACTGCTCGGGGGGGTCTGGGCCCGCAGCGCCAATCTTGCCGTCGCTCGGACGTCCATTCCCTGTGTTTTTTTCAGTTTCATCCGTGGTTTTTTTCGCCAAATGATCCAGGATATTCCTCGATTGTCCTCGCCGACAGAAAAATGCACACGTCCGAGCGATGCCAAGCAATCGGCCCGCTCCCGGCGCAGCACCCGCGCGCCCTTGGGGGGGGGGGGGGGGACGTGCAGGCCGAGCTCTCCGCGCGGCGAGGCTTGGCGCCTCGGGGGCGCCCACCGGCACGGCCTCTCTACCCGTGGCAGCGCGCAAACCGGCGGCCGCGCCGCAGAGGCCCCGAGATGGCCAGGCGCGCGCCACGACTCGCAGAGGAACACTGATCGCGAGGGGCCTGGACTCGCCGCGAGGGGTCCACGATCCACTACATAGAGAAAAAGATGTGTGTTTCTCGGACGCTTGCGAGTAGGCACTCTGTGAGTAGTGGAGCGCGCTCGTTGATAAGAGCTCCCTCCGCCTCCGCTCCCCCCCCAAGTCGAAGCACTCGCCCTTCACTTGTTTGGCTGGGCTGGTGAGGCACAGAGTCTGGCAAAGTAGATCAGATCGGTTGCCCGGACGTGCAGTCAACCCATATCATAAGGATGCGCGGTAAGGATGCGAAGGCCTTGGAGGCCCATTGTAACATTGTTCGACCGAGGTTGGCCAGCGAAAATCGCTAAGGATGGGCCGAAGGGGGCAAGAATGCAAGGGTAGCCTTGGGGAGGTTGCCCATCCTTACAAGGCGGGTTGGCTGTAGTCCAAAATCTGCCCACAGCTTGCCAGACCTGGTCCAAACTGGCGCAGGGCAAGTCCAAATGTGGCTTCGGGGCGAGTGTGTGGTCAATTTGGAGCCCAACTTCGCTGCTCGGGTCGCACGTGCGCCCCACTTGAAGCAGTTGTCCCCGATCCGTGATGGCAGCTACAGCGGGTTGGTGTCGTGCCGATTTCGACGTTGGTTCCTGACACCGCAGAGATCGTTCAACCTTGAACGATCTGCCGTGTCATAAACGTCAGATCGTTCAACATCGACCGATTCTGGATCGCCAGCAGCGTCCAACGCTGAACGCCAGCGGCGGGGTCGCCGCCGGTCGACACGACGCGAACCTACCGTACTTGACGCAACAGCTGTACCCTACCTGTCATTGCAGCTACGCTCTTCGTGGTGCCCCACCTGTAAAAATCCGCTGGACCCCTCGGGGGCCATCGGGCTGCGAGGCGTAGGCGTAGACGTGACAGCTCCCTGCAGCAACTCTGGCGCCCAATGAAGAGTTGTAGATGATCGGTGTTCTGCATCCGAAAATTGGATCAAGAACATTACAATTGAAAACATCTGGCAAGCTTCCGGGAAGTCTCTTAATACAGTCCTGTGCCAATAATTGTTATTCACGCTGGAGGGCGAGCGGGCTCGAGAAACTGGGCAAGCTTCCCGTCAAATTGGTGAAGAACCGCTGGCCCAGCTTTCCGTGAGCAGCTTTCTTAACCAGATGCTCGCGTAGTTTTTGCAACCCGCGCGAGGAGGGGGAACCCGAAAACCGCCCAGCTCTCACGCCAGGAAATCCGCCGACCCTGTCGGCGTGTGTGAGGGGCTTCTCCGTTCGACTCGTCGTCTCCGTCGTCTCCGTTCTCCCCCTCCCAGGGCTCTCCTCCTCAAGCGCGCTATCCAAAGCGAAATTAAACGACGTCGTAGTGGAGTCGAAGGGAAGCCCCTTCCCTTTGATCCCTTCCCCGCAGGGGGGGGGGGAGGGGGGGGGGGCCCGGGGCAGATACGACGCCCGCCGGGGCGCACTTTCCTCGAGCGGGCACGCACGGGATGCACTTCCTCCTCCTCCTGGTCCTCCTCCTCCTCCTTTTCCTCCTCCTCCTCCTCCTCCTGCTCCTCTCCTCCTTCTCCTCCTCCTCCTCCTCCTCCTCCTCCTCCTCCTCCTCCTCCTCCTCCTCCCGCAGAGGCGCCCCGGGAGCGGCCCCGAGTCAAAATACCACCCCCCCTAGGGCGCATTTTCCTCGAGCGGGCACGCCCGAGATGCACTTCTTCCTCTTCGGGGAGCACGTCCCAAGTCAGAATATCACACTCCCGGGGTGCACTTTCTTCGAGCGGGCACAAAAAGGATGCACTTCCTCCTCCTCCTCCTCTTCCTCCTCCTCCTCCTCCTTCTCCTCCTCCTCCTCCTCCTCATCCTCCTGCTCCTCCTCCTCCTTCTCCTCCTCCTCCTCCTAATCATCATCCTCCGCTTCCTCCCCCCACTCCTAGCCCTTTCGATCAGGGTCGGCGGCACCGGCCGTCAGGCCTCTCCAATCACATTATCCAACTTCCAGGCAACCACGTCCAGAGCTCCGCGCGATACTCTGCGGCATTACCCGCGATCCCTGGCGTGGTGAGGAGCGCGCCTTAACCTTAGGGCGGGCATGTCCTCCTACAGGCGGATTTCTGGAGAAGTATGAGCAATAACAAAAAAACAACATTAACAAACATATGTAGAAAAATCGTCCCCAGACTATTCTTTCAACTATTTTCGAATACTCCTCCTGTAGAGGGACACGGCCGACTTAACCTTAACCCCAGGCCGTGCCCAGGGGGGGCACCACTGCAAGGGGGCCGCGCCGCTTCCTCGAGGAAGCGGGCCCCCAGGACCTCCCCACCAGCCCCCAGAGCCCCCCAAAACGCCCGAGATCGTTCTCCTTTCCTCTTCCTCCCCCTCCTCCCCCTCCCCCTCCTCCCCCTCCTCCTCCTCCTCCTCCTCCTCCTCCTCCTCCTCCTCCTCCTCCTCCTCCTCCTCCTCTGGACTCCAGGTCAGCCCGACTCGGCACGTCTTCTCGCGTGCTCGGCCCTGCCAGAGCCCCCCGAGAACGCTCGAGATCGTGGAGGAGGCCTCCTCGAGCCTCGAGCCTCGCCTTCCAGGAGGAGCTGGCGACCTCCCCCTGCGGTGACCTCGTGCTGCATCTTCGGGGGGCCTTTCTCTGTCCCGCCGCGCCGCGACCCACGGCTCGAGTCCGTGCCGAATCCACACGGAGGAGCGCGTCGAATCCGTGCCGAGTCCGTGTCGCATCCACGCCGAATCCGCGTTGAATCCGCGTCAGAGCACAAGAGAAGACTGCCATTTGCAGGACAGGAAAGGTCCCCCGAAGATGAGTCGTAAATGAACCCCGGCCGCCTTGCCCGACCATGCACGCAAGGGCGGCCGCGACCGGACCGCGGCCCGCCTGCCAGGGCCGGTCGAAGTTCGCCCTCGACAGGAAGGGCCGGTGGTGCGTGACCTGGCGCCGGCCCTGAGACGGAACCAAGGCAAGGGCAGAATCGGATGGGGAGAAGTCGAGAGTCTCTGTGCGGGCAAGACTTGTGTCCATATCCACTGCAGCTTGGTTCGGGTTCCCTTCCCCAGAACCCTGCAGGGCCGATGTCTTGCAGAAGACTTACGCAAACGCCCATGGCCAATCCCTGCGAGTCTACAGCCCCCCCGAGGGCGTGCAGGCAAACAGTAACCCAGACATGCGGCGCTTCGATTTGCTTGATGCGTGGGCCCCAAGACCTCCACTTCCCGAGGGCTGGCGCTTCATCCCGCGCCATTCTGGCCCCGAGGCCCGAAGCTGGCCCCCCAGACGCCACAAATGGACTGCTCACCAGTCGCCTCGATATGTCTCGAGGCGCCCGATGTCTGGCGACGTTCACTAAGCAGCCGGTCTGCCATATAATTCTAGATGTTTCAATGCTTCAATGTTCAATGTTTCTATATTATGTTCAATGTTGCAATGTCTCAAGCGACGTTCAATGTTTCTATCTAGCTCTTTTAACGCCCGAGGCTTGAGCCCAGGCCCACGAACTCGGTAGCCCATCGTGGCCTCGCATCGTGGCCTCCCCCATCTTGGCCACCCACCCATGAAACTGTGTCAAGATGTCTGAGGTATTCTGCCACAAGGATGCTAAAGAAGGACCCCCCCCGAAATCACACACGGGGTGCTAGATTCATGTACGTACATGAAAAAAACCGTGCCGTTCGATGTGCTGGCAGGGTGTTAGGTGCTGATGCACCTAAATGATAAAAAGAAAAATAATAATACTGATAATAACAATCAGAAGCAATAAGCAACGGGATAAACAAAAACTTGTGGCGCTCCGCGCGGATTTCTGGGATCTGCGCTTGACCCCCCCCCCCACTCACTGGCGCGCGAGGCGCGCCAGGAGCGGCGCCAGAGGCGCCGCCAGGGGGGGCCCAGCGCGTATCCAAGAAATCCGCGTGGAGCGCCAAAAGTTTATGTTTGTAGTGTTTTTGCTTCCTTCTTCGAAAATAATGACCCTTTGTAAATGCCTTGCTCTTGCCCGGCGCGCCAGGGAGGAGGTCCAGCGCAGATCCCAGAAATCCGCGCGGAGCGCCAAAAGTTTCCAGCCTCGAGGTGGATGCTGGGCAACGGCCGGGCCAGAGCGAGCAGAGACACGCGGCGCGGCCTCTCCCCGACTGAGCTCCCAACCCCGGCCTTGGAGGGAGGCGAAGCGCCCGCGGGAGCTCCGAGCCCGCCTCGGGACGGGCACCTCGTTCAGGGCTGGCGCGCGCGCGAGCGAGCTGTGCGCCGATCGCGCGTGCTGCGGGGGCGCGTGCGCGTGCGCGCGTGCCGGCTCGGGCCAGGCGCGCGGGGCCGTATAGCCTCTCGAAGCTTGCCGTCGGAGCGACGAGGCGGGTGGGGTGGGCCAAGGGGGGGGGCAGGGACATCGATACCTCACCTCTAGGGGGGCTCCTCCACACGTCGTGCCCTGTTTATCGCCTACTCCAACAGATCTATCCTAGCTTGATCTACCTCCCTCGTGGGCGACCGCCCACGGGGGGGGGTCCAGGGGATTCGGGGGGGATAGCCACGTCGACTCACGAACTTCATGCTACCAACCCGATCCCGGGAGGGTTACGGAATCAGCTGCATGCAGCTGGCTTTCCCGGTGTCTCCCGGCTATCGAGAGTGTGCCCAGCGGCGTGGCCAAAACCAGCTGCAGGGAAGGCAGAGAGGACGGTCAGGGAATCAAATGCATGCGACTGGTTTTCCTGGCGCTGGGCGCGCCCATGTATCGAGAATGCGCCCATCGGCGGGGCCGAAACCAGTTGCACGCAGCACACAGCAGATTCTGCAGCCCGCCCTATCCAAATTCCCCTTTTCGTCCAATCCGAGAACAAAGGGTGACGCGGCGCTCAAGTTAGATTAATTCTGCCTTCCTGCCCATTTCGAACCCTGCTCGAGTCCAGCTTGTCCTGTCCTCAGGCTGGCTGGTTACGACACCCCAGGGGGCATAGCGGTTAGGCAGGCATGTCGAAACATGAGCCCTCGAAATCAAGGCTCAGCTGGGATATGCAGAAGTGGATGGCGCGTATGCTCACCACGTTGCGTGTTGGTGTGCGCATCCAAGCTGTGCGTTTCTGTGCTTGGAGCAGGCAGCTCAAGAACGCACGCTTCAACTTGTATTCCTTCTGCTCACCCTCCGTGACCTCGTCATCCTGTCGTTTCGTCGTCCCCCTCCTCTGCCTCCTTATGCTGCTGATCCTCCCCAGGTTCTGATTAATCACTTGTCATCCCCCCTCCTCCGTCCACCAGCCTACTCCATCTCACTACTGATCATCACCCTTCATGTGTTCATCTTGCATCATCGTCCCCCTGCCCCGTTTCCCCATCATTTTCTACCGCCTCCTATGGACCTCATCTCCTCACGCCGCCTCCTCTCCGTCATCTTGCCCTCCTCTCTATTGATCCTACTGCTGCTCATGCTCCAGGTACTCCTCGTCATGAACGCTACTGAGTATTGCGGATCATTATACTGTTCATCCTCCTCGCATCCCCATTCCTCATCCTCCGACCTATCAAGCTCATCCTGCTCCTCATCCTACTCCCCACCTCCTCCCTCTATCGATATCATCCCTCCTCCTCCCCCTCTCCACCCTCCTCATACTCATGCCTTTCCTTATTCGATCCTCCTCCTCCTCCTCCTCCTCCCTCCTCCTCTCCTCCCTCCTCCTCCTCCTCCCCTCCTCCTCCTCCTCCTCCTCCTCCTCCCCCCCCCTCCTCCTCCTCATTTCCCCCTCCACATCCAGCCTTTTCCCCCTGCTCCTCCACCTTCCTCCCCGCCCCCCATCATCCCCCTTCCTACACTCCCTTCCGCTCCCGCCTCTCCCGCCACGCCCCTTCGACCATGAGGTACAGCGCCCTGTCGGCGGGGTTGAACAGACCTGGGGCGGCCCACGCAGCGGCCCGGAGACTGGAGCCCAGGGAACCTGCGTCGCGAGACAGCCCCCTACGCAGGGGGCAGACGAGAGGGGCGCGAGCGGCCCTGAAGTGGCATCATCCTCGGGGGCTCTCCCGGAGACGGCGGCCCCCAACGAGGCGAAACGAGAAGACGGGCCGCGGCTGTGGCGGCGGTGGCGCTCGCGGCCGACAGGAAGAAAGAGGAGGAGGAGGAGGAGGAGGAGGAGGAGGAGGAGGAGGAGGAGGGAAGAGGAGAAGGAGGAGGAGGAGGAGGGAAGAGGAGGAGGAGGAGGAAGAGGACGAGGACGAGGAGGAGGAGGAGGAGAAGGAGGAGGAGGAGAAGGAGGAGCGGCCGATTCGAACCCTGGCGTGGAGCCGTGGGTGAGCCTGGGCCCTCAGATCCCAGGACGAAGCATCTGGCAGCGGGGCCCCGGCAGCGGACAGTGCAGAATCCCACCAGCCCTGCAGGCGCAGGTGGTTGAGCTCGTTTCCGCTTCCATCGTCCCCCCTTCTTTCAGCGTCGAGCGAGGGGGGGAAGTGAGAAGGAGAAGTCCTTCTCAGAAGGCGGCGGGACTTCTCAGAAGCCCTCGCACCCTTCTGAAACATGTCCTGTGTCCCCGGGAAAACTTCCAAAACTTCACAAAAAGCCGGGGGACTTCCAAGCCTTCTGAGAAGGCCCGCCCCTTCTCACTTCCCCCCAGGGCTCGCTGCCGACTCTTCTTCCCTGTTGTCAGCATCCTTCCAAAGCGCACTGAAGGGAAATACTATTGATTCATGGTCCCCTTGCGCGGGCTCCCCGCATGGATTGGCAGGCCCGATCTGACAAGATGAATTAAAAGTCCCGCGTCGTACCTCCAATGCAGGCCTTCGGCCACGTGAACCACGCGCTCAATTCGGGCTGCTCTGATGCAGCCATGCATGCATGGGCAATCAGCTGCGCTGGCAAGAACAGGTCATGACGCGACAGGGCATGGCAGACGTACCCTGCGTCACCTCCACCGAGCCTGTGGACCAAGAGATGAGGAAGGGGAGGACCGTGTCAAGATCGACGAGGAGCAGGCGAGAAGAGGGATCAGTGGTCACTTTCAGTGTCTGGCTGTCGTGGCGGCTGGGCCAGACCCAGGGCCCGACCGGTGCCCACGGCGGAGGAGCGCCACGTCTGCACGCGCCGCCGGACGCCGCCAGGCGGCTCGGCCCAAGCGGCCCGCTGCTCAAGATGGAGCAGCGCTGCTCCTTCAAGCGCGCGGCTCTAGCGAACGGACGAACGACAAGTCATACGCCCTGGGCGCGTGGACTCGTGCACTTGACGACTCGTGCAGAACTGAGCCACTCTAGCTTTCCATGCCGCCGCATCACTCACATCGGCGCAGAATGTTTCAGCTTCGACCTTCCGAAAAGTCCTGCCAAACTCCACTGTGCCGAGATGCTCGAGCCCCGTGACCTCCGCTGCCGGACTGATCGGCGGGGCATACACGCGCGCCCGCATTCATGAGCTTCTCGATGGAGGTCTGGCCCCTCCCGCGAAGCAACGCCTCGGCAACCGAGCGAACGAAGTATCGCGTAGTGTGCTGGCCATCTCGAGGTAAAGTTTACAGACTGACAACCAACGAAACGCACCGAAGCAGGGCAGGGCTCACACTTTGTTCGGTCGCGAAGCGATGTTACGAAGCGGCGGCGTGCGCGTACCTCCTAAACGGTACTCCGATCGCAGAGCGGCACGAAGTGTAGGCGCGGCCGCAACCACCTACGACCTTCAGGCCTACGACCGGACGACGTTGCTCGTCCCCGTCACTGCGTACGCGCGCCGCCTCGAAAGCGGAGCGCGAAACGACGCGCTCTGGGGTCGTTCGCCCGAAACAACGAACGACGCGACGAAGCGAAGTAATGCGGGGGGCCCATAGTTCGCTCATACCCGCATGCCCGCTCGTACAACAGCAGTGGCGTGCCATACACGCATACGTACTTCGCGCGCGCGATCCCCTTAAGCTGCGCGTCCGCGTCATCACATACGCATGTCGGCTCACAAGGTAAGTACGAGACTACGCGCAATTATTTCGTTCGCCCGACACAACGAGCGAAATGAACAGGCGAATTAGGGAAGACTCATATTTCTATCGACCAGGAGGCGATGACATGAATTAGCTGCTTGGTCATAACTCGTACTTGGTGCGTCGCTCGCGAGGCGAAACACGGCGCGATGGAACGAACTGGCTCAATGCGCGTACGTCCTTGGCGGAGGAGGGGAAGGCAGTATGTCCGTTTACCCCCTTGGTTCCACAGATGGCGACGTAGCAAAGCGGCGATACAACTGTCGCCATACTTTGCTCGCCCACGGAAGGCGAAACGATCTAGGGGGTACCCCTTACCAGCGGCAGCCGTGTCCACGAGTCCCGACGAGAACAGTACGCTAGTGTTTTTCGCCTTGACGTTGATTGTACTGGGTTCGAGCTGGAGGCAGGCCATAAACATGTTGCTGATGTTCGCCCTTACTGAGACCAACGTCGAGCGCGCCAACCCTCCGATCTATGTCATCTTGGAGTTATGGTGCATCTCCCGCGCGCTGTGATTCTGGGCAGTGGCTGAAATCGATAATGGCGGCCTCGGAGGACTGGATCCCGAGCTTGGTGCAGTCGGTGGTGTGCTGGACGGTCCACCTCGACCTGGGTCACGACGCTAGGGCGGGTCCGCTGCAGACGCGGCCCGCTGCTCTTTCTGAAAGTGGCCAACGTCCTTCTGGAGCTGCTTTATGGTGCCCTAGATACAGCCAGACACTTCGGCACTCTGATGTGTACCATGGCGTTGAGCCATGACGGCGTCGAAGCGCTCAGCCGCCGTGTCCAATTCGTCCATCCTGATGGCGATAGTTTTCAAGCGTTACGCGGTGGTCTCGACGTCTCGGCACACGGCGGCAAGGGCCTCGATAAGGGCATCCCCGGTCCGCTGCTGCCCCTGTTCCATGCGCCGCGTCATCATGAAGAGGCCACCAAAGTCGCTGTTGCTGTCGCTGCTGTTGTTGGTGCTGCTGCTGTTGTTATGTGAAAGTGGAGCCCAGAAGTCCTTCTTGAGCAGGGACCGACTGTCCCGGCATTCCTGTAGGCCTGCCACGACATGTCCTTAGAACAAGACAGTCCCAATACAAACAAATCAATGCACATGAACCCGATGCATTGATACAAGAGGAGTCTTGAGCCAGTGGCTTGGGCCAAACTGGCTTGAGTCCAAAATGGCAGAAGAAAGAGGAGGAGGAGGTGGAAGAGGGGGAGGAGGAGGAGGAGGAGGAGGAGGAGGAGGAGGAGGAGGAGGAGGAGGAGGAGGAGGAGGAAGAGGAGGAGGAGAAGGAGGAGGAAGGAGGAAAAAGAGGAGGAGGAGAAGGAGGAGGAGGAGAAGGAGGCGGAGGAGCAGGAGTAGAAAGTGCAGTGCTTGGGAGGCCTCACGGGTCTAGGTCCCTGCGCCACCCTCTTCCCTCCTCCCTCCTCCTCTTACTCCTCCTCTGTTCCTCTGTTCCTATCGTGATGTAGTCCAGCTCCCGAAGGCCACACTACACTCCTGCTCTCCTCCTCCTCCTCCTCCTCCTCCACTCCTCCTCCTCCTCCTCCTCCTCCTCTCCTCCTCTTCCTCCTCCTCCTCCTCCCTCCTCCTCCTCCTCCTCTCCTCCTCCTCCTCCCCTCCCTCCTCCTCCTCCCCTTTTCCTCCTCCTTCCTCCTCCTCCTCCTTCTTCATCCTCCTCCTCCTCCTCCTCCTCTCCTCCTCCTCCTCCTCCTCCTCCTCCTCCTCCTCTCCTCCTCATCCTCCTCCTCCCCTCCTCCTCCTCCTCCTCCTCCTCCTCCTCCTCTCCTCCTCCCTCCTCCTCCTCCTCCTCCTCCTCCTCCTCCTCCTCCTCCGCGCATCTCCTGATAGCCGTCATCACTGGAACCTCCTACGACCAATCGAATGCCGAGCGCCTACGTGGACCCGGCTCGAAGTGAACCTCTCTTGGAGCCTCTACCTTTTACGACCGCCCAGATCCTCCTAAGACCTCCTCGAGCACCCAAGCACCGCCTACGATCCCCTAGTCCTGCCCAACCCTGCTACCGCATAGTGTCTACGTAGACAAAAGAAAAAGACAGGGTAAAGGGGGGCGGGGAGGGGGGGGCTGGAGACAAAGGGGCTACCTGACCACCCTGAGCCAGACGCGGATATTGGTGGTGGATGTTGGCAATGCTCACTCGCGATCTGGGCGCTGCAACTCTTGCTGCGAAGGGGGCCGCCCTCACCTGCGCGGGGCTAGGCACCGACCTTGGCGGCGGTGCCAACCCCGCACAACGGGTCGAAAAAACATGCCCCTGCCCGCTTCCCGCAGGCGCCCACGGCCGAGCTTGCACCCTGCTGCCCAGACCCCCGCGGCAAGACAGAGGGAGGTCGGAGGCCTGCAGGCTGCGCCCGCGCCGCGTCTCAGCCCGCTGGGCTGCCAAGCGGACCAGGGGTCGAGCCCGCTCGGCTGCCGAAAAGGCAAACTTTCCACCACCCTGTCGGTCGGAAGCCCGCTCGGCTGCCCCATCGGCGAACCCCTGGGCTCCGAAGCGCCGAACGGGCTCAATGTGGACACCGGGGCGCTTGCAGGCCTCCAGAGCCACGGCTAGCTCCTTCCCTGCTTGTGTCCCAGACCGTTGCTAGCTTGATTCCCACCTCCCCGCCGTATACACTATAGGGTGACCGTCAAGAGAGAACACAAGGAACAGGCGGCGAGGCAGAGGTCGTCCGCTCCAGCGTGTGGCTCCTCGGGGCAACCGACAGGCGAATTGTCCGGCGCGCAAGAGGGGGGAGAAAAGACGAGGGTGGCGGCGCGGGGGGTGGAGGAGGAGGATACGCTCAGACGTGGAATAGTTCCGCGTAGAGCAGACCGTAGCGGCCAGCCAAGGCAGCGGGCACCGTGGCAGCAGCCAGGGCCGAGGCCAGGGCGCATCCACGAGCGGTGAGAGCACAAGGAGCACTAATTCTTCAAACCTAGTGTCTGCCGCCGGCGGTGCACGAGGAGCGCTGAAAGAACAACTGTGGAAGGGCCTAAGGAATAGCGAGCCCCTTCCGGATCCGAACCGCTCCTCCACTGGGGAAACCAAAATGTACCATACCGCTACTCCCCCGACCTCTACTGGGGTGTTTCTGACCGGAATTTCGCGGCGAATCCAGCGGTGGCCACTACGGCCTCCCAAAGGCCCAAAAAGGGGACGCGAGGTAAGGGTAGCGGTATGGGTACCTTTTCCTCCTCCGATTAATGCCAGCACCTTGACTGCAAAGACGTCCGACGCCTCCCTCGCCCGCCCAACCGCCCCGGAGGGCCAGCCAGCGAGACGCCGACGGCGGTGCCCACAGCGAACGCCCGCCAGAGGCGCGCATCGCCATCCTGCAGGGGCTGCGGCGGCCGCTGATGCCGGTCGTGCCTGGGGCAGGACCAGGCAAAACCAAACGAGACACCGGATGGGGCCTCGGAGCCTTCGCATGGGGGAAACGGTCCCTGAAGAAAAACGGGCCTTGGACCCTGGGGCCTTCCCCCAGGACGAGATCTTCTTGCCGTCGCTCGGACGTCCATTTCGGTTTCGCGCGTGTTTATTTTTTTTTGTTTTTGCTCGATGGTGGTCCAGGATGGTCCTCGATGGTTCCCGCCGAGAAAAAGTGCACACGTCCGAGCGATGCCAAGTCTTCATCCTGAGTCGTTTTCGGACAGTCCTGGGGCCCGTGGAGGGCCCTGTGAACCCAAAAACGGCGAAAATCTTCCGGACCTGTTTCCCTCAGGACCCCGTTCCCCTCCGAGAATCTCTGAGGTCCCGCAGCTTTGGAGGATGCCTCGCGCGCCGCGGCCTTCTCAGAGCGTTCTGGAACGAATTTGTCCTCGTCCTAGCCCCGCTTGACGCGCAGCACCGAACGGGAAACCGGATCGGGTCTCGGAGCGTGCGTCGGATCGGGCTGCATCGGCACGGGGCTGGAATCGAGCAGGATGCCGCGCCAGGCCTTCTCCTTCTCACCTCCCCCCCTCGCTCGCCGCCGAATCCAGACCTCCCCTGAGATCCTGACGTTGCGATCTCGTTCCGCGCCGAACGCTCCTTCGACAGGCCCCAGGCAGGCCCCCTTGGCCTTCGCAGATCGATCCCATCACTCGAAGGGGTCCTAGATGGGGTCCGAGTAGGTGGGGTTGGAGGATCTCGCCGCATCGCCGATGCATCGGCCATGCGCTGGCGACGTCGGCGATACATCCGCGACGTCGGCGTGGAGAAAATTGTGTCCCACTTCGAGCGCCGATGCATCGGCGATGCATCGGCGATGCGGCGCGATCCTCCGACCCCATCTACTCCGACCCCATCTAGGAGGCCTAGAATTACTCGATAGGGGGCTGGGGATAAGATGTTTCACGATGTTGCATTTTGGGGGCGACGTCGAATCTCGGAGCCTTGGGAGCCCGCGCTGCGAGAACAGAGTCGCGGTATTGGAAGTTCTGGGCGGCGGCGGCGGCCTTCTCGGCGCCTCCCGCCCACTCTCAGAGGGAGTTCTCCAGGGGCCATCTTGCCCCACCCCCCCCCTCGTCCTCCTCCCAACGACCCCCTCGAGTCATTGGCAAAATCACGGCGGAAGGTCTTTTAGTATTTTTTGCCTCTGGAGGCTCACACTGGTCCTGGGGAACGGATCGAGACTTCTGGCGGTCGACGTTACGATTGTGGATGCCACGACAATGGACACCGTAACAGTCCGATCATTGAATTTACAATGTGCTTACGATGCCTAAAACATGTTTAATATTCGTTGTTAAACATATGCTAAACATATGTGTTTACATGTTTGAAACATGTTTAAACTATGTTTTAGACATCTGGAAATTATTTGGCAACATGCTTCCTCTCGATTGATCGTCCTCCACAACGCTGTGAACAAAATCATGGCGTCGGGCGTCACGAGCTGCTGTGGCGTGGGGTCCCTGGCTTCTTCCCCCCCTGGCCCTGGCCTGACAGCCCTGCTTCTCTAGGCGGCGAGCGAGGAGGGGAAGTGAGAAGGGGCGGGGCTTCTCAGAAGGCTCGGAAGTCCCGGGGCCTTCTGAGAAGTTTTCTAAGCCTTCGCGCTGAAGACAAAACAACTTCTCAGAAGGCGCGAGGGCTTCTGAGAAGCCCCGCCGCCTTCTGAGAAGGCCTTCTCCTTCTCGCTTCCCCCCCTCGCTCGCCGCCGTCTCACCGCCCCAGAGCCCGAAGCGAGCCTCCCGCGGCCAGAAGCGCTGACGAAGCTGGCCGCCACGACTTTCCCGCGACCGCCGAGTGTTGGTCCCTGGCCATCGCTCGGACGTCCATTTCCTGAGTTTTTTTCGGTTTCGTGCGTGGTTTTTTCGCCAAATGATCAAGAATGCTCCCCGATGGTCCTCGCCGAAGGAAAAATGCACACGTCCGAGCGATGCCAAGGGGCTCTGGGCCCCCTGGGAGACCGGGGCAGAGTCCAGCTGGGGGGCCACCAGACGGAGCGCCTCGGCTCCGAGTGGACCTGCCAAGTACAGTCGAGGCGTTGACCTAAGGAACCCTAAATAAGGAACGAGGCCCCTTTTTTCGTAAGTTAATATTTGACTTCCCTTCGAAAACAGAAGGGAAACCTTTGACAAGGTGTGGAACAATTTAAGAATATCGAGCCCCTCCCCAACGAACAGGGTTCCTTCTTCAGCGCCCCGACTGTACCCCTGGTCTCAGCTCCGCCAAGGAGCTCGCCTCTTCTTTTTTTTCCCCCCTGGGGGCTCCAGCCACAGCGAGCACGGGGGTGACCCTCTGCCCGTCGTCCAAGACCCGCGCTTGTGGCGAAAACACTGCAAGTCAACACAAGGGGAGTGGGCCCCCTGGCGGGTGGGAACCCGCGACCTCGAGCGAACAAGACCCAGGCGGGACAGCCCACACCTCGACGCGGCATCGCCACCATGTCAAACCGACGTCGGGATCACAGTGCTTTGACTGCGGCGTCGCCCGAGCTCCTCAAGGCAGGACCGGTGTCATGACAAGACTGGCTCAGGATGCGATCCAGAATTCTCAGAAGTATCTGGCGGCTCTCGCTTCTGGAGCCTGTGCGGAACATTCCCAAATCTTAGAAACGGAACAACCATTTGGAACGCACGCTCATCATGAGCCTCCCAGGAGCCACCCCACACTGGAGGCGGCCAAGGGGTCTGAGCTGGATGGCCCCGAGTAAAATCGGCCAAGCCAGTGAGAAAATGGCAAGGGCCTTTTTTAAAGGTTCGGGCAAGTTCACTTTCATGGCGTTCGCTCCCCGTCGCCCCTCGTCAAACGAATACTAGCGTGCGAGTGCCTTTTGACTTGCGTGACTGCAGTAAGCCGAATTGGAGCCGATTTGAAACCGGCTCCAATACGGACTCCGGGCCCCTTTTTGGGGTCCCCCTGGTGCAGATTGTCACCCTGGATCCGTCTTCGACGGTCTGGTGCCCGAAAGCCGCCCCCCCGATGTCGAAAAACAGTTTTAGAAAATCCTCCTCAAAACCAAAACCTCGAACCTCATCCCCCCCTCCCTGCTGGAAGAGATCGGCTACACGCAAGAGTGGCCCTAGGCAAGAGTGACCTTGAGTGCGCGGACTCAGGGGGCGCAAGGTGGCCAAACCCAAGCGCGCAATCAGCTGCTATCGCATGGCGCTCGGCGATCGGAGGGACCCCGATGAGCTCGCACCAAAGGTCACTCCAGCGAAGGGTCACTCTTACGTCTAGACGGAGGAATCAGTGCTGGGCCACCCCAAAACCCCCGCTGGCTCCAAATCATTATCATGCCCTCGTGCTTCTTTGTCTCCATGAAGGGACGCCCGGGAGCCCTCCCACAGTCGGGCGTTGGCGGGACTGGGTCTAGCGGGACCTATTTTACCAGAACTGCCACCACCCGAAGAAACACCACCTGCGGCAGACTCGGCTGAGCGATTCTGGCCAATTCCCATTGCTCTGGAAACCACTCGCTAACCAGCTCCCCGCGACCTGGCTACCCTGTCCCTCAATAATTCTGGGTCCCCAGACTACTGGTACCCCCCGGACTACAGGAACCCCTTCCGTACACCCCCCCGGTCTACAGGTACCCCCCCCCCCGGACTACATTTACCCCCCCCCGGACTACAGGTACCCCTTCCCGGACTACATGTACCCCCCCCCCGGACTACAGGTACCCCCGTTAGGCGCTGCAAATCCTCTCCGAAGCTACAGGACCCAGTCAATTCGCTACCCCCTGGGAGCCAAAGCGGCCCACCAAGCATGTCTCTGCACATTTCCACCCATCGCCCACATTGGATCAGCGGTCGAGACGGGGCACTATCGAGGGACGAATGGGTATCGAAACAGGGACAGAACGGCAAAAGAAAAGAGACATCTACAGAAAAAGAGGCACACGAGTAGGGAGGAAGGGAGGAACAGAGATATTGGGAGAGAAAGAGAGACACCGACTGTCGGACTGACAGAAAGAGAGACGGCGAGACATTGAGAAAACACAGCACAAGGAGGGAGCGATGGAGGGAAACATGGAGGGCAACATCGCCCTTCATCATACTTGCGCATGCCCTCCCTACTTGCAGCAGCGTGTGTGTTCGCGCGTGTCAGCGCGCGTGCGCGTGCGCGTGACGCGTGCAACGATGCGCGTGCAGTCCCGCGCGCGCAGACACCCGCGCGCCGAAACCCGTGCGCGTGGAGCCACGCGTGCTTCGACGAATAACATGCGCGCCCCCCCGGACTACAGGTACCCCCCCGCGGCCCCACCCCCGGACTACAGGTACCCCCCAGGTACCCCCCCCAGACTACTGGCACCACCCCCCAGACTACAGGTACCCACCCCGGACTACAGGTACCCCCAGAACTATTCAGGGACACGGAGTATATATGACCCTGGCTCTGGGTCCGGCGACCCTTCCCCCCCCGATGGGATGGGAGGACTCGGCGGCCCCCCCCCCCTCAGATGGGATGGGGGGGGACGACGTCGCCGTCGTCGCCGCCGCCGTCGTCGTCGTCGTCGTCGCCGCCGCCGTCGTCGTCGTCGTCACCGCCGTCGTCGTCGCCGTCGTCGTCGTCGCCGTCGTCGTCGTCGCCGTCGTCGTCGTCCCTCCGTCTCCCCCCTCCCTCCTCTCCCCTCGCCCCCAGTTCAGACACCCACACTTCACCACCACCCCACACGCACAGCGGGGCAATGCCCAGCGGGGGGGTGGGGCAATACCATCAACATGGTGGGGGGGGGGCACCCGGGACCTGGATCATATATCCCCAGACCCCCGACGTCATGATTTTATTCATCACGTAGACCCCCAGAGGTTGCGACCCACTCCCCCGGACCGGTTTCTTATCCCGAGTCGCTGTTGGACGGCCCCGACGCCCAGCAAGGGCCCCCCCCAAAGCCGAAAACAGCGAAAAACCATCCGTCGTGATTGCTTTCATGACTCGATGGGGTCCGGGTCCGAACAAAAAACACATACATCAAACAACAACAACAACAACACCAACAACAACAACAACAACAACAACGACGACGACGACGACGACGACAACAACAACTCCAACACCAACACCAACACCAACACCAACACCAACACCAACACCAACACCAACACCAACACTAACAACAACAACAACAACAACAACAACAACAACAACAACAACAACTGCAACAACAACAGCAACAACAACAACAACAACAACAACAACAATTACTAGCACGTGGGGACACTCCGTTCTCACCAGTGCCAGGGTTTTCATAGGAGGCGGGCAATACCCCCACTTTGTGGGGGGGCCGGTTCAAGCTCTACCAAATTTCCAAACGACTCTTCGCCACCACCCACACCCAGCTTCCCGCCCTATGACGTTCGGACACTTCACTTCGTGGCATGCGGACGACCGTGGCTACTATTCAGGGCCCCGCGGCCGACGACGACGGCGTGCGCGCGCGAAGAAAAAACGAATGTGTCCCGCATGGTATTATTTGACAGGGATGATGGCCCTGGCAGGTGCGCAACCGTTGTTGCAGAAGTTCGAAAAAGTTGCTCGCAAAAGCCCGTTTGACAGAAATGTTTAAAAAGTGTTGGGTTTCCTACGAATCCGCAAGAGCGCGCGGGATGAAATTTTGACATTTTTTTTTTAACCATTGGCTTCTTGATGTTTTTATGTTAAAATCGTACGAAAACTAAGGTTTTGGAAGGATTTCGTCTTGCGCGCGCGAATGTCCACTTTACCTTATTTTTTGCAAGGGATTCTTGAAGTTTGGTTATGTTAGAACAAGAAATGTCCACTTTAGCTTATTTTTTGCAAGGGAAAGCGGGCCGTAACAAAACAACCGGATCCGGACCAACCCGTTTTGCCTGAGACTTCCTCACGAAAATGATGAAAATGTGGCTGCGGCCTAGGCGCGGCGGGGGGGTCGTGCACCAGGGGCCCCAACAATAATTATTCTTTAGAAGTAATAATGTTCAACAAAAGGCACGGGGCTCGCGGCAGGCGGTGCTCGCCTGACGGCGTCGCCCTGCGGCAGCCCGCGCTCGTCGGCCGCGCCCGCGCCGCCGCCGCCCATGAGGGCCGCCCCCGCCGGGGGAGGGCCGCGGAGACGCCGCGGGGGGCGCCCAGCCCCCGGGCCAGCCCTTCGGGAGGCTCCAGGAGGAGGACGAGGGGGGGCGAGGAGGAGGAGGAGGAGGAGGAGGAGGAAGAGAGGATCCATGAGCTCTGATGATGGCGCTCGAGGAGGCGCAGGCCTTCTCAGACATCCAGCGCCTCGAACAAACATCGAGACGGGTGGCTTTTTTCCCAACCGTCCTCTGGTGTTGTGTCTTCGTTTTGAAGAGACAGCGCCCCGCGTCACTCCTCTTCTCTCCTCCTCCCCCCGCTTCTCCCTCCTCCCACCCTTGCCTCTGCCCTCCGTGCGTCCTCATCACCATCATCAGCGTCACCATTGTCATCATCTTCATCGTCCTCCTCCTCCTCCTCCTCCTCCTCCTCATAATCAACATCACCATCACCATCATCATCATCATCATCATCATCATCAGCAGCAGCAGCAGCAGCAGCAGCACCATCATGGTCACCGTCATCATTATCAGAATCACCATCAGCATCTGCAGCATCATCTGCATCAGCAGCAGCATGATCATCATCATTATCACCACTATCATCATCATCATCATCATCATCATCATCAGCATCAGCATCATCATCATCATCAGCATCATCATCATCATCATCATCATCATCATCATCTCCAGCACCATCATCACCATCCTCATCCTCACCATCATCACCACCACCAGCATTATCATTATTAGCATCCTCCACATCATCATAGTCAACAGCATCACCATCATCAGCAGCACCATCATAACCGTCCTCATCAGCGCCATCAGTATCATCACCATCGGCAGCATCATCAGCATCGTCATAGTTATCGTCACCGTCATCACCCATGTCATCATCAGCAGCAGCATAAGCATCACCATCTGTAGCATCACCATCTGTATCATTACCGGCAACATGATCACCATCACCATCATCGGCAGCATCATCATCACCCTCGTCATCAGCATCGTCGTTGCCGCTGTCGTCGTCGCCAGCATCATCCTCCTCATCAGCAGCATCGCCACCATCATCAGCAGCATCATCATCAGCATCAGCAGCAGCATCATCATCACCACCACCATCATGATCATGATCATGATCATGATCATGATCATGATCATGATCATCATCATCATCATCATCATCATCATCATCATCATCATCATCATCATCATCTCCATCATCATCATCATCATCATCATCATCATCATCATCATCATCATCATCATCATCATCATCATCATCATAGTCATCATCGTCGTCGTCACCATCATCATCATCATCATCCTCGTCATCATCATCGCCGTCAGATTCCCTCCTTGTTCACGTGCCTGCTTTGGCACACCCCTCGCACGTTTCGTGGCCCTTCAGGGAGCTCCACCTAAGGGCCCAACAGCAGGGTTCGCATGCCGAACTCCCCTCCACTTTGGCACACCCGTCGCACGTGTCGTGGCCACATAGGGAGCTCTACCGGAGGACCCAATAGCAGGGTTCACATGCCGCCCCCACCATCCACTTTGGCACACCCCTCACACGCGTCGTGGGCCCACAGGGAGCTCCACCGAATGCCCCTGTGGCAGGGTTCGCATGCCGCCCTCCCCTCCACTTTGGAACACCCCTCACACGTTTCGTGGCCTCGTAGGGAGTTCTACCGCAGGCCCCAATAGCAGGGTTCGCATGCCGCCCCTCATCCACTTTGGCACACCCCTCACATGCTCCATGGGCCGATAGGGACCTGTACCGAAGGCCCCAGTGGCTGCGTTCGCATGCCCCCCCCCCCTCCACGTTGGCACACCCCTCATACGATTCGTAGCCCCATGGAGAACTCTACCGAAGGCCCCAATAGCAAGGTTCGCATGTCGCCCCCCCCATCCTCTTTGGCACACCCCTCACACGCCTCGTGGGCCCATCAGTAGGGAGCTCCGCCGGATGCCCCAATGGCTGCATTCACAGGCCGCCCATCCCCCACACCCCACACATTTCGTGGCCGAATGGGGAGCCTCACAGAAGGCTTCAGTGGCAGGGGGGTCGCATGCCGCCCCCCTCAACTTTGGCAGGCCCCTCACACGTTTCGTGGGCCCACAGGGCGCTTGACCGAAGGGCCCAGTAGCTGCGTTCGCAGGCAGCTCCACCGAAGGCCACAAGGGCTGCGTTCGCATGCCGCCCCCCTCCACTTTGGCATATCCCTCACACGCTTCGTGGCCCCAACTGGAGCTCCACAGAAGGCCCCAGAGGCAGGGTTCGCATGCCGCCCCCCTCCACTTTGGCACGCCCCTCGCACGCTTCGTAGGCCCGTGGAGAGCTCCACCGAAGGCCCCAGCGGCAGGGTTCGCATGGCGGCCCCGCCCCATGTGGGCACACCCCTCACACGCTTCGTGGCCTCCTGGCTCATGTGTCGCCCTTCTTCTCCGTGCCTCTGCCTACGCCTCCCATCCTGCCTCCCGCCTGCCGCCACGCCGGGCCGCTGCGCCCCTCCTCGCGTGCGCGCGCGCCCCGCCCGGCGGTGCTTCCGGGGGTCACAGGGCGCCAGCACGCCGCGCGCTGCCGGCACTGCAAAAGCGCGCCGCGCTCACATCGGATACGCGCAAGAGCGACGAGTGACCTTCCCAGACCCACATCGAGCATTGAACAAATCACGACGGGAGGTTTTTCGCCATTTTCGGCCTCTGGGGGCCCTTACCGGGCCTCGGGACTGTCAAAAAACGACTCGGGACGAAAACCCGTCCTGGGGAAGAGGTCGAAACCTCTGGGGGTCGACGTCCTGACAAAAATCATGACGTCGGGGGTATGGGTTTGGCGCGTGCCTTCCATGGGGCGCGGGCGGGGGCGGGAGGGGGGGGGGGGGGGGGGGCAAACCCGAGGGCGCAGGCCACTGCTCTGGCACTGAATCCAGCGATCGGGGGACCCGCAGCTCGGGGCCCAGGAGCCGTGTGGTGACGGACCGCGTAGTGACCTCGCAGCCCCCAACGACCTGACCGCGCGGTCCCCGTCACCGCAAGGTGTTGGGACCTCGGAAGCACAAGTCGCTCGGAGACATCCCCGGAGCACGGCTCGAGTCCCCGCAGTGCGTGGTGACCCCAAAGCCCCTCGAACTCACCACGCGGTTTCGTCACCACACGGTTCCTATAGACATCCGACTGCTCCGATTTTTTGAACACGTGGGCCCCACAGGTCCAGACCACTTCCGAGTTGTTGTTTGACGGTCCCGAGGCCCGGCGAGGGACCCCGGAGGCCGAAAACGGCCTCCAAACCGCCCGCTCCATATTTGTTTGGGGAGCGTCGGATCTGTGGGGTTGGGGCTCCCTGGAAGAATTTTGCTTCTTGTTTTAAAACATGTCAGGCAAGTTTATTTGCATAAACGGGGGAGGTTCTGAACCTGAAGCAAGCCGCAAACGACTCGACGTGCGGAAATCACGCAAGTCGAACAGCACCTGCGCGCTCGAATTCTAGTGAAGGGGGGCAAGGAGGGGGAGAGCCAAAGCCATGCAAGCAAACTCGCCTGAATCTTTCACCGACAACGAGCTCTCGAAGGGACCCCCCCATATCAACGGCCACCCCGGCGAAGGGCCGCTCCTGCGCGCCGCCGCGCAGACGCACATCGGGGAGCCAGCTCTGCCGTTCCTCCTCCTCCTCCTCCTCCTCGCTCCTCGCTCCTCGCTCCTCGCTCCTCGCTCCCCCTCCTCGCTCCCCCTCCTCGCTCCCCCTCCGCGCCCCACGCGCCCCCGGCGGGTGGGCGGGTCCTGGCCGGCCGTGTCCCAGATCTGCGCCTTGACGCAGCCGCCCGTGGAGAGCCTCCCCGCGCGCGCGCGCCGCCCGCCGCGGGGGCGGCCCGCGCGCGTTCCGGCCGCGGGCAGAGCACCACGCACAGAGGTACCCAGCCCGCTTCTCCACGCCGGCGTCGCCGATGCACCTCCGACGTCGACGATGCACCGCTGGTGCATCACCGATGCATCGCCGATGCATCGGCAATGCGGCGCGATCCTCCGACGCCTTCTACTCCGACCCCATCTATGGAGGCCTCTGGCCCTCCCGTCCTGAACCCTGGGCTCCTCGCTTCCACCTCCGCCGGCGCACCTGGGGGAGGCCCAGACCCCCTCGAGCACTGAAAAAATCACGCCGGAAGGTTTTTCACGATCTCCGGACTGGCCCTTATGTCGGGCCTCTGGACCGTCAAAAAAAACGACTCGAGATGAGAAACCGGTCCCGGGGAATGGGTCGAGACCTCTGTTGGTCGACGTCATGAACAAATCAGGACGTCGGGGGTCTGGGGGGATCCGTGTGCCGTCTACCTTGTCGGTCGCTATTGCTAAGTCGGCCTCGTACTGTTTTCTACTGAGTGGCCGAAGAAGGACCCCTAACCATTTTTTGGGAGGGGACCTAAGTTATTAGGGCCAGGAACACCAGGGAGGGGGTCTTTTCTGCAGGTGCATCGAACCAAACCGCCCAGAAAGCTGACCCCCTAATGCGAAGACGGGGACCTCAGTGACGCTACGTCTTCGTCGTGTCACTTGGGCTAGAGGTCCCTTGTATACTCGATGATCTATGTTCCGACAGGAACGCGCTTCAGCCACGCAGCGAATTAAAAGGTCCGCCCAACGTAACAATGAGGTGTCCATGCGAACCCACCCTGGGTTGGCCCGTCCTGGGTCCGGGATCGGCGTGCAGACGCCCCCCTCGGCGCGGCCGGGGCGGCACAGGCACCGATCATGGGCCCAGGGTGGGTCTGCCCAGGATCGGAGCAGATCTCGATGGCTCAAGGATGGGGTCCTGAGGGATGGGGGCCTAAATAATAGGAAGGGGTCCAAGGCCGGACTTACATTGTTGAGGCAGCTCGTCCTCAGGACCCCATCCCACAGGGCCCCACCTTCGACCCACCGAACGTCCGTATGTCAGAGTGAGGGGGCGGAACGGTCATTCACTGTCCCTGGGTGCGTGGCTGAATAAGGGATTCGTGGTGAGAACTATGCTTGTTGCGTTGTTATTGTTGTTGTTGTTGTTGTTGTTGTTGTCGTTGTTGTTGTTGTTGTTGAACTCTCATTCTTGAAGAATAATTATTGTTGATCCCCCCCCACCAGTGCACATTGATTTTTTCAATTGAAGTGCCACCCCCGGGGCTCGCACCTTGTTTTTTCTCAAGGAAAATCTTCCTGCTCAAACTGTGCCCCTGCCCCCCGGGCTACAACAACAACGGCTCCCGCCTGAGACTTCCTCGATTTTTACTCAGGACCCCCGCTCCCGCCTGAGACTTCCGCGCAATTTACTCAGGAAAGGCGCTCCCGTCTGAGACTTCCTCGCAATGTAATCAAGACCCCCGCTCCCGCCTGAGACTTCCGTGCAATTTACGTGGGAACGGCGCTCCCGCCTGAGACTTCTTCGAATTTTACTCAGGACCCCCGCTCCTGCCTGACATTTCCGCGCAATTGACTCAGGAACGGCGCTCCCGCCTGAGACTTCCTCGCAATTTAGTGAGGACCCCCGCTCCCGCCTGAGACTTCCGTGCAATTTGCTCAGGAACGGCGCTCCCGCTTGAGACTTCCTCGCAACTTAGTCAGGGCCCCCGCTCCCGCCCGAGATTTCCTCACAATGTACTCAGGACTGCGCTCTCGCGTGCGACGTCCTCACAAATTATTCTGGAATTGCGTTTCGGCGCTCAGGAACCACGCACGCGCCAAGGACGCCTTCACAACGTGGTATCTTCCCTCTTCCTTCGTCCTTCCCCCTCCCCTTCCTCCCACTCTCCCTCGTTCTTCCCCTCCTCCTCTTGCAGGGCCCGCGCCAATTCCAATGGCGGGCAGAGAGATGTACGCCCCCGAAGGATTGTCCGCCCGTTCCGGTTTGCCCGTACGTCTAAGCCCGCCGGCCCCAGCAAAGAGAAATAATCCCCCCGAAAGGGGTGTGATCGAAGACGAAGAGGGCGGGCATCGAGGGTGTAGGGTATACGTGTTGAATGACTCGCGGGCAAGTAAGAGCGTACAGCCTTAAAATGGTTGTTGTTGTTGAACATTATTAATTCTAAAGAATAATTATTGTTGGGCCCCCTGGTGCGCGCCCCCCCCGCGCCGCCTAGGCCGCAGCTACATTTTCATCATTTTCGTGAGGAAGCCTCAGGTAATACGATGTCATCAAGATCCGGTTGTTTTGTTGTAATCCGTTTTCCCTTGCAAAAAACACTATAAAATGACATTTCTTGTTCTAATATAATCAAATTTCAAGAATCCCTTGCAAAAAATAAGGTAAAGTGGACATTCGCGCGCGCAAGACGAAATCCTTCCAAAAGCTTAGTGTTCGGAGCGATTTTAACATAAAAACATCAAAAAACCAATGGTTTTTCAACAAAAAAATGTCAAAATCTCATCCCGCGCGCTCTTGCGGATTCGTAGGAAACCCAACACTTTTTAAACATTTCTGTCAAACGGGCTTTTGCGAGCAACTTTTTCGAACTTCTGCGACAACGGTTGCGCACCTGCCAGGGCCATCATCCCTGTCAAATAATACCATGCGGGACACATTCGTTTTTTCTTCGCGCGCGCACGCCGAAATCTCCAAAAACCATTGGGTTTTTAAGAATTTTAGCACCGCGCATCATAAAATCACACGAATCGCACCGTAGGTCCTCGAAAAACACCTGCACGACTTTTCAAAATTTCTACCCGCGCGCGCTGTCCGAATCCTAAAAAAAACAATGGTTTTTCCAAAAACCAGTATAGGTGTCCAGTGTTGGAACAGGGGGAAAAGTCGTATACTAAGCTAGCGTCCAGAAAATGTTACCACAACAAGTCACTGTACCCATGCGCCAGTGTAGTAGCCACGGTCGTCCGCAGGCCACGAAGTGAAGTGTCCGAACGTCATAGGGCGGGAAGCTGGGTGTGGGTGGTGGCGAAGAGTCGTTTGGAAATGTGGTAGAGCTTGAACCGGCCCCCCCACAAAGTGGGGGTATTGGCGGGCGTCGTATGAAAACCCTGGCACTGGTGAGAACACTGAGCGTTCGGGTAAAGTGATTGTTGTTGTTGTTGTTGTTGTTGTTGTCGTTGTGGCTGTTGTTGTTGTTGTTGTCGTTGTCGTTGTTGTTGTTGGTGTTGTTGCTGTTGCTGTTGTTGTTCTGATTACACGTGAACTCTCATTTCTGGAGAATAATGATTGTTGATCCCCCTCGTCCGGTGCACATTGTTTTTCGATTGAAGTGCCTTTCCCGGGGCTCGCACCCTGTTTTTTATGAAGGAACGTCTTGAGGGTCAAACAGCGTTGTTGGCCCCCGGTTTACAACAACAGCGGCTCCCGCCTGATACCTCCTCACAGTTTATTGAAGAATCGCGCTCTCGCTCGTGACATCTTTGCAATTTACCACCGGATCGCGGCTCCCGCTTGATACTTCCTCACAATGTATTGAAGAATCGCGCTCTCGCTTTGGACTTCCTCGCAACTTACCACCGAATCGCGGCTCCCGCCTGATATTTCTTCAGCATTTATTCAGATGCCGCTCCTCGACACTCAGAAATCGCGCTCCCGCTAGAAACTGCATGGCGGTTCATGCAGAATTTACGTTTCAACGACCCGCCCGCTCGACCCGCCCGTCTGGGCCTGCCCGCCCGACCAGCCCATTAGAAACTGCAGTCGCCGCTCGCCGCCCTTCGCCCGCCTTCGATGCCCCTCGCTGCCCGCGCTGGTTCCGCGGTCGCCTTCGCTCGCTGCCCTTCGTGGCCCCGTTGCTGCCCTCAGTGGCCCCGTTCTTTCTGTCTTTATTTGTTGCCTCTCTCTCTCAATATGTTTGTCTCTCTCTCTCTCTTTGTCTCTCTCTCTCTCTCTCTCTCGCTCAGTACTTGTTTTTTGGTCTCTCTCTCTCTCTCTCTATATCTCTCTGTCTTCCTCTTTTTCTTTTTTCATGTTTTGTTTTCTCTCTCTCTCTCTCTCTTTATCTGTCTCTCTCTCTCTCTCTCTTTCTCTCTCGTCTCTCTCTCCTTTCGCAGCTGTCCCTCCCGTCCCTCCGCCCCTCCCTGTTCCCTCCTCCCTCTCCCTCCCCCCCTCTCTCCCTCCCCTTATCGTCATTGTCGTCGTCGTCGTCGTCGTCGTCCCTGGCCGCCCCCCTTGGGGCCCGCCTGCCGCCTGGAGCCCAGCACTCCGACCATTCAGCCAGCCAGGCCGATAATCCGTGCGACTGCCTCGCCGCCTGCCGAAGGCCAGCCTGTCGGCCCTTCAGCCCCCACCCTCAACCCTCTCCTCCTTCCCTTCCTCCCTCCTTCCTTCCTTCTCTCCCTGCCTCCTCCTCCTCTTCCTCCTCCTCCTCCTCCTCTTCCTCCTCCTCCCTCCCCTCGCCGTGGTCGTCGTCGTCGTGGTGAGCCCGCTGTCTGTCCATCTAGGGGTCGGGTTGCCGCGGGTCGGCGTGTGCATCGCCAGCGCTGCCGCTGGCCAGGCCGACGGCCCGCCGCAGGCCGGGGCCCGGTGTGCCGGCCTTTGAGACGCGCGTGCTCCACTGGCCCAGGTTCTTCTGCAGTCTTCGAATGAAGGCCTCCCTCGACGAGGCCCCCGGGGCGTTCCCGCAGGTTTTCGGAGCCTCTGGGATTGCTCGGTGGTCATCGGGGCCATTCCGAGGCCCCCCGGGTGCCTTCCAATCCCACCGCGCCCTGTTTCCGCACCAGTCTCCGCTCGTATCCACCTGCCCCCACTTTTCAACGTTCTGCCCCAGTCTGCTCTGCTTTTTCCCTTTATCTTCATTTTCATGTCGTTCGTACTCCATTGTGCCATTCCTCAATTCTTCGCATTCCGTCCACTCCTCCCCAGGCCACCCCATCCCACCCCAACAATCTCCACCCCTTCCCGTTCGAACTCCGCATTTCCCCCAAATTATCCCCAGCCCCTCCTTCAAATTCCCCCGTGCGCCCCCCGCTCCTCCGCACTCCTCCCGGTTCTTCTTTTCCACTCCTTGCCGTTCCTCCTCCCGAGACCCTACTCTTGTCCACTCCATCCCAATCCACTCCACATCCCCGCGCTCCTTTCCACACGGTTGCAGTTCTCACTATTCTTCCGCCCCGCTCTCCCAACATCCCGCTTCTTTTCAAGGTTCCACGAAATTTGTTTCTGACACCAGTTCGCAACTGTACGTCCCCCCGTGGGGGTATCCACGATCTGTTCTGTCAGAGGGGGGGTACGTGGCGCTGTTTCTGGCGCGACTCATGGCGAAACTGATTGTTAACCCCTGTTGGAGTGGCTGGCGCAAGCTATGGCGCAGGCTGAATCGCCACTCGCAGCGCAAATCATCGTTTTCCCTCCTTTTTGCCCCTCCCCTCTCTTCCTCCGACCCCTTCGTCCTCATTCTCCCCTGTTGTCTGTTACCCTTCGTTTTCAACGGCTTCACCAACCACGCGTGGCAGGGAATGAATATACCCCCAAAAGGGGGTACGATCGAAGACGAAGAGGGCGGGTACCCAGGGTTTGGGATATGCATAATATCAGAGTGAGGGGGCCGAACGGTCATTCACTGTCCCTGGGTTCGTGGCTGAAGCGGAATTCCGCGGTGCGGATTCGTGTTGTTGTTGTTGTTGTTGTTGTTGTTGATATTGTTATTGTTGTTGTTGTTGTTTGTTGTGTGTTGTTTGTTGTTGTTTGTTGCTGTTGTTTTTTATTGTTGTTTGTTGTCGTCGTCCCACCCGCAACCCGCCCCGCGACCCACCCGCGACCCAACCCGCGACCCAGCCCGCGACCCACCCGCGACCCACCCGCGACCCACCCACGACCCACCCGCGACCCACCCGCGACCCACCCCGCGACCCACCCCGCGACCCACCCGCGACCCACCCGCGACCCACCCGCGACCCACCCGCGACCCACCCCGCGACCCACCCGCGACCCACCTTCGACCCAAACCACGTTCAAGGTACAAACCACCATTTTCGGCGCCTGCGGCTGGTTTTTTTGCATTCCTTCCACGTGGAGAGCCCGCGACCCACCCCGTGATCAGCTTGCGACCAACCCGCGACCCAAACCACGTTCAGGGTACAAACCACATGTTTCGGCGCCTGCGGCGGGCATCTTTTGCAATCGCTTGAAGTGGAGAGCCCGCGGCCCACCCGCGACCACGTTCAAAAAACAAACCAATTGTTTCGGCGCCTGCCGCGGGCATCTTTTGTATTCGTTCCCGGTGGAGAACCCGCGGCCCACCCGCGACCCAAACCGATTTCAGTGTACAAACCAATTTTTGTTGGCGCCTGCGGCGGGCTGCTTTTGCATTCCTTCCAAGTGGAAGGTGGAGAGCCTGCGACCCACCCGCGACCTAAACCACGTTCACTGAACAAACCAATGCCGCACAAGCGCGGCGGCGGATTTTTGCATGCCGTCTGAGCCCGCAAGGACCTCTTCAAGCCCCGCGCATCCACACCAGCCCGTCCAGCAACTTTGCCCTGGCGAGTTGCCTTGATCAGAGAAGTCGGGGAGCATAAATTGGAAAAAAGATTGCGTTGCCGCTATCTTGGGAAAGGAGGGGGAGACAGGAGGAGTAAACAGGGGACGAGGGGGACGCGGAAGAAGAGAGGATGTAAGGAGAATGTGGAGAAAGAGGAGGAGGAGGAGGAGGAGGAGGAGCAGGAGGACGAGGAGGGGGAGGAGGGGAGGAGGAGGACGAGGAGGAGGGAGGAGGGGGAGGGGGAGGGATGATTGATGATGATGATGATGGACGACAATGGGAGGACGATGATGGAGGCCGATGAGGGGGAGGACGACAATGGGAGGACGATGATGAAAGGACGAGGGGGGGAGAGGGAGGACGAGGAAGAAGAGGAGGAGGAGGAGGAGGAGGACGAGGTGCAGGAGGAGCATGACGATGACGATGAGGACGAGGACGAGGAAGAGGAGGAGGAGAAGGAGGAGGAGGAGGACGAGGAGGATGAGGAGAGCGCCATCGACAGGGAAGGTGGGGGCCACGAGGTCCGCCGGCTCGACGACGCCCGCGTCGCCCGCGCCCGCCCCCTCACTCTTATCCGCAATTGCGGGGTGCTACGTTAAAATGATTGTTGTTGTTGGTGTTGTTGTTGTTGCTGTTGTTTGTTGTCGTCGTCCCACCCGCGACTCACCCGCCACCCACCCCGCGACCAACCATGCGACCCACCCCGCGACCCACCCCACGACCCACCCCGCGACCCAACCCCGCGACCCACCCGTTACCCACCCGCGACCCACCCGCAACCTGCCCCGCGACCCACCCCGCGACCCACCCGCGACCCACCCCGCGACCCATCCGCGACCTATCCGCGACCCACCCGCGACCCACCCCGCGACCCACCCGCAACCCACCGCGCGACCCACCCTCAAGGGAGGCGGACACGACAAGTGACGTTTAGTAAACGGCCCTGGGCGTTTACTAAACAGCCTTTCCCTGTTCGAGTCATTCCTGGTGTTCGTTTACTAAGCGGCTTCGTTTGTTGGGGTGGCTATTATAGGGTGGCTTTTCTGCCCTCTACAACTGCGACCCACCCGCGACCCAACAACGACCCACCCGCGACCCATCTGCGACCCACCCGCGACCTACCCACACTGGTTTAACAAAAAAAACGGCGCCTGCGGCGGGCTCGCTGTATACATTGTGAAGCTTTGGCGCCTGCGGCGGGCTTCTCCAGGGGCTCGCAAAATGCCGACGTCCCCACCGCCCCATTCACTCTTATCCACATCTGCGGGGTGCTACGTATATTTCTCCTCGGCCGAGCAGGGGCGAAGAGGGGCGTGAGAGGCCCATCGCATGCAACCGACCGCAAGAAGGCGTCGGGGTATTCTGTATGGCCGAATGGGGTCGATTCGGACGCGTGTGAAACATGAGGAAGCGAGGCAGTGCTACAACATAAGCGAAATCTACAACTCACCCAAATGCATAACACGCAACCGAGAGCGCATCGGGAGCTCCTTTTGGCGCCTCCGAGCGAGGCATGGCCGTGCAAGAGCGGGCGCGGGCGCGGGCTTAAGGCTTGCAGCCCTTCAGCAAGCAGGCGCCGAACTCCTTCTTCCACTCGTGGACATACTCGGCACACCAGTCGAGCTGACAGCCGCTTTTGCGAACTCAGGGCAGAGACTGACGAGTGAGGGAGGCTGCTGGTTGAGAAGCTGGCCACTCTCTGGAAGATCTAGGGCTCGATGAGGCAAATTGGGGCAGCCTCGATTTTGGATGAGCAGGTCATGCTTTCATCAAGCCCCCATCCCCTTCAACGCATTTGCTGGTTCATCTCAGCGGGCCACGCTCCCGATCCCAGACGACGTCGCACATCTTGCATGGCTCCAAACACTTTCTACAACCTTCAGGGGGGACACGCTGCGTCCTGCAGCCCTCTGACCCGACCGATAGAACCCGTTTGAGACAGACGAAGACGCCTGACATTCGGCGGCGAGCCCAGGGAGAAGCCAGAGAGGGAAGGACGTCTCACAGGGCGGCAAGGCTCCTCAGAAACCCTCGCGCTTCCTGAGAAGCCGCCCGTAGATGCGGAGCAGGCTGCCGGGCTTCCCGGCAGGCGCGAGGGCTCCTGAGAGCACCGCCTCCTGCGAGGGCCTGCCCCCTTCCCACCTCCTCTCCCGCTGTCGCCGCCGAGGAATCATGCCGCTACGGTCCACATATGATGCCCCGACTTCCCACCACCGCTACCACAGGTAGGTAGGAGGAGGAGGTAGAGGAGGAGGAGGAGGAGGAGGAGGAGGAGGAGAAGGAGGAGGAGGAGAAGGAGGAGGAGGAGGACCTCCCAACCCTCCCTTCTCCCCCGTCCTACCTATGGTGGTGGTGGTGGTGGGGAAACATTGGCCCATCAACGTGCACACGACCACCTCTCGCGACACCACCTCTGGGCTGGAGCTCTCGGGCCCGAGGGGCCAGCCGAGGCCCCAGCGCCCCGAGAAACGCGGAGGAGACCGGCCGCACGTCTGTGCTGCGACCCTCCCCGAGGCACGGGTCCGCAATCTGCCCCTCGGCGCGCGCACCAAGGGCACCCAGGAGGCCCCCAAGAGGCCCCCAAGAGGCCCCCGGGAAGCCCGAAGAGGTCCCCGAGAGGCTCCTCTAAGAGGCGCCCAAGAGGCGCTCAAGAGGCCCAAAAATTCCTCCCCGGAGGCCCCCGAGAGCCTTCCGAAGAGACCCCAAGAAGCATCCCTGAGGACTCTGGCCCCCGTCAGCATCGTCATCGTCGCCGCCGCCGTCACCATCGTCGTCGTCCCCCTTCAGGGTCGGCGGCACCGGCCGTAGGGCCTTCGCAAATTGCCCCTCTGCGCGCGCACAATGGCACCGCGAGGCGTGCGCACAATGGCACCGCCTTGCACAGAGTGTCGGCGCACCCGCAGGTCTCCTCCGTCTTGCAGACGATGGTGTGGAACCGCTCGTACCTGGGCGAGCCGGAGATCGGTCGCGGCGACGCAGAGCTTTCTCCTGCTCCTCCTCGCCCTTCGTCCCTCGTGTCCCGTCTCCCTCCTCTTGCCTTGGTCCATGGTACTATATACCCCCACTCTGCCACCTAGCCAGCTGATAACAACCCAATCTGGGCGGTTCCGTCTGATACGACGTCGACGCTCGTCCTTTCAACATGGACACTTTGCTTCTGACCTTGCAAAACGCGTGGTAGGAACAGGACGCGGCGCGACTCACGAGGGAAATGCTGAAATGCAGGTTTCGCGTCGGTGTGGCGCATACTTCAAAACGTTACGTTCTGGCTTGGGCGTGGCGTGCATGCCCGGCGGCTTGTCAGCACTGGCGACCAGCCTGAGCGATGTAAGATGCCATGTGCTAAACTACGTAGACGGCACGAACAAGGGTACTTGAAACCCGCTTCTGGGCTGCTGACGCGCCTGCCCCCAGGGCTGCAGGCTACCCCACATGCTAGTGGAAAGCGGCACGATATATCGCCCGCATAGCATGCTTCACAGCATGGAGAGAACATGCAGCATGCAGCGTTTGATCCATGTCAGAGAACGCCCCGAGCAAGCGAATGACCGTTGTGTTGCTAGACGCTTTGCCGATGCACCACCTACCTCGTGACTTCAGCACTGAGGGGAGCACAAGCAGGCTGGCGCACTGATATGCTTTGATCGGGCACAGATGTCTACCCGAACGAGGGGCAGCCAGGCGTACGTGCCGTCAGTCATGCTTTTATTATGTAACTCCCCTCCGCGGCGCAAGAAATGTCAAGAAATTCATCCGCCACCGTGCCAAGGGCTGCCTGGCAGGGCTTGTGCACTTTTCTAGAAGGCCCCCCTCTCATCGCGGACTGTTGCGAGCATCTCCCACCCCCTTCACCGAGGCCACGATACCTTGTGTAAAACGAGGTCAGGTTAGCTGCTGAGAGGTAGATCACACGTTAGACCGCTTGTCGTGATTCTGCCTGGGTGCAGGGCGCACCGAAGTGCAGCTCGGTCGTGGGGACGGGCCGAATGATTCGGAGCTAGTCGCAGCTGGGATGCGCAACCAGACGTCTGCGGCAGACCCCGCCAAAGACCGGGTCTCTTGGCTGCTTCGCCGCTCCCAGAATCGGCCTCCCTGTGCCTGGATCTCCCGACAAGGCTTGAGGCCCGGGCCAGAAAGAACAGACGAGGGCTACACATCTTGCTGCAGAGTGTCCCACCCAGCTGCTGGGGGGAAGCCGCCGCCGAGAAAGCGCACTGGGTTTCGCCACCTCGCCCGACTGCACACCAAAGACGCCCGCAAGAGCACGAGCTCCCCGCGGTAGCGGCCCCGAGAGGGGGGAGGAGGGCTCAGGAGGCGCTCGAGCCCCACCGATGCCCCCCAAAGAGGCCCAGCAAGACACCCGTCGCGCGTGGACTGGGCGGGGTCCCGCTGCTCTGACGCACTCTAGTGCCTCAGCTTCGGACGAAGACCTCACACATCCCACGGATCAAATTGGGTGCCCGAAAATCCAGGGCAGGATGCCAGTTCCACAATGCGATTGCGCTTGGCGCTGCTTGAGGGCCATCTTGAGAGCAGAGTCAGATTGGAGTCACGGAGTGGAGTTATGGGTGTGGAGGCCACGACAGTGGACACCCTAACAGTCCTATCATTGAAATTAACACGTGTTCAACATGTAGCAAAAATGATCTAAACATGCTTCCTCTCCGTTGATCGTCCTCCACAATGTTGTGGTATTGCTTCAGCCACTTTGGGCCCGCCTGGGGGCCTTGGCGTGGTCTACCTGGGTCGCCCTGCGGGCTTCCAATGAAGCTTTTCTGCTGGAGCCCTGCAATTACGGCCGGGAGCTCAGTTGCTTAGCCTGGAAGCCGCGGCGGCCCCGGCGACACGCTGTGCCGCCATGCCGCCCTGCGAGCGGGCAGCGTGCCGCCCCGTTCCGCGGCGCGGACAGCCCGGAAAGGCCCGGGACGTTGCAGCCTGGGGACTGGGCAGGGGACAGCGCGTCGCGCCGAGGCGTGGTGGGCCACGCACCGGCGGAGCGACGCGCTCTCTCGGAGTTCCCGACAGCGTCGCCTCTGGAAGCCAGGCTGCCATGCAGCAGTCGCTGCGCCGACCTCGCAGGCGTGCTGCAGCCGATGTTTGCGCGGACTTCTGCCAGTGCCAAAACCGGGGGACGTGACATCAGGGGCCGCGCCAGACATTTTTCCCCAGTGCCGAAGCAGCAGCGCGTCGCCTGACGCTCGCGGTGCGGGGGCCGCCCGGCCCTGGTCGCACACCCGACGAACCATGGGCAGGCCCACTCAGCCCTCCCCACTCGGGGGGCAGCAGGCTCGAATTGAGGAGGACGATAAGGAAGAAAGGAGGGAGGAGGAGGAGGAGGATGAGGAGGAGGAGGAGGAGGAGGAGGCTCGAGGAGGGAGAAGGAGGAGGGAGAACAAGGAGGAGGAGGAGGAGGAGGAGGAGGAGGAGGAGGAGGAGCAGCAGGAGTCGGGCGCTGTCAGGACCAGGTTCAGTAGGACCTGGGACCTGGTTTAAGGATGTGTACCGGGGGAGGCCCTCCCTGACGTAACGCCACACGAAGAAACACCAGCTACGTCAGACCAGGTGTATAGTGATTCCAATCCATGACTGGAGCTCTGGGGCCCAATCACTGACCGGCCCCGCTCACCCAGGGTCCTGGCAGTATCCGAAAGAGGGGGGATGAGTGGGAAGATGGCGAGGCCAGGAGGTCGCCCCCGAAATGAGGTGGGTCGGACGGCAGGGGTGGGACTGTCCGTCCGACTGGGCAGGGCTCCGCCGGTGCGGCCCGCCGCTAGGCGCCGCCGAAGATGTCGAGGCACGTCCGATCCTCCGCGGCCTTGACCAGCTCGCGGTACGAGGCGGCGGACGTTCTGAGAGCCGCGGGCGGCCCCGGCGCCGCGGGCGGCCGCGGCAGCGGCGGCGGCTGCCGCGGAGGGCCGCCTGGCCCCGCCGCGGGGCAGAAGGATGCCGGTCGAGCTGGCGACGGCCGCCACGTGGCAGGCGCAGGCTGGGGCTGCAGCGGCGGCTGGGGCACCTGCGCTGCGCCCACCGCCGCCGCCGGGCGCGCACTCGCGGCCTGGCCGGCCGCGCCCGGCAGCGGCTGCCGTGCGGGGCCGCCTCGCCCCGCCAGAGGGCAGAAGAAGGCCTGTGCGGCCGGCGACGGCCGCCCCGTCGCAGGCGCAGGCTGGGGCCGCAGCGGCGGACGGAGGCCCTGCGATGCGCCCACCGATGCCGCTGGGGCCATACTCGCGGCCTCGCCGGCCGCGCCCGAGCTGGCCAGCGCCGCGGCCGCCTCCTCGTCAAGCAAGCCTGCCTCCACCAGGAAGCGAGACGGCATAGCCGTGTCGCCGCCGTCGCGCCGCCGGACGAAGCTGAGTGTCAGGCGGTCGCGGGCGCGTGTCATGGCCACGTAGAGCAGGCGCCGCTCCTCCTCCAGCGCCGCAGAAGCGCCGGCGCCAGCCTCCCCATGGGGCAGGTGCGGCAGCAGCGGCAGCATCTGCTCGTTGCAATGCGCAACGAAGACGTGCTCCCACTCGAGCCCCTTCGCCCCGTGGATGGTGCTGACGCACACGGAGTCGTCCTGCGACCCGCATACGGATTCGATGCCGTGGGCGCCCAGGTCGCGCAACAACCGCGCCACGCACGCGGCGCCGTTGGGCTCCCCCGGGCGGGGAGCGCACAGCTGCGCGGCGGCGAGCAGCGGCTGGAGCCTGGCAGCCGCCTCCGCGCCGAAGCTGGCCTCCTGCATCACCACCCGTGCCACGTCCGCTGCCGTGTGCGGGCCCTTAGCCCTCAGCCGCGCCAGGTGCAGTACTGACTGCAGCCGGGCGAGTCCCTGCGCCGTGCGCCCCGCGGCACCGCACGGCGCGGTGAGCAGCCGCCGGGCGGCGCCCGTGTACGATCCGCCCTTGGGCTCGGGCTTCGTACGGCCGCTCGCGGCCTCCTCGGGTGATAAAGTTTCGGCGCCCGCCAGCGGCAGCAGGGCCGCCGTATCGGGCATCTCCGGCGGAGCCCCGAAGCTCGCCCGGAGCAGCTTCAGGCAGGCTCTGCCGAGCCCACGTCGGGGCCTGTTGTACACGCGCAGGAACGAGGCGTCGTGGTGCTCGTCCACGACCAGGCGCAGGTACGCCAGGAGATCCTGCGCCTCGGACCCCGTGGTGGCGCCTCGCTCTGCGCGCTTGCGGGGCGGCGGGCGCGTGGGCACGCCAGCCTCGCGCAGCCGCCGCTCGAAGACCTCCGCCACCTGGTTGGTCCGCACGAGCACCGCGCAGCGGCCCCACGCCCGCGCATCCGCGGCGCAGGCGCCGCCGTCTCCAGGTCCGCACAGCCTCTTGATCTCCCCAGCGACCCACAACGCCTCTGCCACGGGGTCGTCCTGGGCCACGACCCGGACGGCCTCCTGCGGAGGGGCACTGCGCGGCGGGGTCGGACGCGCGGGACGCAGATCAATTGGCTCACGGCCGACGTTGTGCGAGATGAGCGTGCGAGAGACCTGGACGATGGCTGGAACGGACCGGAAGTTCATCCCAAGACCGAGCACTGTCGCCGAAGGCCACAGCGAGCGGAAGGCGTCCGTTGGCGGCGGCTCCCCCACATCCGCGTTGGCCATGCTGCGCCGCCACCCGTAGATGCGCTGGTCGTCGTCTCCCACGGCGGTGATGGCCTGGCGCCCCGCGAGCAGCCGCACCACGAAGTCGCGCTCTTGGAGCTCCACGTCCTGCCACTCGTCCACGAACAGCTGCGCGACGCGCGCTCTGGCCCAGTCCCTGGCAGCAGGACTCGACTGCACTTGCGCCAGCGCCTCCGGCAGCAGACCGTCCAGGTCCAGCAGGCCCCGCGCGGCGAGCCCCTCCCGGTACCTGCCGAGCGCGGCTGCGAGCCCTGGGTGCCTCTCGAGCGCCCCCGCCCACTTCTCCGGCCGCGCGCCGATCTGGCGGAAGACGCTCAGCAGCGCCCTGGCGCGGCCACCGCCGCCGCGGTCCCGGCCGCCGGAAGGGCCCACGGCCGCGCCCGCGGAGGCGTCCGAGGCGGACGCGTCGTCCTCGCGCTCGGCCGGGAGTCCGCGCAGCACGGGTTCCAGCTCCTCTGGCCGCGTGTCCTGGACCACCTCTCGGACGACCTGCAGCCGCTCCGCATCCGCCGCCACGCGCCGGGCTGGGCCGCCGCCAGCCTCGCGCAGCAGCCGCAGCGCCAGGCCGTGCAGCGTGCCCACCCACGGCACGGCGCCGCCGAGGAGGCCGCGCACGCGGGCGGCGAGCTCCTTCGCGGCTCGGTTTGTGTACGTCACCGCGACAATGGAGCCTGGAGCTGCCGCGCCCTCGCGGACAGCCCTGGCGATCCGGGCCGCGAGGAACAGCGTCTTGCCGCTGCCCGGCCCCGCGAGCACCAGCAGCGCCGAGCTCAGCGGCGCCTCCGCCGCGGCGCGCTGCTCGTCCGACAGGCGGGCGCGCCACGCCGCCGCGGGCGCCGCGGGCGCCGCCGCCCGCGGCGCCGCCTGCGGCGCACGCGGCGCTGGCGAGCGGGCTGCGCCCGCGGGGGCTCCGCCGGCGGCGCCGCGGCCAGCGGGCGGGCCGCGCGCGGCGAGACCCTCTGGCGCCCACTCCTCCTCCTCCTGCTCCTCCTCGGCCTCTTCGGCGGCAGCTCATGGAAGCCTCCAAGCCTCCCAGACCATCTTCTTGGCTCTTGCGATCGACGCTCATCGGCGCTATTCGGCGCGACATTGACGCAAATGGATGCTAGCGCTGTCTCGCCGATTACCAGACCCTGTGGCGAACGCAAGTGCACTCTGAAGACGGACTTCCACGGACGCACGAGGCCCCCCTGATTTGCTACCGATGCCTCTGCCTCGCCGCGGGGCCCCGCGGCAAAGTGCCTGGACCTGGGGAAACCAAATGCACCGATACCGCCACTCCCCAGGACCTCTCCCGGGGTGCGTTCTGACCAGCATTCCGAAGCGACTCCAGCGGTGGCGACGAGGGCCGCCCAGGAGGCCCAGCCAAGGGAAAACGCTGGCGAGGAGTAGCGGTATGGGTACCTTTTGCTCCTCCGAGCCCGGACCTCTTCGCCGCGCGAGGGCCCGCCGACCCGGCGGGGGGCGCCAGCGAGCGGGCGTGTTGCCCGCTCTGCCGGTGCCCCCCGCGGAACACCGGCGCGGCCACGCGGCATGGCTGCGGCGCGCCCGCGCCGGCGTCCGCCGGGCGCAGGCCGCGCGCCGCGAGGAAGTCGTCGAAGTCCGAGAACGGGTCGCTCCTCTTCGGCTGCACGCAGGATCGGCCCTAGATAGTCAAGACCCCAGGTCCCAGGAGCAATGAAACAACTCACCCGGGGAGGCTTTTCACGATCTTTGACCTCTGGGTGCCTTTGCCGGGCCTCGGGAATGTCAAGAAACGACTCGGGAAGAAAAACGGGTCCCAGGGAATCGGTCGAAACCTCTGGGGGTCGACGTCATTGGAAAAAATCCGGACCTCGGGGGTCTGGGTAATATGCAAGAGTGACCTCTGGTGCGCGGCTTTTGGGGGGCCGCGGGCAGGCCCAATCCACGCGGGCAGGCCAGTACTAGAAGGGGGACCCCCCGTGAGCCTGCACCACAGAAGGTCACTCCGGCGAAGGGTCCCTCTTGCGCGGGGCCTGGCCTTTGTGCACATGGCTCCATGTGGTGGGGGGGGGGGGGGGGGGCGGCGCGGCGCAGCGGGCAGGCCCGCGACTGGTTGGGCCAAGCTGGCCTGGAGCTAAGGGGCCAGACAGGGGTCAGCGCCTGCGCGTGAGCTCCTGGTGCTGGTTCCCCCGCACTGCACCCCCTCTGCCGCTCCTCCAGCCCCTCCTCGTGCTCCACCTGCTCTTCCCACGTCCGCCAGCGGCTGCCTCCCCAGACCCCCGACGTCATGATTTTTCATGACGTCGACCCCCAGAGGTTTCGACCTGTTCCCCAGGGCCGGTTTTTTTCATCCTGAGTCATTATCGGACGGTCCCGAGGCACGGTAGGGGCCCCGAGAGGCCGAAATTTGTGAAAAACCTCCCGTCGTAATTACTTCATGGCTCCTCCTGCTCCTCCTGCTCGCTGCTCGCTGCTGCTCGCTGCTGCCTCGCGTGCCGCCGCGGCTCCCCTGCCTATGGCAACCTCGCCGCCTCCTCCGAGCAATTCACGAGCCCCCCTCCTCGGGTGGGGCGGGGGGCTTCGGAGGCGCCAGCCCCTGGGCACTCGTCCGGCGGGCACGCGTCGCCCTCCACCGCGGCCATCGCGACCGCCGCCTCGGGCTCCTTCGCCCGCAGGTGCGTCAGGCCACCGCTGGCGGAGGGCAGGGCCTCTGCATCGTTCTGTGCTCGCCCGCCGGCAGGGTCCGCGCACAGCCCGGGATGCAGCAGATCGGGACGATGACAACGTCATGAGGCGATTGGCTCAGGATTCGTTCGGGCGATGCCGCAGTTTCTGGCGGCCTTCGGCCATTCTCACTTGGCCATTCGTCCCTGGCCGCGCGGGAATAAGCTCAGAATACCTGGAGATCCTGATGCGTCTGATGATCACGACTTGTCGCTCCTCCAACATGTTGGAGGTCTCCAACATGGGGCCGGAGGAAACGTGGCCGGAGCATCGCAACGCGGCGCGATACATCGGTGATGCGTCTGCGACGTCGTGGAGAAAATCGGGCTCCAGGTCTCGCCGAGTTGCCGGTGTATCGGCGATGCGGCGCGCTCCTCCAGCCCAATTTGGGAGGCCTGGCCACGTGAAGCTGCCGCGCGCTGGTGCCCGCGACAGGCCTGTTGCCGAATCGGGCCCGGCGGAAGAGCGGCATGCCGGCGAGCCCCGTCAGCACGCGTGAGGCCTGCCGCTCCGGCCCTGCGGAATTCCGAGCACGAGCGCCCCCCCCCGCCCCTCTGACCGCCCAGAGGAGCTGCAATGAGTTTTGCTGATCCCAACCATCCGCAGCGCCCCGCGTCCACCCCCCTCCCGCCTCCTCCCAGCGCCGCGCGTCTCACCCCCCCGTTGCCCTCTCCCCTCCTTGCCACTGCTGTACCTATGCCCATGCGGGCGCACGCCTCACACGTTTCGTGGCCCTGCAAGGAGCTCCACCGAGGGCTCACGTGGCGAAGTTTACACGCGTGCCAGCGGCCATTTCCGCACACCGCTCACACGTTCCGTGGCCATAAACTCCGCCGTGACAAGAACTTCCCCTGAAATGCGACAACACGAAATCACAAAGGGTGAAAATCGGGCCGGCCCATCGGATATTTGTTTCGCATGTGAAAGCCCAATGGAATCATTGAGCCGGGATCTGGGACAGGCTGGGATAATCCCACCAGCCCTATGAGCGTAGGTGGTTTAACAAACGTTGCCTCCTATCTTCCACCAGGCCCTCCTTTCCCTGCTCGGGCCACTGTTCCATGTTGATAAACACCCCCTCCCCCAGGCGACCCGCAGCCAACCAGGAACAATGCCGACCCTATGATCACACCTCCCAACCATCCCTGTAACAAAAACAATACCAGACACACTAGACATTGGGCTTGACCGGGGGTCAGAGAACGGGTTCGTCTGTAGGAATGGCCCCAGAAGTGGCAGGGGAAGCGATTACAACGGAAATCAGTTTTCGTTTCTGTGCTAAGGTTTTTGGGGTCAATTTGTTGTTTTGAATTTTGTTTGGGTTAAGCTGTGGCTCCAGATTCGTAGCTGTTGGTGTGCACTTGGAAGTGTCGTTTGTTCTGCACTACTCCATATACGTCGGTATTCGGGGTGGGTTGTCCGATGGGTTAGGCGCGGCCGCCGGCTTCGACCAGTGCCCCAGGGCATCGGTGTTCGGCCTTGGTTTTGCAGCTGTGTCTTGCGATGCAAGTTGGTCTTCGGCCTCGGTATTAGTCTTCGGCATCGGTCTTGCGACGCCGTCCGTCTGCGACCTCGGTCCACATGGTAGAACAACGAAGATCGACTTCAGATTTGCGACGGGGGGGCGGTCTTGATTTCCTGAGTTCTGCGTGCACCATCGCTCGCCGACAGCGCGGTCCCAATTGGGTCCCGCGACGCGTGGCTCGTTCTATGGCCCGCGGCGCCAACGGCCTCGTTGCCGCGGAGCACGCGAGCACGCGCTCGTCTGCGCGAGTTTTGTTTCGCACCGCGCAGCGCGAAGCGCGCGAACGCACGAGCGCACATCGCAACAGCGAGGCTTCGATGTCACGCGCTGTTGGCGCGGGGACTCGCGCTGCACATCCAACGGAAGTGGGCGAGTCTGCTGAAAAGAGCACCGCGCGCGCGTCGCCCAGCTGCCAGAAGCAAGTCCCTCCACCGCGCCAGTCCAGCACTTTGGGCGGCGACTGTTCGAGCGATGAAAACGACGATGGTGGCGACGAGGACGGCGATGATAATGCGAAGGAGACAAACATTAGGCTGTCACACGTGAGCATTCCAAATGAAATTCTTGAAGAGCCCTCATGGGGTTCAATTGGGCCGTATCAGGGCAGTCTTGGGTTCCTGTGGGGCCGTCTTGCGGGCCCCTTGCGGCTTTCCTGGGTTGCTCTGGGCTCCGCGTGAGCCGTCTTGAGTCTCTCTTGCGGCCTTCGTCGGGGCGTCGCGGGGGCGCCTGGGTCCGTCGTGGGTCGAAAGGCCCTCCCGGGCCGTCTTGGGTCCCTTCGGCTGTCTTCGCAGGCTGTCCTGGGGCTCTCTTGGGGCCGTCCTGTGCCGCATTCTAAAGGTTTCTCGGCTCATTGTCGCGGCGTCTTGGGCCGTCTCAGGGCAACGTGGGAGGCTTCGTTGGCCGTCTCAGGCTGATTGAAGCCGGAAGCGACTATGTCGCCAAATCAACGAAGCGCCGTATCAAAATCAGCGAGTGTCGTACCGAGGGTCTTTCGGGGTCCTTTTGGAGCCCTCCTGAGCCGTCCTGGGACGTATTTGGGGGCTTCTCTGAACCATCTTGGTTCCGTGCTGGGCCTCCGCGGTGCCGCGTTGATTTGTCTCGGAGCCATCTTTGTCCGTCCAAGAAAGGACCTGAGGCCATCTTGGCGGCCGATTGCCACCCGGGGCCGTCTTGGGAGACTTGGAGAGCCTCGGGGAGTCTACGCGGTCTCCCGGGAACCCTCTGGAGAAGGGGCGGCGCGCGGGAACGCGCGCGGCGGGGCGGGCGAGCCCCCTCAGCGAATGGAGAGAACCTACCAGACAGCACTTGGCATTCGCACGCTCCACTATCGCGGCGGCGCGGCGCCGCCTGGCGCGCGCGAGCGAGATTGAGGCGGCCTCTGCGCCGCCGCGCGCGCGACGGCTAGAAGGGCGCTCGCGTTGGATTTCCCGCGCGCGCGACGGCTGGGCACCTCCGCGCGCGGAAGACGCAGCGCGAGCGGCCTTCCGCCGGACGTGCCTCTGAGGCCGCCGGAGTCTCCCAGCGCGTCGTGGCCGAGTCTCGCCCGCCATTCGCCCTTGCGGCCCCGTGCGAGGGAGGCGGTCGCGCGGTCGACCTGGGGCGGTCAGCTGGCTTATGGGCGGCCGATCCAGGCGGTCAACTCGGGCGGTCAATTCGGGCGTCCAACGCGCGGCCGGGCGGTCAGCGCGCGGTTAGGCGGGCAACTCGGGCGGTCAATTCGGGCGTCCAGCGCGCGGCCGGGCGGTCAACGCGCGGCTGGGCGGTCCACCTGGGCGGTCAATTCGGTCGGTTACGGCGCGGCGGGGCGGTCAACGCGCGGCTGGGCGGTCAACCCGGGCGGTCAATTCGGTTGGTCAACGCGCGGCGGGGCGGTCAACGCGCGGTTGGGCGGTCAATCTGGCCGATCAACTCATCAAAGCGCGCGTCGGCCGATCAACTCGGCCGATCAACTTGGCCGACCAACTGGGCCGATCAACTCGTCAACGCGCGCGCGGTCAACTCGGCCGATCAATTTGGCCGATCAGCTGGGCCGATCAATTCGGCCGATCAACTCGGCCCATCAACTCGGCTGATCAACTCGGCCGACCAACTCGGCCCATCAACTCGGCCGATCAATTTGGCCGATCAACTCGGCCGATCAACTTGGCCGTTCGACTCGGCCGATCACTTTGGCCGGTCAACTCGCCTGGCCCCTTTGGTCGGTACTTTCGGGCGGCCAAGTCGGGGGGGTCAACTCGGGCCGTCAATTCGGGCGCGGGTGCCTGCGCGCGCCGCGGGTGCCTGGGCGCCTCCGCCCACGCACGCCGCCAGCGCATGGGCGCGCTCACCCGCTCTCGCAGTGGGTGCCCGAACGGCTTCATTCACAGCTTCCCAGGCCAGTGAGGTTCGCGTGGCCCGGAGTTTTCTGGGCCCGCTTGGTTTCGGGCGATCCAGTATCGCCCAAGCTATCGAAGCCTCGGTCGCCCCAGAGCCTCCTAGACCCTTGCGCCTCGAGCGATCCAGGGCCTACTAGACCCTTGCGCTGGGACCCTCTGGTGGTTGGATTTCACGCAAATCGCTCGGCTGGCGCCGAAACAAGGCGCCCTTCGATAATCCTTCGCAAAAAAACCGCTCGCGCACTGCGCGAGATAGGACTGCAGCGCAGCGCGCGTCGCCCAAATCGCATGGCTGTCGCCAAGACAGAGGAAGCCCTGGCAATCGAAGTTCGCAACATCCGTTCAGCTGACGCCGAGGCAACCGCTCGGCCAACGCCTCCACGCCGCCGCGCGCGCGCGGCAGCGCTGAGCCACGCGGAGGCATGCAACGGGAGCGGCCTCTGCGCCGGCGGTTTCTGCGACGCCGCGCGGTTTCTGCGACGCCGCGCGAGGGGGCGCCGTGCCGTCGTGCGCAGAGGAACGCAATGGAGGCGGCCCTTGCGCTGCCGCGCGAGCGGCGGCGCTGGGCCGTCGCGCGTGGACACATTGTGGCGAGGCCAGCTTCTGCGCCGTCGCTCGCGCGGCGTCGCTGGGCCGTCGAGCGTTGTGACACGCAGCGGGGGGGGGGTCTCTGCGCCGCCGCGCGCGCGGCGGCGCTGGGCCGTCGCGCGCGGAGGACGCGCCGCCGGCGGCCCCTGCGCCGCCGCGCGCGCGGCGACGCTGGGCCGTCGCGCGCGGAGAAGCGCATCGCGAGCGGCCATTGCGCCGCCGCGCGCGCGGCGGCCGCCTGCGTGCGCGAGGAAACGCAATGGAGGCGGCCCCTGCTCCGCCGCGCGCGCGGCGGCGCTGGGCCGCCGCGCTCAGAAAAATGCGACGAGACCAGCTTCGGCGCTTCCTTGCGCGCGGCGGCGCTGGGCCGTCGTGCATGGAGAGGCGAAAGGGAGGCGGCCTCTGCGCCGCCGCGAGCGCGGCGGGCTGGGGCCATCGCGAGCAGAAAACGCGGCGCGAGCCGTTCCCGCGCCGCCGTGCGCGCGGCGGCGCTTTGCCGTCGTGCGCGGAGAATTTGATGGTGGCGACCTTTGCGCCGCCGCGCGCGCGGCGGCGCTGAGCTGCTTGCGTAAGAATGCGATGGGGGCGGCCCCTGCGTCGCCGCGCACGCGGAGGCGCTGGGCCGCCCCCCGCGGGAAACGCAGGCGTTGGGCCGTTGCGCGTGGAGAAATGCAACGGGGGCAGCCTCTGCGCCGCCGCGCGCGCGCGGGGCAGGATTTGGCCGCTTTGCGCAGAGACATCGACATCAGGCTGTCTTCTCAGTTAGCGCGCTACGGCGGCGGGGTTTGCACCGCTGGCGCCCGACAGCGTTTCGCGGAAACGCGGGCCTGTTGTAGGCTGCCTTGTCTGGTCGTAAACGCGGCTGTGCTCGACGGGCGCTGGTTTGCCCAATGATTTGCGAGCGTGTTAGCGCAGGTCCGTTCGAGTGCACCATATCATTGAATGCGTTGTTTTTGTTATTCGCGTGTCCTCTAAGCTAGTTTACACATCGATTTCGGCTTTTTGCCCAGGCGTGTGAGGCTGCCGTTTGCAATGAAACCCTGGGAGACGACCTCATAATTTCAAGTTTTAGATGGAAGCCATGCTGGGCCCTCGGTGCAACGGAAATCTGGACCAGACATTTCGCGCACCAAGAGCACGTTGACGCGAAACTGTGCGAACCAAGAGCCACGGCAACGAGCGACTAAGACGGCCCTGCCGACGCCCCTGCGGGCTCTCCTACAGACCTGACCCCCCAGACATTCCCAAACTAGACACACTCTGCCTCCAAATTCGGAGCATGCGAAACCAACCCGACAGGGACGGCGGGGGTGTAAGCAACTCTCAGCTGTGCGCAGGGCCACCACCCCTGCCAAAAACAATACAAAATGCAACTCGCTGCTAAATCTGGATCATTAGCGGCCTCCCCGCGATCACTGCCAAGTGGTTACTGATGGGTACGGCGGGGGTGGTACCGTATGGCCTGCTGTGCGCAGGCCCACCAAACACAATGATGGGCAGTGGTTTTCGACAAGGATGGTGGGGGCCGACATGATTCCCGATGTGTGCGGTCACGTGCGCAGACGCACCCGACACACTCTGCACATGCCCCGAACGTGGCGCACCTGGCGCGGCTGGAGTACGCGGCACACCTGGCGCACGTGGAGCACGTGGCACATCCGGAGCACCAGGTACTCGTGCCCCAGGGGTGCCTGGCGCACGTGGCGCGCCCAGCGTCGCGCACATGGGGTCGATGTTGGTTCCCAGTAGCTGCTCATCCAAAGACGACCGCTGAACATGATGAGGCTCGAGCGTTATGTTATGTGTTGGGAGGGCGGGTGGGAGTGAGCTAGACGGCTTGCTATCTATGAGGGTGTCTCGACCCCTCCCCCTACCCACCATCCCCTGGACCTGGGAGGAGGGGCGGCCGAGGGGTTAGCTAGATGGCCCCAAGAGGGCCCCTGAGAGCACAAGATGGCCTCCCAAATGGCTCAAGACACATCAGGATGGTTCAATATAGCCTCCGACACACATGAACCCAAGACGAAGAGGCCTCAAGACACACACACGAACCCTAGCCTCCGACACACGACATCTAAGAGGCCTCAAGACGAACCCAAGACGGTTTCGAGTGCCTTCCGAGCCCTCGAAGGACCCCCCCAAGAGGCCAAAATGGCTCCCAAACCTGTGGATTATCAAAGTGGTTTGCCTCCTCGCCCTTTCGCTTCCGATGAGCTCTTCAGGCCTCCAGATGGCCCCAAACGTCCCAAAACAGCCCCGAACGGGGCTCAATAGCAGCCAGGCAGCCCCAAAAGCGCCTGAGAGCGTCCCCAGAGGGCCTCAAAACGTCATATTGTAGCGCCCCTGGGGGGCCTGAATCCGTGGCCCCCCTCTCTCTGAGACATGTGGCGCAGCACGGCCCCAAGAGGCCTCCCAGACCCCCAAAGAGCCCGAAGAGGGCCCCAAGAAAGCCCCCAAGAGAGCCCCCAACGGGCCTCAAGAGTGCCCCAAAGACTCCGCGAGAACCCTCAGAAAGCCCCAAGATGGCTCCAAGAGACCTCCGAGAAAGCGCTTCCGAGGCGGTTGTCACACTGCATGCTTCTACACTGCCCTGATCAAGGCAACTCGCATGGCGGTATGTTTCTGGATGGGCTGGTGGGGATACGCAAAGCGTCCAAAATTTTTCAAATGAAAGTCCAATGGGGTAACTTCCGACCAGGATCTAACATGCATTATGACTTGATCACGCACCAGGACCCCGAGGGCTTAATTGTCCCACCGCTTGGTGAAGCCCGGCACGGCACTTCTTGCTGGGAGTATACAAAGGGGAGGTGGGGGGCTGGTGCCATTTTGGCACGTCTACGGCCCCTCGAAATTCCCCAGGAACTCTCATCACGCCGCTGTCAGGAGCTCCACCAGAGGTCCCACTGGCAAACTGCGCCTGCGTGCCCGCTCGGGAACCCCAATGGGTCTGCAGTAAAGGACACTCTGGCGAAGGGTCACTCTTACGTGTATAGTCGGGGGAGTCACCTCGTCCCGTGCCCCAGCCCGCATCCGTCCAAATCGGTCCCAGGACCCTTCCTCCTCTTCCTCCACCTCCTCCTCCATCTCCTCCTCCCTCCTCCTCCTCCATCTCCTCCTCCCTCCTCCTCCTCCTCCTTCTCCTCCTCCTCGATCCTTCTCGGGGTCCATCCTGAATCGTTTGCCGACGCGGATTCGACCGACTTCCAACGCGCATCCAGCCGTTCTCGACCGGTGCCTCCTGGAGGCCCCCACACGGAGCGACCACCGACCGGGGAAGACCGCCTGCGGCCCCGCCTGCGGCCCCGGGCCACCGTCCGGCCGCACACGGACCCCTCTGGGGCGCGGGCCGCCAGCAGCAGCGCCAGCGCCGAGGCGGCGGCAGCCGCAGGGCGCTGCATTGCGCGCGCGGGGGGTGCGCGAAGGGCTCGGCCCTGGACCGCCGGCGGGTGGTGGCGGTCGCGCTTGGGCAGAAGAGGGAATAATAATCATAATAATAATAATAATAATAATAATAATAATAATAATGTCAATAATAAAACTAATAACCATCATGGTAAGAGTAATAATAATAAATAGTAGTAATAATAATAATCATAACCGTAGTAAAAATAGTAATAATAATGATAGTAATAATAACAATAATAATAATAATAATACAAATATTAGTATTAATAATAATAATACTAAGAAGAAGAAGAAGAAGAAAAACAATAAGAAAACGTGAATGCCATTTTGGCGCTCCGCGCGGGTTTCTTGGATCCGCGCTGGACCCCTCATCCCTGGCGCGCGGAGCGTGCCAGGGGCGGCGCCGAAGGCGCCGCTGGGGGGGCCCAGGCGCCGATCCAAGAAATCCGCGCGGAGCGCCAAGAGTTTGTGTTTATGGCATTTTGTTTTTTTCTTCGATGTGGGGCTTGGGCTCGGCCGAAGGGCGGATAGGGGGGGCATGCAAGGGGGCGCGGGGGTAGGGGGGGGGCGGGGGCGGGGAGAGGTGGAGGAACGGGATGGATCGATCGAGCTCGCGGGCCAGTTCGGTGCTACCCACGACATCGGCTAGTAAAGCACTGCAGCTTTCAAAGATCTGGTAGGATCTGGCTGCGCACGCCGTCTACCAAAAGGGGGGTCGCTGGCGCCACTTGTCGCCCTGGCCCTGGCTGCCCCTTCTCTCCCCGCGCATGGGACTGTGGGCAAGGTGGCACCCGCTCCAACGGATGTCGGATGAACAAGAAAGTTTCTACATCAGCGCAAAACTACCCCTCCGGACACTCAGGTGACGGGGTGAGGCCACCTGAGGCCTGCGCGTACCTTGCCGCACACCGCCGAGGTGAACAAACCCAAGAACCGCCGTGACCATGCGACATGGGAAGACATTCGGGATGGCATTGCACAGACAACCACCCTCCACGATAATTCCAAGAAGAGTATGCCAATGGCTAGCCGTTGGAGCCACGCACGGAGAAAGCATTCAGGAGCCACTCAAGGAAAAGCAATCCGATTCACTTGCGTACCCGGCACACCGAAGCAGACGAAGACCCCAAACGAGCTGGAATACCCACACGAGACGCACCAGCCATACCTCGCTTCGGGCATACTGTGCCGTGCGCCAGGAATCTGCAGGAAGAAAAACCGAAAACGCCGCCCCTCCCCGGGGTCGGGGGGCAGCCCCGCCGGAGCCCGCACCGCCTCCCAGGGCGGCCTGACATCACCAGCAGCTCCCGCAGCGCAGGGCCGCATGCCGAGGACGACGAGGAGCGACCGGGCCCCGGAACGCTCCGAAGCTCCGCGCGCGGCCCCGGCGCCCCGAGCGGGAGCGCGACAGCTCGCGAGGAGGAGCGGCGTCCGAGCGGGGGTCACCTCGTCGCCAGCAGCGGCACCGCCCAGCACCCAAGGAGCCCGACCTCGCCCTCCCACGGAGTGGGAGCGCGCTCGGCACGCGGCTGCACGAGGAGCCCCGACCCCCGACGTCGTCCTTCACTTCCTGACGTCGACCCCCAGAGGTCTCGACCTCTTCCCCCTGGGGGTCCCGTTGTCCATCCTCTGAGTCATCTCTTGACGGTTCCGAGGCCCGTGGCAGGGGCTCCCAGAGGTCGAACACTGCGAAACACCTCCCGTCGTGATTTCTCTTCAGTGCTCGAGGGGGTCTGGGACCGTGGTCTCGGGCAGGTCGACGGGAACCCGGCGGCACGACGAGCACAGCACGCGCACAACCACGGGTGCGGTGGCTTCCGACCTCGTGGGCCACGGGGCTCGGCACGGACTCGATCGCGCCGGCGCGCACAGAGAAGGCCTGGCCAACGCACGGCGAAGAGCCCCTCCTCGCCTCCAGCCTGGCACCACACGAAGGTGCCCACGAGGCGCCTATGCTGTGGCACGGGCGGCAACGTGGCGCAACCTCGGCATCATGTCCAGGCGCGGGGCGCTCACGAGGCGCCCACGAGGCGGCACGGGCTGCAGCGTGGCGTAAACTCGGGGAACCCAACCAGCGCACGTGGGCGCCCGCGACGCGCCTACGAGGCGGCACGAACGGCAACGGAACGAGAACCCAGAATGCCCCAGCAATAGCTTAACCATGTTCACCAGCGTGGGCCCCGCACGGTGCGCCATTGCCCTGTGGAGGTGAGAGCTATGTCGTGCAAGCTATGTGGTGGGAGGAATGTCGTGTAGGCGATATGGTGGGAGGTGCGGAGGTGGAACCTCTGCGGCATATGCTGCGTGGTGCCAGCTATGTAGCGCACGCTGTGCGGACTGAGCTGGAGGTGGTAGGCCATGTGATGCAGGCCATGCTCTGCAGGCCATGAGGTGTAGGCCGTGTGGAGCGCCCACGAAGCGCCCACGAGGCGGCACGGGGCGGCAGCGCGGCGCAGCCTCGGCATACCCCCGCAGCGCGGGCCGCCCAGGAGGCTTCAGCGAAGCGGCGCGGGCGTCCGCGCGGCGCAACCTCGGCACTCCCGCCCAGCGACCGGGGCGCCCACGAGGCGCCCACCAGGTGGCACGGGCCCGCGACGTGGCGAAAGCCGGGAGCATCGCGCCCAGCACGCATGGGAATACGAAGAAAAGTCGCCGGGTGCAGGCACGGCGTGAGGAGGGAAACGGAAGAGCCCCATCTGTGTAGGCACTGCCTGCGGACTTCATCAGCTCAAAGAGGTGTCCCACGACACCCTCCGTGTTGTAGAGGGTCTGCCCGATCGGACTCCGCACGTGCTCCGAAAGTGCAGAGCCCCTGCCATCAGGCCATAGGACGTCTCAACAGAGAGACCCATGCTCAAAAGAGAGCCGTCCTTCGTCCAGCGCCGTCCCTCCGTCGGTGCAGCTGTTTCAACATTGAGCTCTGGCGCAGAATGCTGGAGAACGGCTCCAGAGGGAGCCCATTCTGAAAACGAGCCACCCTCCATCCGCGCAGTTGCTGCAAGCTTCTACGACGAATATGTGTGCTGCGCTGTGTCGGGAGAGCCATTTTGCCAACCAGTCACCCTCCATCCGTGAAACTGCTGCGAAGTGTTGTGACGTCGAGAAAACCATTTTGCCAACCAACCGCCCGCCATCCGTGCAACTGCTGCGAAGTGTTGTGACGATTATGCCTGGCGCAAAAGCGACAGCCCCGTTCTGAAAACAGCATATCCTCCGTCAACGTGCTTTTTGGACGGTGTGAGGCAAGTGTGCGCGGCACCAAAATAGGACCCCCGACTTGAAGAACGACGTATGCTCCATCCGCTAGCTGCTGGAAATCCCCTGATTCGAGATCGTGAGTTGCGAGCGGGTCTCAAATAAGTGACGACGAGTACGGCAACGTGGAGTTTGAGTAAGAGGCGGATAATGAGTAAGAGGCAGAGAAGGTGGAGGACGTGGATGCTGACAAATAACCTGAGAGGAGATATGGAGGAAAAGGGCGATGAGGATAACCAGAATCAGAAGGAGGAGGCGGAGCAGCCGAAAGAGGTGACACGGGAGGAGGATAAGGAGGAAGAGGAGATGGAGACAGGCTAAGAGAAAGAGGGGGGATGGAGAAGGACAGGGATGAGGATCAAGCGGAGAGAATGGATGAGGATTCCGAGAACAGAAGAGCGGAGATGAGTAGAACAGGGGAGAGGGGGAGAAAGAGAATCTGTCAGGATAGTGAGGGAAATGGGAAGGCACAAGAGGAGGAAAGGGCAGCCGCGAAGACATGACAACGGGGAATGGGAATGGAGGGAGGGAGGGAGAGAGGGAGAAGCGGGCACAAAGTGATATGAGGGGAAGGAGGATGAGGAGTAGAAGTGGGCGCAGCTCCGTGAGGAGGACGGCATCGACTTCGAGGGGGGAGCAGGAGCAAGAGCAGAAGACAGAACTACACATATAGATATTCATGTGCGTAAAAGTTTTCTCAATTCGGCCATGTGGGGCAGTCCGCATAACGTCATTGCCCCAAAACTGTTCGCTCCTACACTTCTGTGCGGGGGTGTGTGCGCTGTCCCGCAGAGATGGGAATCAGCAAAATACGCCGCGTGCCCAGGCACACGATCTGATAGAGCAATCATGGCAACATGTGGCGGTTAATTACGCTCGACTCCACCTCAGGACATCGCTCTTCTTTGGAGCAAGGCCCCCGCTCGAAGAGTAAGGATGACACGGAGGAGGACGAGGAGGCGGCTCGAAAAGAGGGACGGAGAGAGAGGGAGAGAGCCGTGTGACGACCAGACTGCTCAGCCAGAGCACCACACCTCGAGGCGCGGTGCTCTCGCACCACCGCCATTCGGTGTATGAAACGGTGGCGGCTGCGTCAGCTTCCGGCTTCCGCGCGCGGCAGGCCCGTCTCGTGACGACCACGGCGTTCGTCGGCCACACGCAAGAGGGACCCTCTGGGTAAGAGCGACTTTTGGTGCGCGGCCTTTGGGGGGCCGCGTGGGGACCAAACCTGGGCGCGCAAGCCGTTGCTCCTGCGTCGTTTTCAGCCATCTGGGGACCCATCTGTGCCCGCACCAGAGGCCGCTCTGGCGAAAGGTCACTCTTACGTCAGGTCGAGTTGGTCCCCTGACCCCGAGCGGATCGTTCAACACCGAAAGCTCGCGGCCCTCCGACAGCGCACCTCGTTCCATGTCGGCCGGCTCCGGGCCACCGGCGGCGTTCTCTGCCTGACGCACGCCCGCGCTGGGGGCCGCCACCGCGCAGGCACGACACGAGCCTCCCCGAGACTCGGAGGTAGGATTGCCACGCCCTCCCGCCCCCGGAGCCAGCCTCCCACCGCCCGGGGCCAGGCTCCTGCTGCAGAAAAGCCACGCCCCATATGGGGAGGGGATCTTGCGCACCAGGGCCACGACCGGGACCCTCGCTCGCCCGCCGGGGCTCGCTTGGGTATTAGTCTACCTTTGTGGATGCCATGACAGTGGACAGTCTAACAATCCGATCATGGGATTAAACATGTGTTCACGGTGTGGAAAACATGTTTTAGCAATGTTTCAAGCATGTTCTTACATATCTACAACATGTTTGAAACGTGTTCTAGACATCTGGACATTATTTGGCAACATGCTTCCTCTCCATTGATCGTCCTCCACAATCCTGGCCAGGGACTCCTGTTGCGGCCTTAAGTTGCATCTTCGGGGGGCCTAATGTGTCCCCATCGCGCCACCATCCGTGCCGAAGCCGTGTCTAACGTCGAGTCCGCGTCGGCCACGTCGGATCCGTGTCGAATCCGCGTCACGTCCGTGCCGAAGCCGAGTCGGGTGCACGAAAGAAGACTGCAGTGCAGAGGACAAACGAGGTCCCCCGAAGAGGCATCGTGAGAAGGCAACCTCCACCTATCAGGCCTGCACCCTAGCCCCTCCCATGACCTCTCCCAGCCCCACCTGGCCCCCAACCTGCAGTCATAGTGCTAGTGTTAGGTCGCACATGTCATCATACAGGCGGGTTTTATAAGACAAACCAATCATAGTCAAAAAAATCAGCCTGGCGAAGAAACCAACCATATGCAGTTGTGAAGTACCGCAGTTGTGGGTATCGTGCTCAGTGGAGCTCCCTCTGGGGCAACGAAACGCTGTACTGGCTGGGGGTACGCATGCGGACTGTGCCACTGGGGCTATCAGTGAAGCTCCCGATGGGGCCACGAAAAGATGTACTGGAAGTGGGACCCGCATGCGAACTACGACACTGGGACCTTCGGTGGAGCTTCCTCCAGGGCCACGAAGCGCTGTACTGGGCGGGGGGACGCATGCGAACTGCGCCACTATGACCTTCGGTGGACCTCCCTCTGTGGCCACGAAACGCTGTATTGGGCGGGGTGGACGCATGCGAACTGCGCCACTGGGACCTTCTGTGGAGCTCCCTCTGGGGCCACGAAGCGCTGTACTGGGCAGGGGGGGCCGCATGTGAGTTCTGCCACTGGGACCTTCGGTGGATGTCCTTCCTGGCCACGAAACGCTGCAAGGGGTGGGGAAGCCGCACGCGAACTCCGCCACTGGGACCTTCGGCGGAGCTCCCTCTAGTGCCAAGGAACGCTGTATTGGGCGGGGGAACCGCATGCGGACTGCGCCACTGGGACCTTCGGTGGAGCTCCCTCTGGGGCCACGAAATGTTGTACTGGGTGGGGGTGACGCATGCGGACTGTGCCACTAGGACCTTCGGTGGAGCTCCCTTCAGGGCCAGGAAACATTGTAGTGGGTGGGGGGGCGCATGAGGACTGCGCAACTGGGACCTTCAGTGGAGCTCCCTATGGGGCTATGATGCGCTGTACAGGCAAGGGGGGACGCGTGCGGACTGCGCCACTGGGACCTTCGGTGGAGCTCCCTATGGAGCCACGGAGCGCTGTTGAGCTCCCTCTGTGGCCACGGAACGCTGTACTGGGTGGGGGGGGGCGCATGCGGAGTGCGCCACTGGGACCTTCGGTGGAGCTCCCTCTGGGGCCACGAAGCGCTGTACTTGGCAGGGGGGGACGCAAGTGGACTGCGCCACTGGGACCTTCGGTGGAGCTCCCTCTGGGGCCACGAAACGTTGTACTGGGTGGGGGTGACGCATGCGGACTGCCTTCGGTGGAGCTCCCTTCAGGGCCAGGAAACATTGTAGTGGGTGGGGGGGCGCATGCGGACTGCGCCACTGGGACCTTCAGTGGAGCTCCCTATGGGGCTATGCTGCGCTGTACAGGCAAGGGGGGACGCGTGCGGACTGCGCCACTGGGACCTTCGGTGGAGCTCCCTATGGGGCCACGGAACGCTGTTGAGCTCCCTCTGTGGCCACGGAACGCTGTACTCGGTGGGGGGGGGCGCATGCGGAGTGCGCCACTGGGACCTTCGGTGGAGCTCCCTCTGGGGCCACGAAGCGCTGTACTTGGCAGGGGGGGACGCATGCGGACTGCCCCACTGGGACCTTCGGTGGAGCTCCCTCTGGGGCCACGAACCGTTGCGCTGGGTGGGAGAGACGCACGCGAACTGCGGAGGAGGGAGGAGGGGGAGGAGGGGAGGAGGAGGGGAGAGGAGAGGAGAGGAGAGGAGAGGAGAGGAGAGGAGAGGAGAGGAGAGGAGAGGAGAGGAGAGGAGAGGAGAGGAGAGGAGAAGAGAGGAGAGGAGAGGAGAGGAGAGGAGAGTAGGAACGCGGGGCGCTGTCTCTTCAAAACGAGGACCCAACACCAGAGGATGGTTGGGAAACGGTCAGAAGTCGTCCCCAATGACTATTATTTTATTATGTTTGCAGACTCCTTCTGTAGAGGGACATAACCGACTTAGTGCTACTGTGACGCACGCTGAGCAAGGGGCCGAGGGCACGGCGAGCCACGACCACGACCGGAGGCGCTCCCTGGCCTGGACCGGGAGGAGCGGCCGGCAACCAGAGCCCCCGCTGGACCCCCGGCGAGTGGCCCTTACTTTTTGGGAATCTTGGCTGCGCAGTGATGGCCCGACCACAAGAAGCCTTCCACAGGAAGCCCAACCCTGAGACCCCAGGGCGTCCACTGATCTTTGGCGTGGGAGCGTCACGCCTTCCACGGCAAAGCCATCAAAACCCACGAAGCCCAGGGCACCCGTGTTTTTATGGCGTGGGCCCCCGCTGCAGGCCACCCGACTGTATGACTTCGCGCATCGAGACGCCGCCCCAACGGGAAAGGCAGTTCTCTGGCCTGGGCCGCGACGGGCGGAGCGCGAGCATGTTCGCGCTCCTTGGGGTGGCCTTGCTGGTCCGCCTCGAGCTCATCCCTTCGACCTCATCCCTATGTGGCGGCGCACAGGGGGGTTCATTTAGGGGGAGGGGGAAGGCTTATTGGACGGGTGCTGCTTCTTAGAAGACGCCGGCCTTACTTGTGTAGAGAAGGCACCAGCTTTCTAAAGAAACAAGGGTGCTTCCAAGAAGCCTTCCCCCCTCCCCCTGCCCCCCTCTGCGCGTGGCCGACCTATCCAACAGATTGACAAGCCCAAGGCAATGCCAGTCCTAGGTATGCCCCCTCTGAAGCTGAGGGTGTCCTCAAGATCGGCACCGAGACAAGGCTCAACATGGATGGGTAGATGTTTCAGGCTGGTGGTGACCTCCCCCGTTGAGGCGCGGCAGCAGATCTGGGAGTGCTATACTACGTGTCAGACACATCTCCCGACTGCACACCGACGCTCAAGGACGTGAGACGGAACCTAAGACAACGCCGCTCAAAAGTCATTAACGCAAGGCTCGACCCCATCTCTGGGCGGGACTCTCCACGGCCACAGGGGCAAGCAACTGGACAACAGCGCCAGCAGTGGCCCTCCCGCGACGCCCGAGCGCGCCCAGACATCCGGCATCTCGAGCTTTGAGAGACACGGGCCTCCGACCTCGACCACTTCCCCAGGAGCAGTTCTTCGTCACGAGTCTTTGCTTGACGGCCCCGAGACCCCGCGAGGGCCCCGAGGGGCAGAACACGATGAAAGACATTAGAGGCCTCCTGGATCGGTTCGGAGTAGATAGGGTCGGAGGATCACGCCGGAGGGTCGCGCCGCATCGCCGATACATCGGCGATTCCTCGGCGATGCATCGGCGACGCACCGGCGATGCATCGTCGACGTCGGCGATGAATCGGCGACGTCGACGTGAAGCAAATCGGACTGCACATCGAGCCGCATCGGCGATGCATCGGCGATGCGGCGCGATCCTCCGACCCTATCTACTTCGACCCCATCTAAGAAGCCTAGATGCGTCTGTCCCAATCTCTTCGAGGCGCCGGATGTCTGGGTGCGGGCACCGCCGCGCTAGTTGACCCAGGCCTCGGCCCTCACCGGGGACCTCCTCCGGGAGGACCCCAGCGGCGGCCGCGGCGATCGAGGGCTGGGATGCTGCCCCGCGGCGGAGGTCGCCGGCCGCTCGCCGCCTGAGGACCTCGGCGACATCTTGGGGAGGTCGCCGGGAGGACCTCGGCCTCCTCCAGTGGAGCTCCTCCTGGGCTTCGAGGCCTTGCTCGACCGCCGCACCTAACCAGCCTCGATCTCATCCTCGTCCCAGAAGAAAAAAGACAGCATAACCCCAGACCCCCTCGAGCAATGAAACAAATCACGACGGGAGGTGTTTCGCCATCGTCGGCCTTTGGGAGCCCTCCCCGGGCTTCGGGAACGTCACGAAACGACTCGGGACGAACCGGTCCTGGGGAATGGGTGGGAACCGGGGGTCGACGTAATGAAAAATCGTGACGTCGGGGGTCTGGGATCTTACCCGTGCCCCAAAATAAAAATCAGCACAAACATATCCCACCAGCCCTCTGGGCGTCGGTGGTTTAGGGCGTTTCCTCTTCCACCCCTCCCTCTTCCCCTTCGGGGAGGCGTTTACCCCTCCCCCTACCCCCTCCCCACTGACCTGGACAGGAGGGGCGGGGAGCGGTCAGAGCGTCCAAAACGGCCTCGGCGAGGAAGCCAAAATCATTGATTTTACTATGGTTTGGGCCCCATTTTGGCCTTCTGAGGGGGCAGCGCTAATTAAGCTCCCCTCTTCTTTGATCGATTTCCTCCACGATGGCCGCAAGAGGCCCCCAGGATGCCCCAAGAGGCCGCAGGATGGCCCCAAGATGGCCCCAAGAGGCCCCCCAAGAGGCCCCCAGGAGGCCCCCAAGAGACCCCCAAGAGGCCCCAAGAGACCCCCCAGAGGCACCCAAGAAGCGCCCAGGAGGCCCCAAGAAGCGCCCAGGAGGCCCCCAAAGGCCCCAAGATGGCCCCAAGAGGCCCCAAGAGGCCCCCAGGAGGCCCCAAAGAGGATCCCGAACGGCCCACAGAGGCCCCCCCGAGGCACCCAAGACGCCGAAAAGCCCCTCAGGACGACCCTCTACTCGCCTGGGCGTCGTTTCTGGACGGGCTGGTGGGGATACGCGAAGCGTCTAGAATTTAGACTGTCGACGGTTCACGCGGATTTCTTGAATTGGCGCTGGACCCCCTGGCTGCGCCTCTGGTGCTCCGCGCACCAAGAAGGGAGGTCCAGCGCAGATGCAAGACATCCGCGCGGTCCGCCAGAAGCTTGTGCTGACGCAGCTTGTTCTTCCTCGGTCCCCCTACGATTGACAAGCCCAGGTGCGATGACAGTCTTAGGGGTTCGTCCTCTCAGTAGAGGCCTCTTAGATATGGTCGGAGTAGATGGGGTCGGGGTATCGCACCGCATCGCCGATACATCGGCGATGCAATGGCGATGCATCGGCGACATCCGCGTCAAGAAGATCGGGCTCCGCATCGGCGATGCATCGGCGAATGCGGCGCGATCCTCCGACCCCATCTACGCCGACCCCATCTAGGAGGCCTAGACTGAAACCGAAGGAACCATCAAGGTCGGCATCGAGATCAGGCGATGCTAATCTTAGGTTGGGCGTTTCCCAGTACAGGCGGATCTTGGACGAACAAAAAAAAACAAGTAGTCAAAACATATGCAAGCAATGCTCATAAATAGTCGGAGATTGCCCCCAGACTATGTTTTTACTATTTTTTGATATCCCTCCTGTAGAGGGACGTGCCCGACATAATGCTAATCGTAGGGGCGGGGATGTGTTCCAGGCTGGTACCCGTACGCACCTCGCCGGCCTCGCTCAGCTTCTGGAGGCTCGCGTCGAGGCTGAAGCCCGCGGCCGCAGGGTTGGGGACGTAGGCCCCCCCCACGGCGGCCCGCAGGATGCCCTGCGCGAGCCCGGAGCGCTGGCCGCCCAGGGCGGCGCCGATCTGGTCGAGCCCGCGGTACCGCCACGCGAGGCGGGCGCCGAGGAGGTAGTAGAGGGCGCAGTCGCTGAAGGCATTGCAATTCTTCCGCAGCAGGTCGTAGCTGCCCGCCCGGAACAGCGGGGAGAGGGCCCTCCTCCGGGGGGAGGAGGAGGAGGAGGAGGAGGAGGAGGAGGAGGAGGAGGAGGAGGAGGAGGAGGAGGAGGAGGAGGAGGAGGAGGAGGAGGAGGAGGAGGAGGACGACGAGGACGAGGAGGGAGGAGGAGGAGGAGGAGGGGGAGAGGAGGAGGAGGAGGAGGAGGAGGAGGAGGAGGAGGAGGAGGAGGAGGAGGAGGAGGAGGAGGAGGAGGAGGAGGAGGAGGGAGGAGGGAACAGGCGCACCGGCACGGCCCACTCTCGAGGATCCTCCGAGCGCGCGCCAGCGCCAGAGTGCCTGTGTCTACAGGAGCCATCCTGCAGTGCGACGCAGGCACCGTGAACCAGGGCCGACACAGGCTGCGTGCAGCTGAGCGAGGGAGTCACACAGTGGGCTAACACAGCCTGCGCATCATCGGTGCCCCCACTCCCAAAGTGCGCTCTGAGCAGAACTTCGAAGCGAGTCCAGGCGCGCTGGCGCCAAGAGAGCGTAAACGATGGAAGGTCATCGCAGTCGGTATATCGTACGTGTTCTTCCCCACAATCCTCATCTCGTCACCCGAGATCCGCGAGTAGCCCATGGCCAACACCGTCGGAGGGCTGCTCACGAACTGCCGATGGCTGCCACAGCCTTTCGAAACGCTCACGCCGGAAGGGCCGAAGCAGTACTCCTGGGGAAACCAAAAGGTACCGATACCGCCACTCCCTGGACCTCTCCCGGGGTGCGTCCTGACCAAGATTTCGAGGCGAATCCAGCGGTGGCGAAGAGGGCAGCCCAGGAGGCTCAAAAAGGGGACAAGGAGGGAAGGGTAGCGATATGGGTACCTTCCCAGACATGCGACGTCCTGCATTTTTCAGGACGGCGTCCCCGGAAGTCCCGACCCTTTCCCCGGGGCCAGCTGGCTTTTCGTCCTGAGTCGTTTTTTGACGGTCCCGAGGCCCGGCGAGGGCCCCCCGAGGCTGACAATAGCCAAACACCTCCCGTCCTGATTTTTGTTCCGACGTGGTCGTGTCTGGGTCTTCCTCCTCCGAACTCCAGGCCGTCCACCAGGACGGAGGTGTGGAAGGCCTCCGGCGGCGCGGCGAGCGGGATGAGGGGCAGATGGGGGGGGGGGGGGGGCCCTGCCGAGAAGGCATGGGGGGGGGCTTCTCAGAGGGGCCTCGGCTAGGGCTCCCAACTTCGCGCTTCGCGCTGCGCGAAGCGCGAAGCGCGAATAACTTCGCGCTCTCGCGCCGCCCTCCCAAAGGGAGAATAGGAGGACGAGGAGGAGGGGGAGAAGGAACGAGGACCGCGAAGCGCGAAGCGCGAATAACTTCGCGCCCTCGAGGGAGCCCTTGCTCGGAGGCTTCCAGGCGAGGTCTGCCCGGCAGGAGGCATGGAGGGTACTCTTGGGTCGGGCATGCCCTCATGCAGGCGGATTTTGGGATTTAGGAGGGAACATCGAAAATGGTCGGATAATTGCTCGAATATAATCAAAACCACGCCCACACACGCGCACACACTCAGAACAAACAAAGAAGGCCGAGTGCGGAGAGTGCGGAGAAGATCGGTCCTGGTGTTTGCCAGTGCTTGCTTTTTCAGGCTCTGGCAAGTTTGCTTGCATGTACGGGGGGGGGGGGCTGAACCTGAAGCAGGCCGCAAACGACTTGACGTGCGGAATTCACGCAAGTCGAAAGGTACTTGCACGCTCGTATTCGATTGAAGAGGGCGGGGGGGGGGGGGGGGGGGGGGGGGGCGAACGCCATGCAAGTAAACTTGCCTGAGTCGACAGGAAAACAGGCTCTCGGGGGGGCCTTTTCGGAAGGCCGTCAAGTACGAGCCAGCTCCTGGAAGGCCTTTGTGGGGACGATGACTAGACAGGACTTCTAGAAACCAGATTGGGGGGGGATCATCAGCCCGATTGGCCCAAGTGAGCTCAGGATTGAGCCAGATTGTGTCAGATCAGGCTGTGCGAGATCGAACTAGGCCTGATGCCCAGGCATCCGACGATGCCATGTTTTCGATGCGCGGCCCCGGAGGCCCCGAACCCTCACTCAGGGGCCATGCTTCGTGCCGCGGGCCCCTTCTTGACGGCCCCAGGGCCGGACATCCAGACCCCACGGGCCGAAACCGAGGACAAAAACACTGGGGTGGGGGGGGGGTAACACACGTGGTCGGAGATCTGGGCAGGGCCCAGGGAAATGCCAACCCAGAGGCCAACAACGCCAGGAGCCGCAGCCCGACGACCCCCGTCGCCCCGCACATCCACCGTCCCACTGCGTGCTTCCACACTGCCTTGATCAGTGCAACACCCCTGAGCGCAGCTTGTCTGGATGGGCTGGCGGGGACACGCAACAAGTCAAGAAGGAGACCTTCCAGAAGCTGCAAGATATCCCGGAAACGAGTAGCGAACAGCCAGGCATTTGCGGGGCTCCCCGGGGGCATTGCTCGATTGCCACCGGGGCCGACCGAGCACTGACCCGAAGAATCCGCCATCGGGCTGCCGTCTCGGGGCCAGAACGAGTCAGATCAGCACTCGGACCTCGGAGGCATCACCCGAAGGGACTCGGCCGACGTCCGCGCTGACGAGACCGTTTCTCTGAACCTGGCTAACGCCCCCTCGCCCCCGCACACCACTTCAACGCAGACCCCGACGTCTTAATTTGCTCATGCCGTCGACCCCCTGGGGTCTCGACCCGTTCCCCGGGACCGGCGTTTCATCCAGAGCCGTTTCGTTGGCAATCCCGAGGCCCCGTGCGCACAAAGGGGTTAAGGGGGAGGGGGAGCGGGGAATGCTTCTTAGAAGGAGGCTGCTTCTTAGAAGGCGGCGGCCCTGCATCTACAGACAAGGCCCGCGCCTCCTGAGAAGCAGGGGTGCTTCTGACAAGCCTGTCCCCCTCCCCCTACCCCCCTGCGCGCGTGGTCGTGCAAGGGCCCCCAGCGTCTAAAAATAGCGGAATACCTGCAATCGTGAGTTTCTCATGACTTGAGAAGGGACCGACCGTCCCGGCATTCCTATAGGCCTACCAGGAAACGTTCTTAGAACCCAAACTTGTTCGAATGACAAACAACAATGCTCTTAGACCATAAGCCCGAAGTGTTAAAACCGGACAGTCTCGGATATAATGTTCTTAGAACAGCTCGTGCAGACCACATCAGGTTCGTAGAACATTCTTTGCTGGGCCCATCGGCGAGCCAGGACGCTTCGCCACTGCTTGAATGACCCGAGGGGGTCTTGAGGCCGCTTGCTCAGGGCCGCTCCTGCGCGCCACCGGCTCTATGCCGCGCGCGCTCGCGGAGCGGCCGCTGGCGACGGCGATGACGACGACGACGCCCGACGACGACGCCGCCGCCCGCCGCCGCCGCCGCCGAAGACGACGACGACGCCACCCGCCGACGGCGCCCCAGGGGTCTGGAAACGCCCCCCTCGCCCCGCACGCTCTCCTCTTTGCGCACCAGGGCCGCGCGCCTGCAGGCCCGGCACCTGCAGCCCGAGGCCGGTGGCGGCCATCTCCACCCTGCGCCCGGGGGCGGCTTGCCAGGCCCAGACCCCCTCGAGTCATGAAAAACTCATGACGGGAAAGTTTTCGCCATTTTCGGCCTCTGGGGGCCCTTATGCCGGGTCCCGGGACCGTCAAGAAACGACTCGGAAGGAGGAACCGGTCCCGGGGAAGGGGTCGAGGCCTCGCCGTTTCTGAAACAATCACGACGCCGGGGGTCTGGGGACGAGGGCCCCCCTGGCCCACGGGGCGCCCCAGGAGTTGCAGCACACGGAGGCCCCCACGGCCTCCGCAGAGGCCTCCGACGGCATCCTGTGCGCCACGGCCTCTGCAGGATCTCCGCAGGGACACGCCGTGCCTGCAGCCTTCTGCGGCGCTGTTCCTCGACGTCTGCTCCTGCAGGGCCCGTTTTGGGGCCGGGCCACGGGAGGCCGCCAGCCGGAGCGCACCGCTGATGCCCTCGGGGAAGGGCCCCCTGGAGCCTTTGGGCCGCGGAGGCCCCACATGAGGAGGAGGAGGAGGAGGAGGAGGAGGAGGAGGAGGAGGAGGAGGAGGAGGAGGAGGAGGAGGAGGAGTAGGAGGAGGAGGAGGGGGAGGGGGAGGGGGAGGAGGAGGAGTAGGAGGAGGAGGAGGAGGAGGGAGGAGGAGGAGGAGGAGGAGGAGGAAAAGGAAAAGGAAAAGGAGGAGTCTCCCGTACACCCCTCGCGGGGCCCCACTGGGGGGGCCCCAGGAGCTCCCAGGCGGCGGGACAGCCTGGACACACC